>VZRI01009306.1:14225-45648 GCA_013397515.1 Upupa epops | reverse complement strand
ATCCTATGATTGTCTTACTGTTTTTGTTGGTTTAGGTTATTAATTGCAGATACAAAAAACTCACGGGGTGGGGGAGGTAAATGTAGTGAACATTCTGTAAAGTGGGAAAGATCAATACCTAAGCTGCATGTGCATTTTGTGAGAAGGTGTGGAAAACTATTAATTTCCTTGCTGCATGTACAGACTCCATTTCTGGAACATGAGGTAGCAGTGACCACTGTCTTCACATCATGCTCCAGAAGAGGAGGAATATGGACCCATACCTCATTGCCATGACCCTACTTTGTTATTTATCTGTTATTGGCACAGTTTTATTATTGGTCACAGTTTGTTTATGTTCAGATTTTTGTAAGTCAAGGCTTTCTTCATGTCTTCCCTCTTGCATTTTTTGTCAGGAAACAGCACCTCCTCCTCCTTCTCCTTGCAAAGAAGTACTACTGCTTTCTCCTCCTTGAGAAGCAGCAATTGGTACCCCTTCCATCTCCTCATGGATCTCGTTATTTCCTCTGCTCCCTTCCCCTAGCACCCTATTCTGTGCTGTGGAAGAAAGATGGCCTGAGGGACAACTCCCTCATCATCTTGTTTGTGTTCAAAACTAGACTTTTCCCTCTTCCTCTCCTAATGCCCCAAACTCGAAACTAATGTTTAAGCTTGGCCTATAGTATGTTTTGTTTATGGTCATGGTTATCATTAATTGTTGTTAAGGTCCTAGCTAAAGATACTAGTTATGTAGTTGCTGTTAATCCTGCCTCATCTCTCTTCTTTCTCTCTCTCTCTCTCTCTCTCTCTCCTAGTTATTTTCTTTTCACTCCCCTTTGAGGGTTGTACGACCCTGAACGATGCTGAGCCACAGGGTGGTGTCTGTGACCTAATCTGTTGATTGCAACTAACTCTACTGATTACTGACTCAGCATCGTTTTCTTAACCCTTGAGGCAGCTGGACTGATTTTTCAACATTGAAAGGCAGTAAGAAGCCCCTTTCTCTGGCTGCTTACAAGAAAAACTGATAAGGCAAAAGTACCAGGTGTGTACAGAACTGCCCTCTCTACAGAGATTTACGAGATGCTGCATTCTTGGAGCAGTAAGCAAACCAACTAGCTAATTACCCAGAAAGCTTACCTACCAGCACTAACTAATTAACGGAGATTTTGAGACAAGAAACACTATTCTTGGCTTTGATTCCAGGTGGCTTAATTCAACAGTGAAGACATTTCCTGAACCCCTCTTCCTGGGAAAGAAACAGAGGGGGCAAGGTATAAAATGGTCTCACAGAAACCGGACAAAGCAGCTTCCCCACCAACAACAGAACATTATAAGACTGGTGGGATGCTGTCAGTCAGCGAATTGAGGAAGCCTGGGAGAGAGGGATCCCTGCGGTGGTAGCATATCCCCTCCCCTTTTTACCCCTTTCTCCTTCCCTTTCTTTCCTTTTCTTGTTTCATCATTCTCTTTTCTTTCTATCGCATACTGTTGAACAATAAATTTGTGTTAATGCATAATTCTTGGGCATGTGTCTTACTTTTGTATTTTTAGGCCACAATTAAAAATGAACCTCTCACACATCCACCTTATTATGAGACTGTGACAGAGGACCAATAATTTTCTGGGTGGCAGTAAGAAGTGTGTGGTCAGTAGGTCAAGAAGTCATCCTCCCCCTTGTACTCTGTCCTAGTGAGGCCACATCTGGAGCTCCCTAGTTCAAGAGATATAGGGAACTATTGGAGAGAGTCCAGCAGAAGGCAAGGAAAATGACTGGAGGCCTGAAGCACTTGTCTTATGAGGAAAGGTTGCGAGAGCCAGGACTGTTAAACCTTGAGAATGACAGACCTTATTATCCCTATAAATACCTGAAGGGTGGTTGGAGGTAGGATGGTGCCAGACTGTTTTCAGTTGTGCCCAGTGACAGGACAAGGAGCAATGGGCAAAAATTGGAACAAAAAAAGTTTCATTTAGAAATAAGGAAAACTTATTTACAGTATGAGTCACAAAGTCCTGGAACAGGCTGCCCAGAGATATCATGAATTCTCCTTCCCTGGAGATACTGAAAGCTGACCTGGATGCAGCTCTGTGCAATGTGCTTCAGGCTGTCCTGCTTTGATGGGTAGCTTAGACTTTGACCTCTTGAGGTCCCTTCCAACTCCAACAATTCTGTGATTCTGTAAGCTCCTTATGTCTTTTTGTTGGGATTCTTATGTGGGGTGAATTAAACAGGTCTTGCTTTTTTTTCCCCAAATTGAGTTAGTTTTTTGTTCTGTCTGCAATTTTTAAGTGGCTTTCAATCCCTTCTTGTTTTGTCTTTGTTTTGACCCATTAGCACACTGACTAAATTAACTAGTTAATTTTGTCTTGGAATAAACCCTTGACAGCAAGAAAAACAATATGAATAACACCGCCTTTTCGTATCCCTTTGCAGTGGGCTTTCCAGTGAAGTTTTCTGTGACAGGACAAACCATGTGTCTTCTCAGGATTCTGAAGGGTATTATGGACTGCTACAGAAAAGCCTCTTAAACTGTCTATGTACCTTCATTCCACATAAGTTGTGCAAGGGCAGAGTCAGAAATAGATACCTAATCCACAAAAGCCGAAGCTGTAAGCGCATTCTCATGGTCTATGCCAAAAACCTTGGTGGATGCAGTAACTTCAAGTGCTGTATTTCCACCAGGAAGTGGAAACAGTTCTTAAGATATCCTAGCATTAATTGGCTGCTGTCACTCAGGAATGAGCCAAGTATGAAATAGTTCCTGGCTTCAGATTGTTTGCTTTTGAGGCTGTCAAAGTAGACTGGCAAAAGGAGATGAGTAAATCTGCTCTGCACTGACAGAATGGCAAAGTTGTTACACAGCTCTATCCCATGCAGCAAACAGGGATGGATCTGAGCTAAATGAATGCTAGGAGTCACTAGAAGCACTAGAATGAAGTTCTTTGTTAGAAAAAATCCTGTTGTAAGTTTAATCACCCTGTCTACATTTAAGACACACAAACTCCTTTATTTTGATAGCGTCAGTATTTTCTACAAATTACTTACATTATTTAATGGGGAAGAAAGAATCTTTTTTTATCAGTGCATACATTTATTTTAATTCTCCATTTACAAGAATTTCAGTGTCCCAAAACATCTTTCCTGTGCCCCCCGAGAATCCAAATGTCTACTTCTTCATATGAGCTAAAATATATTTCAGGCAGTCATTGAAATGAGTCAACAACCTTGACTTAAGTAATCCAAACAGTTCTTGGTGTTGTCCTTCACCTGTTACCTACACATGGTTGCATCCTTTACTTCTGTTTTGCTGAGTAAGCTGCTTACAAGAATGCCCCCGTATAAACCTGTGAAGCCCAGGAATGTTATACCCCACTTACCATGTGTTTTTGTCACATCTGAACTCCAGTTGTTATTACATTTCTCTTTCACCTAGCCTACCTACACCTGAAATTATTAAGAATTAGGTCTGCTCACCTCCAAAGTATTCAGCTATGAGTTTTGCTCCTTCATCTGTATTTTTTTCCAGCACCAGACTACTCAAGAGAAGACTAAATAACGACTACCATGTTCAAAACCAAATCACTCGATCCTCGTTTACCGCTAGTTTGGAGGTTTTTTTAACTCGCTATTCACGTCCTCTCGTACATACGTGGGGTCTTTAACTATCCTTCTTCAAAACACCCTTTAAATCCTAAATCAGCAGGACTCTGCCACCGGGATTTCGATGCTTAGCGGGACGGGAAGGAGTGGACCGACAGGAGAAGCTGCTCGAAGTGCCGGGCAGAGAGCACGGGCTGTTAAGGTGCCTATATCTCGGGGTGGGACGTGACACCGGCAAAGGCATTGACGGCGGGGTCCGGCGAGGCGTAGGGAGGGAACCGCACTCCCATACTCACTGCTTGTAGGGGTCGTGGAAGGGCAGGGCCAGCCAGTCGCCGTGCATGGAGTGCATGTAGCCAGCCATCTCTTCGGCGCTGCGGTCGGAGGAGATGAAGACCACCTCGAAGGGGGCGGGAGGCTGGCTTTCCTCCAGCAGCTCCGTGTAGAAGTCGCAGAGGACGGGCGTGAAGTCGCGGCACGGCGAGCACCATCCTGCGGAGAAGTACAAGCCCACCACCTTGTTCTGCAGAGCTTCCTCGGGGTCCACGCTGCGCCCGTCCTTGCTGACCAGGAGCCGCCCCGTGAACACGTCCACCATGGTGCGCGCTCCACCCGCCGCTCCGCCGCCCCCGCCCGGTTTTACAGCCGTCCGCCGCTGCCTGACAGCGTCGCTGCCCTATGGCAGCACCGAAGGGGCCTGGCACCGCCCTCGCGGCGGGGAAACGGGCGGGAGCGAAGTTGGCGGTGACGTGCCGGTGCGATGTGTGATGCTGAGTGGCTTTCCCAGCGTAGGAAGTCGTCCGAACCCCGGCCACAAAAGGACTGTGTGTCTGTGTGTGCGGTGCAGGCATATGGGTTATCCATTTACCCCAGCGCACTTACAGCTCTGCGGAGAACTGGCGCGTACTGGTGGACAAAGGGTGGACGTGAACCAACAATGTGCCCTTGCTGACCAGATGTCCAGTCATGGGCTGCATCAGAAGTGTGTCCAGCAGATCGCTGGAGGTGATCCTCCACTTCTCATCTGCTCTGGTGAGACCTCACCTAAAGTTTTGTGTCCAGCTCCGGGGTATTCAACACAAGGAGGACATTAACCTTGGAACAGGTTAGCGGAGCAAGTTCTGAATGCTGTTTTCTGCAGTTTCCTCCTTTATACTTCCAGTTGGTATCAGAAGTAGATAAAAGGAGTTGCAAAAGGCTGCCTGCTTGTAAAACAACATGGAAGGGAAGTTCAGCTCAGCTGAGCTTTCAGTTTACAATGCTGTCTTTGCCTTTGTGACACACAATAGACTTGTATAGTAACAGAAAAAATAGAAAAACATGTTCCTTATAAATTCAGCTTTTCTAGGGCCATTATTGATAATCCTACCAATTTCTCTTTCAACAAGTGACAGTATATTTTCTCAAACAGTGGCCCAAGGATCTAGCAACAAAGACTTCTCTATAGGTTAGAAACCTGGTTAGTGGATATAGTACATGTTGAAATTGACTTTGAGACCTCTGGGCCCAGAGTTCCCAGCTACTTACAACCCCATAGGGAGAAAGACAAGGTTGTGCAAAGTAGATGAGGCTTCAGCTTACAGCTGTCTATGCTAAATGAGTTGACAAGTGTAACAAGCATAGAAGGGAGTCCAAGCTCACAGGGAGTATAACTGTAAGTAGTGCATGCTTTACTGCTGAAGGACTGTCTGCATGAAAAGCAGGTGCTGCTTTTCTTTAACCTCTGGTAAATTCTATAAAAAAACTATTAAAAAGCATAATCTTGGATATGAGAAGATGTGAGAAGTTCTACCTTCTGTAAATATTACCCTTTCCATGTGTTTTCATGTGCTTATGAACACAGGAGATGGGATAAAGATTTAAAACATGTGAAAACTCTATGGCTTGAGCCACACCATGTCTATAGGGAAAGCACACACACACTAGCTTACAAAGAAAACTTGGAATTACTGGCTGATACGCTCCACATCGTAAGTCTTTAAGTTCTTGAAACTATGTAAGGGATAAGTAGTAACCATGAGACACCAGAAACCTTAAGCTTCCCAAGCAATCAACTCTTGTCAGGACATCACAGTTTTACTGAAAATGTTGGATAATACAGAACGTCTTACCTTGCACCTGCCTTTCAGTTGACCACACAGACCATTCCCTATGACACTAGCATAGAAGTGTATGAAAAGTTTCAGTTTACAATTTATACTAAGGAGCCTATGTGGACTTGCTTTTTCTGCAGCAAATGTTTTCCAGGACTATCCTCACTAGAGGTATTAACAATACTGTGATTCAGTCCATGCCTTAATCTCAGCCTGGACTGATAATAATGGAGCTTTTCATATAGAACATGTGGTCCTTTCTCAAGGGAGTATATTAGCTCTGATGCTATCAGAAGGATTGTAAACAGTGCACGTCCAGTAGAAGGACGTGCTCAGTGTAAAGGGTGAAGTTTGTCTGCAGTTGCTTCCTGACCCTGCTCTTCTCTTGAGGTCTTCTGTCACATTTATTTTGACCACCATACATTTGCTGGGCCAAGTACAATTTTGTATGCTTCATTTTCACTTTGGTATTAGTTTTGCTGTTTCATTAAATCCATTTTCATTTCAACCTGTGCTTTTCCTTTCCCTGATCCTCCTTTTCTGCTGAGGAGGGCTAATAGAACAACTGCTGAAGTTTGGCCTTGAATGCAAGCTAAATGCAAATAAGCAGTCTCTTATAACCTGTAGTACATGCACATGTGCTTGCAATGCTGTAGGAAATGCATACTTGCGTGTAACACAATTAATGTTGATAAGGCACATACACATCCAGTGAAGCCCAAAGGCAAAACCTGTCAGAATTAACTGAAAAGAGACTTACCTGGATGAGAGCTAGCATTAAATTTAATCATTAGTACACTGCATAATTATACTATAATTAAATGAGGAGTGACAAATTTAATCAAGGTAAAATTTGGTTGAACAAAACTATATGGAATGTAATCCATGAAGAAGTCAGATTAGACACTCATCTTGGAAAATCCCACTGTGTGGAATACTCGCCAGTTAGGAAAACAGACCCCAGAGGGCACCATCCAGGGAAGGAAATCACAAAATAAAGGAAACATGCCGACAAATGAAGAGAGTTAAAAACATAGCAATTATTGATACATTACATAAAGTGGGTTTTTAATTAACTTTCATTTTATGTCTCAATATGCTTTACAGGGGAGTGTTACTGTGAGTTACTGATGAGATGACAGGTAAAATTACTCTGAAAACCTGCTCCTCTAGGGCTGGTTTTGGGGCTACACCACAGGAACAGATCAAATATGACATGGTGAATGTGCAAAAAGTCAAGACCAAGACACAAGGACCTAAAAAATCTCCACTTTACTTACCACTAGCTGGGAAGATCTGTGGTCTGCACAGATAGGGACGTAAGTTTCAAAGAAGCCTTTAAGTCCCCATGGTTCACAGTGAAAATACACCATATTCTGCATCTCTACGTATCTGTAACATACTTTCTTCCTGTGAAATGGACTTGGACCTTGAAAACAAGTAATAGGCTTAACGACAGGACTGAATTTCCCTAGTACCTAGATCATCAAGATTGAGCCTTCCATGTTGCAAAAAGCTTTGCAAAGAGCAAGCATGAGAAGGACCAACGTTTATCTGGCACAGTGATTAAGGTATTACTGCTTTAGATGTAGGGATTTATATATACCCTTATAGCTACAGTACAGAGACTGGTAAAAAGCAGGTTGAGTTGTTCCTGCACCTTGCTGAAGCCTGTTGTCTCACTGCCATTCCAAAGGGCAGATGAAGCTGTCAGCTAGATGACCAGGTGACATTCTTTGCCATTTTCTCTGGGGGTTATTCTGTAACCGTACCCTGTGGAATAGCCACTCAAGATTAATGACTAATCCCAGTAAGAAAAGACAAACCACAAACCAAACCAAAATGCAAAATTGCAGTAGTTATTTCTCAGATGTTTGCCAGGGATAAAATCAAGGAGTATTTGGAAACGCAGATTATGTACAGACTTAAAACTTCTATCTTCAGAAACACAATGCACAGTTAATTGCACTATGGACTCAAGTGGAGAGAGACATCAGCATCACCGTTTGATGAACCTAGAAGGAGTGAAAAAATGGTTTTTACTCTACAAAGGCACTTGTCAGCACAAAACACAAAGAAAAAGATGTTTTTAGGGATGTAACCATATGCATCACAACTCTTCAGTGAGATTCTTAGTACTCCTCAAGCATTTCCTTCCTTCCTTTCACATATGGCTGTATTCTATAAAACTCTCAAGCAATTCAGCACCTGCCTTTTCACACTTGCTGAAGGTTTGTTAAGACTGTGATTGATAGGTAGCAATCAGTAGTTATTTTGTAACCTGCAAGAGTGTTATTTGACTAAAAATTCACAATGTTCAGCACATATTACATTTATTTGGATCATTATGAGACATTCCATGTGATAAACTAATCCTGCAGAAGCCAAAACTCCATGAATCTTATCCCACGTACACTGCCAGACTTTGTAGTATCAAATGGAAACCAGGAAAATTATGTTTGGATTTACAGCATTAGATGCCTATCCTGTAAAACATTTGGTCTTCAGTTTCCTCAATAAACCCCAATACAATATTATGGATTATAAGCATCCTCCTATTCTTTTAGGTGGAACGTGATCAGTAGATAGTGGGTCAATTTTTCCCTTTTCATCAGAACCAGGATCAGAATACTGCACAGAAGAAAACTGCACAGTAACTCCACTTTTTCAATTTATTCTGTCTTCCAGCTTCTAAGTAGGCAACACACTGAGCCTAACAATAGAATTTTGGGCAGAATGGACATCCCTTTAAGGCAAAAAACTGAGAATGTGTGAACAAAGAGATACTAATGAAGATTCCCAGCATAAGTTTCAGTTTTCCATTATGCAGTGTGCAGCAATGTAGCAAAAATTACTTAACACTTGTTGTTGCTATCCTTAAAGCACTCTAGAGCATAACCTTTGAATCATTACAGATTTAGTTTCTAATGATTCTGTTATTAGTGTTGATTTACAGATTTTGTACTTTGCTTTTTTTTTAATTCATTACATTCACAGTTTTTTAACCTAGTCACCTGCCTCTGCAAATTAGAGTGGTTAGGAGTTAACAGTGTTGTGAAATGGAATTAATCAGAGCCTTATGGAAAGCATGACAACCAGTGCATGTGTCTTTGTAAAGGTAACATTAGAAGTTACCTCACAGGTCCTATTCAAAGATATATACCATGTGTAGCTAGTTAGTGCAGCAGGACTAACTAAAAAACAGGAGCCCAAAGTCCTCTTGAGTGAAAAGTGCAAGGATCTTGTATCTCCTTTTTCCTACTGGAAGCCAGCTGCCCTGTCACTGAACAATCAGACAAATGCAAGAGAAAAATAACCATCCAGCCCTCCTCCCTCCTTAAACAATGGCTGTTCTTATGAAATCGCTTTCATTGTCACAAATGTGCATCTTAAGTAGTGTAACGTTGGGCTCTAAAATGTCCAATCTGGATGGAACATTCATAAGTAACAAAAAAGCTTGCTCAAATCAAAGTATCACAGTAATGATGACGCTGGAAAAGACCGTAAAGATCATCCAGTCCAACCTAAGACCAAACAAGTAAACCTAAACATCTGACATCTAGGATCATACCACTCAGCACTTCATCCAGCCTAACCTTAAACACCTCCAGAGATGATGACTCAGCCACCTCCATGGGCAGCCCGTTCCAAAATCTGATGACTTTCAGTGAAAAACTTTTTCCTAATGTTAAGTCTAAACCTCCCCCGATGGAACTTAAGTAAATAGGTAATGTCCATGTTCATTACCACAGTCAGCTTTATAACAATCAAAGCTTAGTGCAGGAATTTGAGGAACAACATGGCAACAAAATGCAATAGTGTTCAGAAAGGACCTGCAGAAGTCTGACTCCCTTAGGCAAAAGCAAAGGTAAGGATTAGTTACATGGGGTGGGAGAGGAACCACTACCAGTTTTTTAAACTCATTTACACAAACTGTGAACAAGTGAAGTGATGCAAATCGTAACAGATTCCAAAAAAAATAATGTCCCCAAATCTGTAATCAGCATCTAAGTAGAAGAGGTAAGTGTTCAGTAGACACCCACAACCCTGTTTACACTGCTGAGACCCGAGTTGCTTTGCTGTGCATACCAGCTGCATATCATGCTTAGGGAATGCACATGGCAGTAAACTACTAAAATGGGAGGAGCAGATCCCGAAAAATATGCTTAGTATTTTCCCAAGCTGCCAATCTTGAGATAAATTAAAGTGGTATTGATACTGACAAAGAAGTGAGTGATGTAACACAATGGCAGGAACTTTCCAAAAAACAAACTGGAGTTAGTTTGAAAAAAATTAAATTTCAAAACAAAAGAAAGTGCAATGTTTTATAACCAGTGCTAGAGGATGCGAAAACATACCTGTAATTTCCTTGACTATTCTCATTTCTCCTTTTAGATTGCAATGACCTTAAATTGCAGCAGCCCAACTTCCCAAATATCCTTCCTAAAGCTTATCCTTTCCAAAAACCAACAGTCCACTGAAGTCAGTGGCTCAACTGCTTACAACATTCGTATTAAAAGAAATACTACTTTAAAAATCATTCACTGTAAGTAGTTGTTTTCTTGCCAGAAAATATAACCTGCTCATACATACACACAAGGAGGAAACTGACAGATGTGAAAGCACAGTACAGTAGTACTGAAGCTGTAGCTCCTGGGAGGACCCCCATCCTCCTAAATCTGTGGGGTACTGTCTCCCAAGCACTGACATTTAAGCTGTGTATAAATAAGCTCACCAGTAACCAGCTTTCAGTTTCATTAGTATCTTTAGTTTTTGAAGGCTGCATTAGAAAGATGGTACAACACTGAGGTTGGTTTATCACCTGTAATACACAATAGGTTAAGCCATCAAGTCGTAAAATGTTAATGTATCTTTTTTTCAACTGCAATTTAATGTAGTCATCTGACACAGAGTAACATAGTTTTTGGATGTAATGCTTTTGCTGAGTCAAAGTCTTTCCCTAATGTGTGCAATATAAATCTTCACTGGGATCAATCCCTTGGGTAACAAGATACAGTAAATAGGACGCTAAACTAAGGGAACTGAAGAGGCTTGGTTTTCATCCCAACTGCATGCTGGCATGCTCCATGATCTTCAGCATACATCTAGTCAGGCTGGTGCCAAAAAATGTCATTTGGGCTACTCACTTTTCTCTTTCTTATCAGAGATAGGCATAAAGAAAATCTATTCAACTTTGAAACTTTGCCTTAGTAATTGAAAAACGTAAAATAATGCTGAAAGACGAATATTAACAGTTCACATGACTGCAACAATCTGCAGCGTGGTGACATTATTGTCCTTGCTCACCACCTTGGGTTTCAATCAACTTTGCTTTTTAATCATCAATAAAGTGTGCTGCATTCAGTTTTGAACTTCAATTCAAAGTAGACATTTCCAAATGCATCTGCTATTTCCCATTACTGAAGTATTTTGTGTGCTCTGGAAATGGAGACTCCTTCACAGACTTGCATAATCCTCTGGAGGGGACTTCTGTGTTTGGTAAAAGACAAAAGTTGAAGCAGCATGTTTTACCTTAGCCAAGTTCCTTCTTGTCGGCATTATATATCATTTTTACTTGGAAAAATCAATAAAGAGCTGGCTTTGCAAGCAGACTCACTCACTACATAGGGCAGGTATTGTACCAGCAGATATGACTCAGCACTAAAATAATGAGCACTTAATTAGAAAATTGAGATACTGCTTCTTCATAATTTGAAAGCACATCACTACTAGATTTTGCTCATGAGAACAAAGTTTACAGTCGTAAGTTGCACATAAAGGGTTTATTTTAAATGTTTTAAGGATAGAGTTACATCATAATTATAAAAATTACTTACAGAATTAAGTAACAGATTTAAAGTGTTTATACTTCTAAATGCAGAGAACAGGGAACTGTCTACATTGCTCAAAACAAAATAAAAATAATGAAACCAAGCTCTACAGATGAAGTCATTAGCTAATTTTAAAATGTGAACACAGAGACCTTTGAACTATACACATACCAAGAACCATCCAAATTGCACTAATGATGCAAAATACAAAAAAGCACAGCATTTCCAAGGAACCAGAAACTGTTTTTAACTAAATTCTTTTCTCTGAAGCAACTAGTCGATTCTATCTGCATGTAAAGCCTCCGTTTCTACATAACTCAAAGAAGGTTTCTACCTGTTCCCATAAAAAATGTTTTCCTCACAGTCTCTTCCAACTTAGTTTAGTATTTGGCACTCAAAAGAAACAAGGAAAATGTAGTGTTTTACTAATCAGCTAACAGTTTGGGTTTTTTTTTTTTACAGAATAAATGGTTCCTTCAAATGCTGTATGACACATACAACTGGAAAATTACCTTCTGTTGGCACTATGCTCATCTCACCGGTGCATTTAATCCTACTAACAACTATTAAAACAGCACAATAAGCAAATTCACAAAAAACTGAACACAAAATAAAAATAGAACAAAACAAAACCCTAAACATTTCAACATGCAACTTCAGTCTGTTACATTGAATGTTCTAACCCTCTAAGCATGCAAAAAAGGATGGTCTGCATTTAAGATTTACTTTTTCCCCTTTTTAAAAAGTTTTACATGGCAGCCTGATGTCACGCACACACACACACACACACACAATATACAACAATACTAGAGCAGGTAAATGTGAAAGGCAAATAACTTTTATACAAAGATCCATAGCTTGTGCCATCATNGGAAAAAACTCACAAAAAGAAATACGCAACAAACAGGGGTAGGTACCTAAAAACAACAGTTAAGCTTACAGTTTATAGATTATACTGTAATTGGCAGAATATGTGGTGTATTTCAAGAGGCTTGCAGAAAAGCCACAAATGCAAGCCTAACACTAAAAATGTTCCAGTAGGCCTAAACCTCAAGAGATTTCAAAACAAACCTTGTATTTCTCAGATATATAGCCCAAAGTTCAGTGTACTAGGTTATTCAGATATCTGGTGTATGATCAATACACTCACTCATTCTTGTGCCACAAATAACTTGGGCTCATGGAGCCAGGCTCAGCTTTGAGATTTACATGCAGGACTCTTAAGAGTCAATAGAAAACACATAACAGATCTGCAGGATGAAAACACTGTGTTGCAAATCTGCTCACTTTGTTCAGAACACAAGGAACATTTATGACTCAGGTATATACTCTTTAGTGCTTAAAGACTGCATTGAGAAGCCATTCACTGAAAGACAATAGCCTGCCTTTGGTTGCCCATGATGAATACTGGACATAATGCAATGTAGTACAATGGACAGAGAATCAAGGTATCATATTTATATGGAGAGTATTTATTACCATTCAACAGCATAATGAGGCACAAGCCTTAAGGCTGAAACATGAAATCAGGCAAAAAAAAAAAAATGGACAGAAAGGGGCTTAAACCACTGAGTCTTCAATATCAAGAATACCCACAAGAGAGGTCATCCAGACCTCCCATCTCTAAATAACAGCGCTTCTCCTGCATCCTTCCACTAACAGCATACTGCTAGATATCTGGATATCTTCTCTATTTCTGTGAAGAAGTTCTCTAAAACTTGCAGAGCGCTGTCTTAATGTAACATGAAAATTTTGTTGCTGTGCTAATCTTTGTTGAAATTGTGATACTTCTAGAAACTGCCACAGTTTAAAAAAAACCTTGATTTTCATTTAAAATTGTCTTGCAGGATTAAAACTGTGAAAGGATTTCGCTGTTGTGGGCTGCTATTTACATCCACGATCTAAGGCAGATGACTGAACCACTGAGACTGCCTATAGCTTCTATTAGACAGTACACCACTGGCATGCAGAACTCTGTTGTTTGCAGAACAAAATTCGCGCTAACAGCATACCTCAAGGCAAGTACAATATACACCACAAAATGCAACAACAGGTTTAAGCTGTAGATTTGTCTGCACACTCCCTAGGTGGAAAAGCCAGAAAAAGAACAACTTGGGAAGATGCCTTCTTAAACCAGAACAGTTAAACCCAAATCAAAACCAAGGAATACAACAGACTGAGCAGAACAAATGCTTTTCTTTCTCTAAAATAATTCTTCAGCACAAAGGGACAGCCTCTCCCCTCTGTCATGAGACTGTATTTACCATGTAAAATATTAACAACTGTTAGGCTTCTAAGGGCACACATGAATATTCAGGTTGCTAGATTCTGATATTAAATGAGAGACTACTGATTGCCAATGCATAGTCACGTCCTCTGAGCAGTATGTACACTGTTAAAAGTTGTGGCACCAAGCACCTGGGATTTGCTAACAGGTGTGTATGACAAACCAAGAAGTAAAACATTTAAAGGTTGAAGGCAGCCTTGTTGCATGTATTTTACCAGTTCCTACAACATGTAAATATGAGACATTAATCTGCATTCCCCAATTAACTAGTTATACAGATTAAGTATGTTGAACGACTTTTCACTGAAAGGTGTGTAAGTCAAACAGTGGATATCCTACTGTTCTGTGAAGAGTAAAAGCACACAAGCATTTCCATGTACTGCAAGTTCTTAAAAAGCTACATTTGAAATAAAGTATAGAAACACAGCAGAGTGTTGTTACTTGGGTTAGGCACTGCTCAGGGCTGCACAAGCTATTTAAAGCTTTCAGGTAAGCCATCTGTGTTCTAACCCTGAAAACAAGGACTGCCAGTAGCCAAGGAATTAAACTTAATGTTACAAAAGAAGGCATACCGAAATATGAAAACTACACTTGCATGTGGCAGTTGAACAAGTGAGTGCAAAGGTTGAAGGGGAAAAAAAAAAAATCAAAATATATGAAAAATTTTTTAACTACTGATTACAATACTAGATCAACTTTACACAGCTTGAATTTGCAGCTGTTCTTTGCTTTTAACTCCCTCCTGCCCGCATACATTGACTTCCTTCAAGAAAAGGAGTTCTCTTGCACAAAATGTGTCATGTTTATTTATATCATTTAGAACAGTTTTGCTGGCAGAGATTGTGGGTTCGCAGGGACATTTAAGCTTTCATTAAACTGGAAAGCAGTCAAGTCTTTCTGTCTACAAATTTTACATTTAATAGGTCCACAAATTTGGCAAAAGTTCATGATGATGTCTAGGATGTCTTCACCAAATCGTAGACATAAATATGGAAATCATCATCAAACTTGATGAAATAGACAGACGGTTTGGCTTCAACTTGATGAATGACCATGCCAGTCCTTTTTGAGCCATCTTCTTTGGCATATTCCACTTGTTTGCCTACCAGGCTGTCCACAACTTCACCTGGTTCCCGTTCAGCAGGAGGTGAGTCATCTGTAACACAGAAACAGTGGACTTTGGTAGGCCTTAATGGAATTTATCAATATGGAAGAGAACTGCAGTGTTCCTCATGGTTTGAAAGTGCCTGGCACCCAAACAACATGCAGTTGCTTTGTGGACTCCCCCCGCCACCCCCAAAGAACAGAAGTGCAGGTTAAAGAAACTCACAGGTTTGAGACAGTACTTGAACAAAAAAAAATAGTAATAGAATGTACAAATGGGCACCAATGCAACTGCATATCATGCACTGACATACTCATCTGGTTCCCTCCTAGCAAACCTGGAGAACAGAAAATCCCAAAACAGCAGTCCTGCAAGAGCCCAAGCTTCCCAGCCCACCCTAACCTATGTAACGAACTGGATGCTGCATAACATTGAGTATTGCATTGGCCAGTGGTGGTCTGGCTATGCTCCCTCCCAACTTCTTGTGCGCTGTCACACTGACAAGATGAGGGCATCTCAGAAGTTCTTAATTTCCTTACAACGCTGGTATGTTATCAACATTATTCAGATACCATTTCCCACACTGAACGTAATTCAAAACACAGCACTATTCCAGCTACTAAGAAGAAACATAATTCTCTATCCCAGCTGAAACCAGGACAGTCTTAAAAATCATATACGAAACTTGTATTAAATACAAGGAATCTAGAAAATTAGTTTTGTTCAGCCATGCTTCTAGGAAGCACAGTAGCAGAAAAATTTTCAAGTGACACTGTCTCCAGATTTTATTAAGACAGAAACAGTGCCTTGATCAGTATGATAGAAGACTCTTGACGTGCAAATTTACACACAAGTTATACAATGTTCGTGGATAACTGAATTCAATCCACCAGCAGGGTCTCCTTATCAGAAAAACAGATGAACTAAATTTCCACTTTCCCACATACTTTATTCAAAGTTTCAGAGCATGCATGCCACTGTAACAGAAACCACTCTTCTGAAGTGCAAGTGTAACCTTATTAAGCTGGGCTTTTGACTCCATATGGGAATAGCACTGTTTGTGAGGTCTAACCACACGATTTTCTAGTCCAGTAAAAGAGAGCCAGAAAGACTGTATTTATTTTAGACGATGCCTATGCTAAATTTGGATACAAAATGGTGTGATTTGTAATATGCCAACTGCCAAGGTTCTAGTTACAAGCCCATCACTGAACAAGTGTGATAGAAGGTAAAAGCACTGCACTGGTAGCCAGCTGCACCTACTGTCTCAAATGTTTTTTCACTGTTCAGGTAAAATTTTGTTGTGTACTTCAGTGAGGAGTTTTCTCACATCAGATACGGCTTTTAATCTGGAAATCTCAAGGTTTTAAGTTTGTTCTTTGTTCCAAGTTTGCACTAACAACTGAGTATATAGTTCACACATTTTCTTTTCAGCTTTGTGAGCTGTGAAAGAACTCACAAAGGAGAAAAAAAAAACCAAAAAGGAGCAAATAGATTGGCTTGTACTTACACAAGATTCTTCTACAAACTTTTAAGACTTTATCTTTTAATTTACGTTTTAATAGTGCAGTTCCTCTATAAATTCACTGTCATTATTATCCCTTTAATATCAGTCTTATGTGAAGAATCTTCCTTGGCAAAGATACCAACTAAACTCCTACATTTTCTTTTAGAAGGAATTACAATGCATTGGCAGTTTTAGTATTGGAGGAAGATGTATTGCTGGATCCAAAACAAAAAAAAAAAACCCTAAATTTTGGTCTCCTCACATATGCAAAGCCCATCTTTGAGAAGACAGTTACCTGGAAATTATAGTGACAATACTATGGCAAACTTCATCAAATTTACAGACCTACTTCTAGGTATTCTAAAGTACGATTTGAATAATAACATCCCAATCCTGGACCTAAGGACACAATTAAAAGATCTGGAAAGTGTTCAGATTCAGGGAAGGTAGCAAATACTTAGAGGTGTCACACACCCATGTTGAGTATGGAAGGAAGAGAGCATTAAAACCCATTAGTTCTTTAACAGAAAGCAAGCTTATCGGCTCTTCCCCTAATCCCCAACCCTGAAGGCAGAACAAAGCAAAGCTGCCATAAGATACAGTGCAAGTCCCTTTTAATAGTTAAAACAAAGAGCAAAATCTTTGAAAGTTCAAATCTGAAAGATACTGTCTTACTTATTTCAGAAGAGGAAGCTAACATTTTGGAATTACTATTAGCAGTTTAATCTTTGTTAAGCAGCAGATACATTTTTTTTTTGTTAGTGCAGGAACAAACAGCATCTAAACATACAGAATTATTACAGCCATTATGCATGTAAGTGCCACTTGTTTTATCTTGCCAGCAGGCTGGTATCAGGGCTAGACCTGAAAGACAGTCTCAAACTTAATGGATCAACTGTAACTAATACTTTTTTTTTATCTCTTTTTTCATACTGGCAATCCAAATCTCTTGTTCAGTACTGATTCTGTGAAAATCCTTCTAAATTAACAAGAAAACTCCTAATGACTTCCATCTCAAGAAGAGTGAGCAAATATCCCTCCTCATCACCTGAAATGTTTTTCTTGTGAGTGTACTGTAACACTAGCAACACTGTGAAAGAAAATAAATTTTCAAAAGAACAGAAGTTCTTTCCCCCTAAGCGAGTTATTGGTTGATCCCAAAAGGACATTCCCACAAGAACTGTTCCAGAAAAACAAACCAAGAGCCCCATCAATGAACAGTGATGTTCAGTATTGATTTTGGCACAAAAACATTAGCAGAAAACTTAAAGTTTGTCATTTTCCATTAAAAATCCCAGCACTAACTCTTCCAGAATAGTACATCCACATAATTATTACTAAGTCTGCTGAAACTATGTAAAATGCTTTCCCTGTACTACTGATAAAAATAGAATACCTCAGTAGTTAACACAGACATTCTTAATTGTGCTATTGTCTTTGTTACCTCTAATACTTTATAATAAAAAGGAGGGAGGGGGGCACACAGTAATAGACAAGGCCTTTGTTTTACATGTCTCCTGCCCATACATAAAATTCAATCAAACATTAAAAGGTGCCACTTTTCAGAAGAACAGTAACTGCTCTACTTACTTGAATCAGGCATAATACGAAGGTCACCTTCTTTATAATCATCTAAGAGTTGGTACATGTACAAGACGGGATCTTTCTCATAGGTAATATAAAACCATGTGTTCATTATAGGAGCTCGAGCCAAAACCATCCCCCTCCATTCATCTTTTGAGCCATCCTCTGTTTCAAACATATGTTCCACAGCTTTACCAATCATTGTGTCTGCCAGGTGGGCATCACTAATTCGAGATGAAGCTGAAATGACAGCATTTCATAACATCAGTGAGCTGATAAAGTAACAATACACCATGATATGCAAGGTAAAGGGAGATCACTTGAAGCTACAATAATGGTAACTATGTACTTTAACTCAAATCTGGACAAGGAGAGGCAGAAAAGGGAAAAGGGGAAGAGAGACTGATCACAGAACAATTCTGTGAAACTCTGGGGCTTTGTTTCCTTAACACCACCATCTGCTTTCCATCCAGAAGCAGCAACAGTTTACTCTGATTATAAGCTAGTAATTATTTGGATAAATACTGAGCTGTATAGTTTGAAAAATATGTGGTTTAACAATCCAGTGCTAATTCTGAAATTCGAAGGGCCTTGTTACTAAGCAAATCATTTTACTAGGAAAATATCTTCTTCATTATTAAAAGTACATAAGGAAGGACATGAGGGAAATGTGACTCTTACTATTAGAAAAACCAGAAAGAAGCCAGGTAAGAGTTTAAATTTAGCAGAAATGTCAGTGTTAACTGCACATGGTTCTTAGGGATAAGAATCTAAACAAACTATAGAATGTGCAGCATACTACTTAAAGAGAGAAGGCAGCTCTCACTAGTATCCTCAACTCTTTGTGGGATCAACACTTTTTGGAGCATTTTGGTTACCCGCCATTTGCCAAAAAAGAAACTGACTGCTAACAATTCTGTGGTGAGATCCTCGGGGAAAGTCTTGTGGAGAATGTTAAATATTAAAATGTATGTTTATATATAAGTGAATTTAGGAGAAAAACCCAAAACACTTACCAACTCTGTCTGGAAGAACTTCAAGCGCTGAAACTCTTTCGTCTTTGTGCAATTCTAGTCCATACAC
This sequence comes from Upupa epops, assembly GCA_013397515.1. Classification (NCBI taxonomy): domain Eukaryota; kingdom Metazoa; phylum Chordata; class Aves; order Bucerotiformes; family Upupidae; genus Upupa; species Upupa epops. The sequence continues at coordinate 26,578 of VZRI01009306.1, read as the reverse complement.
ACAGTCAAATCCATCATATTTTATAAGATAGAGAGAGGGATTTACAGGAACTTGATCAAGAACTGTGCCCTTCCACTGTGTTACAGGTCCACTCCCTTCCTTCCATCCATGCTGTATTCTGCAGCCTACAATATTTCTTCTCGGCTGAGAAATAGGTTTGCTTGGTCCCACATTGTTTCTATGCTTTCTGCACATAGATACAAACGTAATATTAAACAAGTATATACATATTCAAAACTCTGTTCCATACAAGAACCATATGCATTAAGATAGCACAATATTTTACAGCTTAGTACATTTCATTTATATTAAGAGAATAAAGTGTGTAACACTTTACCAGAAAAAAGAAAACCACCTTGAAAAGCAGTGAAGTCTTTTTTATGTGCTTTACAGAATGTCTGTTTCCTAACACTAGCTTCTGAAAGTAGTTTAAGTCAAAAGAACTATGGAACTATGTTAGCCCTTACTTCACTGAATGTTAAAATTCAAAAAGCGCAACATTACCTGGCACTATTACAGCTTCACTACCCTGCTGTGCTCTGCAGAACAGCAGGCTCAACTCCTGTCACAGGAGAAGTCAGTAGAAACCTTACTGACTCTTAAGTCTTCCAAGGCATTTGTTTTCTCTAAACTCTTGTTTTCATCTGAAGGAAATTTAGCTGCTTTTTCCATTTACAGATAATGTTGACTCCAAGTATTTTTAAAGCATGTGGTAGCAACAACTATCTCTATTCTCTATCACTCCTTTTTAGCACAGCAAAAGAACTATATGTAATGTTAATGGCAACAGAAAGGATGAGCCCTAATGTGAAAATGGATTTAATACACTCTTTTGTCCTTCTTTTCATGGAATGTGCATGGAAGTTCCCTCTGTTGAGTAACATTCATTCTAATCAACAGTCATTTAAGTCATTTGTTAGTTTCAAATCACTGGACATGTTGCAGAAGTTTTTCCATTACAGTTATTAAAAACACAGATTGACAATTCTGATTATAAAGGAACATTATGACTACACACTGCTGACAGGCAGTGAAATCGAGATCTATTTTAGCATATTACCGCACACATGCTGATTCTTATAAAGATTATTTAGAGGGTTGCCTGAACAAAAAACCTCGCAAATGTCCATGAGTTGGAAAATAATTCTGTGGGTTACCACATGTATTCCACTTCACTTCAAAAGGCAGTAAAATATGCACCTCACTAGCATGCTTAAAAGCACTGCGTCTAGAAGAGAGTTATTAGCTACAAAAAACAATATTCCTCCTTAAGAGAAAACGACCAATGAGAAACATCTCCAAGAATGATGAATAGTCTGAGAAAATCCCATATGATCCAAGAAAAGACAAATAACTATCAGACCTCTCAAATCCTGGAGAAGCAGTCTTCCAGATAATGCGCTCATTACATGACACTGGAATGCTTAATGCAGAACATTTAAACACACCTATTAAAACCAATGTATGACTCCTTCAGTCACTAGTCCCAACCCTAGACTTTCATGCCCCATGAAGATCTTAGCAGGAAGCTTTGTCAAATCTCACTTCTGTTAGCATTTAGCTTTTAAGCAAGATTAAAATGCAGTTTTTGTATTCCTAGCTTTGACAGCACAGGTTGTTACAAGAACTCTAACTACTTCTAGTTAGGAGACACAAAGCTGATTCTAATTTTATCAGAAACTAGAATTTTAGTTATTGCTCAACTGTACACTTAGGGTTGTTTTTTTTAATTGCAGTATCCTAGAGTAGTAGTTTAGTATTACAAAATTACATCAGAGATCTCATTCTCAGCATAATTAGGATGAGTTTCTTTTGAATGCAATTGATTTATTTAGTTGCAACAAATCATGTTCCATTTTAAAGCAGAATAAAAATAAATAAAGAGGTTTGTCTATGCTGCTAATCATCACTTCACTGAAAGATGCAAAAGTAACACTATTCACATTCCATTTCACAGTTTTACTTTCTGCCTAGAAAGCACAATCCCCTGAAACGTCTACATTGGAACCATTTTAACAAAAAAACCTTGACAGTCACTTAAAAAAACCAACAATGCAAAAATACTAAATGATGTTAAACTGGTTAACACTTCTAAAACGCCTCCTAGAGAAAAAATCACTACAAATTTCATGACAAGTCAGGCACCCGTCAAGGGTACCTGAAATTCAAATTTGTGTTTGAAGGTTGTACTATCAAACTGCCATTTACTCTCATTTGTGGTGGTTCGTACTGTCAGAAATCTAGTCAGTTACCAAGGAAAACTACTACTTCTTGTATCTTAACTTGTAGAAAGAAAAGAAGCACAGGTTTATTTATTATCAATAAATAGCTTAAACACACCTCCATGTAAGACAACTAAGCAACCAACTCCTCAACAGTGTGCTATTTCTGTGAGATACCCAGTTATACAAACTTACAAAACCTTCTATGATCCTATAATCCAGGAGACCCAACAAAATTTCTCCTCCTATTTAATCGGAATTATATTTAAACTTCCACAAAGATTTGCTTTTGAGGACTCAATAACAATTTTCCTAGCAACATAAAATGTGTAGCCAGGAAAAACAGAAAAGAGCCAATGATGGAAATAGGTAATGATACATGAAAAACATCCTTATTACAAACAGCCCTTCATGCCCCAAAAGTTACAGAACCTCTTCTTTACCATGAAAGCAGTAAGCTGGTAAGTTAAACCTAGTTCTCTGAAAAGGTTTCATTATCAGAGACAGATACTTCTGAAACTTCCTGAAGACTACATAGACAGAAAGAAACTTCAAAGCCTTACTTAGTCAGTCACCACATCAAACTTTTATTTGGCAGCTGCTATTAGGGAAACAAATGAAGTGCAGAACTGTACATCACTGGTAGCAGAAAAATCAGATGTTACTTCAGGGTTGCACTTAAAACAAACTAACAATTATAAAACGAGAATGGCAATTCCCAATCGTTTATCAAGCTATCAATTCAGGTTTGATTGATAAGTGTGTTGCTTGTTCAGTTTTTCCTGTTCACTGCAGAGAAACACCAGGGAAAATTAAGGGAAAAAACAGAAGGGTGAAAGAAAACTATAACCCACAGATGTAAAAAAAAAAAAAAAATGGCACAACTGTGAAAAAAGGAAGGAATACTATAAATTTAAATGTGGTACAGCAGCAGTGGTCAGTAGAATTATACAAGTCTTTTACAGTGCTAAGCAGAAAAATTACTAAAACTCGGACACAACTTATTACAACTGTGATCTTATTGCAGACTATCATTAATAGCAGATGGTGATGAATGAAACTGCATTTCATAGTGTTCAGGCTATGAGACAAATTAGTTGAGGCAAAAGGTTTTAAAATATTTTCTGTACTTCTTCAAAAGCCACCTTTTCTCAGTTTCATCTTGAGATGCTGCAGGGAGCAAAATTACAAGTTAGCTTGAAGTGAGATCAGAATTTCAAAATGTTTTAAGTTCACTTATAGTTAAATTGTAGGTATAACCCATGCCTTGAATTGTCAGCTACAAGAAATCTGAAAAGCCTATGAAGAAAGTTTATTGATAAAAGGACTAGTCCTTGTACTCTTTCTTTGTGCACGAAGGATGTAAAGAATACTACCTGTGAGATATCTGACTGATCTGATACCAGTGAAGTCAGGTTCCTATTGGTAGAGATAACCTCTACCTCTACTCTTGGAAGAACTGCCCTATTACCACAAGAAACATTTCCAAAAGGCTCAACAGTTAACTGACATTTAGTAAAGAGACTCATCCATGCTGCTTGTTCTGTCACATCCTTAATTTCTTATTCTCTCTGCTTGGCTCCTTCCTCTGACAGAAACTTTCTGAAGATAGTTTAAAATCTCCTCAAAGGGCTTACAAGTGCCAGTAGGCATGTTCCTCCTCTTCTTTAAATGAGGAGTAACAAAATAAATGACTAAATGAGTGACAAATTATGCATTACAGAGTCATGGTCTACTATAACAGCTCAGAGTAGTATCAGCATGTATTATTACATGTTTGTTGACATCCTACTAATGTTAAAGTGCAAATATAAACAATTCTCTACTATTCTGCCTCATTCAATGAGCAGTACGTAAGAAATCATTTAGATATAATGAAAAAAGCACCTTTGCTAAAAAATTAATAAACAATTCAACTAGGCTAAATTAACACAAAACTAAGCCAAAGTTAAGTGCCTCAACATCATGTCACTTATGATCAAAACTTCTTTATGCCAATGAATTTTCAGCCTATTTAGGTATTTAAATAAGTGTATATGAACAAAACAATAAAGACAAATCTAGCCACCCTCAAGTACAAAAGGCAACCCACCTCTGATAGTCTTCCCATCATACACTCCTTTCTCTGAGCGGTTGAAAGAGAACAAGAGAAATTAAGTTTTAACCAAATCTACCTGTCCCTAAGCAAATAAATGTTTCTCTTTGCCTTCTATGAAGATAGACAAGAATGGATAATGATGAGCTCGTGGAGGGGATTATAGCAGTTTTACACCAGATCTTGTTTCTGGGAAACAGTTAACACTGTTAGCAGCTAGTATGTTAATCATGGAAAATAAACCTGCCAAAAAAACTTTGCTTTTGATTGATGCACTGCACCACTGCAAGACTTTGCATTCAAAATAAGACTGATAATGTTTCCACAAGTTTCATACTTACCCAGCCTAGATTTCTCCCTCCAGAGGTGCAGTCAGACACAGTGTCTTGCAGTCTAGTACCAAAGCCATTTACAAATACAACTTTACGTCTATTTTCACACAAGTACTCACCCATGTTGACCTGCTATGATTTTTAAAAGTTGTAGAGCGAAAAATGCATGCCAGGAATGTGTAGGATGAGCAGGTATCCTTCATATATAAATAGTAGCCTCCTTACAGAAGTATTTAATTATATTCTTTATTGCAGAAAAGTGAAAGATCAAAACTAGAGCTGTAGTGAATACAGGATCAGATATTTCTAAGGCTACTTCAACACTAGATTACCAGTAAACTTGTTCTGGGGTTTTTACTGGCCTGGTGTCAGTACATGAACCCCATGCCAGAAAACAGAGATCTTACAGTACACGTGGATTTCTGACTTGTGATTCCTTTTCTCTGAATCCAAGAAATAATCACAAAAATGTGTTCGAAGATAATTTCACACTAACAGTCAAAAAAACATTTAAAACCTTATTTGTGGGGCACTCCTTCATATTGCCTTTCATATCACTTGAAAGAACTGCACGTCTAGCTCTACACATATACAGAGAATGAACATCATTCCACACGACTTCCAAGAACAAAGTGAAAAGAACAACACAGATACATTTCTGTAACAGGACGCACAGTTAACTGAGAGCTGTACTTCAGTAAAAATACTAACAACTTACTTGTGGGAAGTTCTTTTCTTCATCATGCTGGCAGACACTCCTGCATGACCTACAATATAAATGATGTTGGAATCATTGTAAAATAAGGCATGTACACAAAGCTAAAAGAAGGAATTTTATGTATTTCCTTTTGTATGTCAAAATGTACTAATCCAAGCACTTCATGACATAACTGATCAATGAACTGCTACAATGGGAGAAGGCTCTGCAGAGACAGACACAGGCCACATGCTCATTAAGCTTGCTTTGGTTAATCGTCCCTGGCTGGGCAATAGGTGCCCCTCAAAGCAGCTTGATAATTCCAACTCTTCAGCTGGACAAGGCAGAGACCATACCATCAGTCTAAAACAGAGTCATATCAGGAGAAAAATAGCTGAATATTACCAAATAAATCAGGATAATGAGAAAACCCCACCTTAAAACATGTTTTATTTAACCCTCCCTTCTTCCCCAGCTCAACTTTAGTCCAAATTTTCTCTACCAACTCCCTCAGTACCACCTCACAGTGAGGTGGAGAATGGGTACTACAGTTTATGTTGTCTCTGCTGCTGCTTTCTCCTCATGGGGTACACTCCTCAAACTTCCCCTGCTCCAGTAGGGCATCTCTACCACTGCATACAGTTCTCCACACACTTTTCCGATGTGAGTCTTTTCAATATGGTGCAGTGTTTCAAACCACTCCAGCACAGTTCCCTTCCACAGGGTGCAGTCCCTTTAGGAATGGACTGCTCTAGCCTGGGTCCCCAGCAGGGTCGCAAGTCACAGAATTACAGGATCACCCAGGTTGGAAACAACAACCTTCATGATTACTGAGTCCAACCATTAACCCAATTGTACCAAGTCCACTGCTAAACCATGTCTCTCTAAGTTCCAGATCTACACATTTGTTAAATACATCCAAGGACGGCAATTTAACCCTTTCTCTGGGTGGCCTGTTCCAATGCCTGATGACCCTGTCACAGTATGACAGTAATGATGAGGCTGGAAAAGACCTTAAAAATCATCCAGTCCAACCTAAAACCAAGTAAACCTAAACATCTGACATCTAGATCATTTCAGTGAAGTTTTGAACTGTCCTGCCAGAAAACCTGCTCCAGCACGGGATTCTCTCTCCACAGGGTCATGGGCCCTACCAGGAACCTGCTCCAATATGGGCTTCCACTAGGTCACAGCCTCCTTTGGGCATCCACATGCTCTGGTAAGGGATTGTCCATAGGGTGCAGACAGATAATCTGCCCCCCTGCTAACTTTCATGGGCGGCAGAGTACTCGTTCCTTCTTCACTGACCATGGTATCTAAAGAGCTGCTTCTCTCACAAATTTTCACTTTCAGTTGGAACAGATACTGTGTTGTCCCCTTCTTAAACGTGTTACCACAAAGGCACTATCACCATCAGTAACTGACTTGGCCTTGACCAGCGGAATTATTTGGCAAGCACTGACTCTGTAGGGGGAAGCTTCTAGCAGCTTCTTACAGAAGTTCACAGCTGTAATACTTTGCTACCAAAACTTCGTTACACAGACTCAATACAGAAGGTCAAAGAGGAGGATATGGAGTGTGTGACCGCAACTGCTTGAAAAGTGTGAACTTAACACAACAGAAACCTTTGTTCTAGGACAATGGTTGTAACAGTTGATCAATCAGCTACAATAGCAGTTTAGTGAATCAACCAGCTGTGTAACTTGTCACCGTGAGTCAAGCAAAAAGGTGCAAATTCATCTTCCTGAGTTAGCAAGATCACCACTAGGGAAGTACATGCACCTCTCTGCCTAACAAAACAAACCCAAAACCAAACAATGAACAAAAAAATACCTGGGAGAACAATAACAGCCTTGATTTGGCTTCAACATAGCCTCCCGGCAACTGAGGACCAGCAGTTTCATTGACAGTGAGACCAGCACAATCACATCTGCACTAAGATGCAAATTGTATTGAGATCTGCCAAGTACTGATTATTTAAAGGTTTTACACTATTAAATCAAAGGCCAGTGCAATATCAACAACAATAAAAAGGTACTGAAAGTTTAAGTTCTCATTATGTGTAGAATGTAAAAGAAACTAGTCAAAGAGTGATGCACACAACATTAAGTGACATCATAGCTATGGCAGGGTGGATGCTCAATAATACTGGGATTTCTGACCTAAAACTTTAGTCATGAATACAAGCCTAGAAGAGGTTATTTGCACGGGGAGCAACGAGAAGACTGTGAAAAGACTGCGAAAAGACTGCAGATAGTCTCTTACTGATTAGGCAGTGACACAGTGACTGCTAATGAAAGATGGGAAAAGCTACCTGATAAAAATTTGAAAAAGGGGAATGAAGATACTCTTAAGTAGGATTTTTCATAGATAGAAGAACGTTGCACTGATCTGAATGATATTTCAGGATTCATACAATAAATGGAAAACGTCTATTAAAGTAAAGAGAGGAAAGCGGAAAGCAGACTTACACTGTCATTAAAAAGCTTGTGACCACTAATGAAGTCAGCAGAGATACTTAAGAAAAAAAATGTAACTACAAAAGATAACATAAGTAAAAGGTGATATGAACATGTAGAAAAACAAATCAAAGCAAGTTTTCATAAAGAAAAATGCAGCCTCAGATCATAGTAAATAGACCCCGCATATGTGGACCTTATCTAACACCAACTCAGAACCAGTTAATGTGATGGCTCCTGTGTAAGCTGTCTTTGATGAATGGCTTCATTTTCACTCTCCCTCTCTTCCTTATTGTACTGGCTTTGGCCAGAATAGAATAACATTCTTCACAGCACCTATTAATGGAGCCACATGTGTGACTTGTGCTGGAAACAGCGTCAGTAACATCCCTATGTTTTGTTGCTACTGAGTGATGCTTACACAGCAGCAAGACCTCTTATGTTTGCACAGGAAGTTGGTAGGTGGACAGCTGCCCACAAGTGACAAAGGCATATCCATACACGACATCATCATGCTCAGCAACAAAATGGGGGTGGGAGTTATGTGATATCAAATCATTTGCATCTCTTGTCTTAGATGTCCTTTTCCTCCATCAGCCACTCTGATGTGCTTAGCCAGATCCCAGCCAGTAGGTCACAACAGGCAGTCATCAACTCTACAGGACACTACAGTACAGAGAAGCTTGGTTAGTTATGGGTCAACTCTACTGGTTTTTATGGGGCTCAGAACAAAAAGCAATGAGTTGGCTCTATTACAGTTGTTATGCAACTCAGTATATTGGCCCGCTAAACCAGGAAGGATCCCATGTAACTTCAAAATGTCTTTAATCAGTAACAAATCCTTGTCTGCAGTATCTAAAAGCACTGAGTGCTTGACTAACACAGGTGTAGATCTTAACATCTTGTGTATGTGCAAACAAGATCAGAGTCTACTCTGATGAAAAGTAGCATGAGGGGACAGAGCCTCTGAACACAGGTGTCTTTAATAAGGCCTCTTTAATAAGTTCTCACCTCTGGAACCTCTTATTTGTGATAGGATTCAGCTTGTTCATTTATGTAGTGAACTCCACAGCCAAACCCAACTAAGACAATTAAAAAACTACTCAGCGTTGCATGTCAGTACCTTCAGATAGTCCCCAGTTTAAAACACAGAATCAAAGAATGTGGATATTTAATACAAATGTAACAAGCTTTCAAGAAGATATAACAGCAAATATTTCAAGATCCTAAGACAAGCTTAGTCTTGCACCAGCTATGGGTGCACATGGAGGAAATCACTTTTATATTTTATACTCTGAATTCAGTAGTATCTCAAGGACATGCAAGCTCCCTTTAAAGTGTGCAGCAGCATTTCACTTAGACAATTCAGAAACTTAGTAGTTCAGCAATTCCTGAAAATTTCAATCCATTAGAGCAGCTATAGACAGAGGGATGTAACATTACAGAATCCGTACATACAGTGTGTTTTAGTAATGAAGTCAGTGTTTCCCAGTAAATGTACATGCCTGAATCTTTTCTCCACTTATGAGACTACCTTCCATGAGTTTTTTCTACTAATCCTAGAAAACTGCAAGAAACCTATCAGCTACTCATGAAGAACAGCAAAGAGAGAGGGAAGTGTTCAAGGTGTCAACAGGCCCACTTCATTATTTATCACTTGTAGTAGCATCTGCCTTACTGCTAATAAGATATACTAAAATAACTACACCCACAATCCTTGCAACTTCCAGTAAGGAATTTGAAATCAAGACAATTAAGGAAGCCAGTTTCTGTAGTTCATGCAAGTTTTTGTTATAAGACAGGTTGATTTAGCAGTCACATTCTTAAACAATTGCATATGTACCCTCCTCCAACACATCCCCAGAATTCACTGTCTGTTTCCCCTCCAGTTACCAAAAAACAACGATAAAATTGCAGTTTCAAAATGCATTTTCTCAGATTTTTTATAAAAAGAATCTTAGAAGAAAGTTTAGATAACTGCTAAAGCAATTTCAAGTATTATTTATAAAATATATTAACAAAAACCCAAGCAAACGCTACTTCTCTGAATTAGGAACTAGTTCCACACTAGATCACATAATGTTGTAACCCTCAAAATTGCATCAAAAAGTATCCACACATTTATCTGTTTAACATCACCATATGAAAGACCTTTACCCTAAAGTCACTTACACTAAAGTCTAGACATGGCACAAAAGGATGTTCCAACACACAGAGGCATCAGTAGTAAAAATCTGAAAAGTATAATAAACAGGCCCGGTCACACAGGGCAATTTATAACTATTCATACCAAAGCACCTCGCCAACTACTATGTCTTCACTGCAAAGTATCATCTGGCCTATGCCAATCGCTTCAAGCAGCTAATACAAGGTGCTTCAAGCAGCTAATGCAAGGTAGTTTCTGAATGGCTGTAAAAACTACTCCCTTGAAGTGGTGAGGCCCATTATAAACAAGTTGTAGTAAAAATATTTCAGGGTTTTCCTTCTCGACAGGAGCTATGAAGTGAATTGGAAATAGGGAAATTCTTCTGATTTGTGACAATATTTTAAGTCCTGTGTATTTTGCTTTCTTGCAAGACTGAAAGAAGTAGTAAAGCTGGCACAAAGTAAAAAAGACAGGGAATTTATCTTTACGTGGCAAGAAAAATCAGCTCTGTAGAAGCCTACTCCTTCCCAGTTTAGGATTGCCAAGAATTTGCACGTTCTTTAGAGGTATTTACTTGTAAATGCAAGACACTTTAATGATTAATGACCATGGTGTCATATTGCAATGTCTTAATGACTTTAAAATATCTGAAAAAATATTTTAATTAATGCACACATTTACACCTGATCTTAAATACAGATCATCAAGCAACAGCCTGGATTTTATATAAACTTAAACACAACAGAAAAATCTTACTACTTTGAAAATGATCTAGGTTTTCTCAGAATAAGCAGCAAAATCTGGATGTCTTTAGGTTTTATTTCAGAAATCTGTGGGAGTAAAAATAACTCTTTAGGAATTACTACATATCTGGAAGCTGTTTAAGAATTATTATCAAGGACCTGAAAAAAATACTTTGACGTGATTAATCACATTTAGTATTGCCCAACTTCAACATAAAAGTTGAGTGAAGCAAAAAAGGTCTTTCGATTTACTTAGACCTGAAGTACAGAGGAAAAAAAAAATAATTCTGACTGCCACAAAATTTCACTGCCACAGCTTACATTTAGGAGTCTGATGTCTGTTCCTGATTCACAAAGACAGTAGTGAAGAGATTCACACTTGCTTTTAAGAGGAAAAGTACCCTACAAATTCATGTATGTGGCATAATGTCTCAGGGAAATACATGATTCCAAACCATTCAGTAAAGGCATTACAATGATCATCATGCTGTTTGTTGGGATTCTGTACCTCAGGTAACGGCTGGGAAGGTCTCCAGAGGACCATGTGTTTCATTTACACAGCATTAAACAAGTGATCACTGGACTAAAAAAAGCCAAATACAAGAGTAAACACAAGGGTAATCACAACTGATTCTACAACGCATTGTACTATGCAGTGATATCTGTGTCTATATACTGGAGACAGCCAATGCTGCTAAGGAGAAAAACAGGCAGACTTTCACGTGCAGGAGCAACTGGCTGATCCACTGGAACTAACCTGGAAATATACTTTAAACTTTGACAATCTCACAGTGGCTGTAGCCTCGCAGTCTGCTGTGAAAAAAATAAGCAAGTCTAGTTTTAATTCTTTTCTCTGTCTTCAGTCTGTCCCTTTATTTCTCGAGATCAAACTATGAATGATACTTTCCAGTAGAGACAGATTTCAAAAGTTACAAAAATATATCTCTTTGTTTACACATACTTTAGAGCAAATAAAAGCATTTTCTTCATAGGCAGATAGAGCAGAAAAATGAGAATAGGCTTTTTCAAAAAAATCACCTGTTGCGATTTTAAATCCAACACTTGGAGCTACTCTACTCGATGGAGCTGCTCATGCATCACTACCCTCAGGGCAGGAAAAAGTACGACAAAGACAAAGGGCAGGGAGACCTCACTTGCCCCTTAAGGTCAATTGCTAAGACAGACTTGACTTGGAGAAAGGAAAAAAAAAAAAATCAGTTTAAACAGCAAAAACAGCAATAATCCAATCACCCGTTACACAGGCAAGGAGAGAGAGAGAGAGAGAGACAGAGAGACATAGTTCTTACATGCACCTTCACCAGCCCAACTCTGCTACTTCCTGCCCATGGAGAAAACTGCTGCAGTCTAATTACAGCGAAAAAGTTCTCTGAGCTTTCTGGCTAACAGGTCTGTTTGCTGAGGGTCGTCTCAGTATCGAACCGCTCTAACACGGTTCTTCTCAGTCACTGTCTCCTTTAGTATCCATCCCCTGCTTACACGTACTGTCCTCCAATTCGGCAGGCACTTCTCTGGTGATTTCGGAGGTCTCCCAAGGCCATGAGTTACTTCTCTCACCACGATCTAATGAGAAATGGCCGCTTAAGCGTGTCTTCCCCCCAGCTCCTCCCCCCCCCCCCCCACCTCCCCCCCCCACCCCTC
>VZRI01009306.1:0-14149 GCA_013397515.1 Upupa epops | reverse complement strand
AAACAAAAGACCACAATCAGCAAATGTGAACGGAAACTTGCCCAACAGCTTTTGCCCCTGAAAAATACATTTATTTGCAGAAGTGGTGACTGGCTCAGTAATAGGAAGACTATGCTAATGCTGTATCATCTACTTGCAACAGTAAAATACCTGCACTATACAAGAACTTCTGATACACATAACATTACCACAAAAGCAACACTGAAAGTCATTCATCCCTGGCAAATAGTCTTTTTCAATTCTATGCTGAAAGCTTATCTTCTTCACGTGTTTTTAACCAAATTCTCATAAAAAGAGGAGACAGTTGCTACCCATGGCCTCTTTACCATGTAGCACTTTCGACAGCTTTCTCTCCTAAAGACACCTCTTAAAAAATAAAAAGTGAGCTAACTCACTGATTTACACACTGTAAAGACTCTCTCTCCTAATTTTATAAACTGATAAACTCAGTCACTGCATTTGCTGTTTTTTCAAAGATGACCTGGCAGATGAAGTTACACAGTCTCCTAATGACTGCCGCTGCTATACATCTTTTCTGATGCATATCCATAATCAAGGGATAAACTGAACATAACCCCATAAAACACCCAGCCCACAAAATATGATTAAGAAGAGCAACAACAGCAATGAGGTCAGCAGCTATCATCCTGAAGAATAAAACAGCTGTACGCTGGCTGAAAGCCAGCAATACCCAAGTCTATGCCACAACCATACCAAAAATTGAGGCAGACCAAATGTGTATGATTTATGGGTTGTATGTGCTGCCATTCAGCAAGATCCAGGCAGACTGGAAAGCTGGGTAAAGCTGAACCTAATGAAGTTCAACAAGGATAAGAGTACAGAGTCCTGCATCTAGGGAAGAGCAACACCATGCACCAGTTCAGATAACAGGGTTGTCCTGCTGGAAAGTAGCACCATAGAAAATGACCTTGGGTGTCCTGGTGGACAGGAAGTTAGCCATGGGACAGCAGTGTTCTCTTCGGCAAAGAAGGGCAACGATATCCTGGGGTGCATCAAGCCAAGTGCGTCCAGCAAAACAAAAGAAATTCTCTACCCCCTTTACTCTGTCCTTGTGAGGCCACACTTGGAGTACTATGTCCACTTCTGGACTCCAGAATTCAACAGAGCTAAGGAGCTATGGGAGAGAGTCCAGAGGAGGGCTACAAGGATGATTATGGCACTTGAACACCTCTCCTATGAGGAAATGTTGGGAGAAGTGTGGCTGTTTAGTCTGGACAAGGGAGACGATCTTAGTAACATGTATAACTACATGAAGAGTGTTTTCTCAAGAACAAGTCAGTCTGTTTTCAGTGGTGCCACATGCTAAAAACAAGGAGCAGCAAGTACAAGCTGCAAGACTGGAGTTTTAATCTCAACATCAGAAAAAATGTCTTTACTCTGAGGGTGGCAGAGCACTGGAATAGGCTGCTCAGAGAGGCTGTGGGGTCTCCTTCTTTGGGGGCTTTCAAAACCTGCCTGGATGTAGTCCTGTGTTATTTGTCTTTAGGAGCCTCAGCTTTGATCTGGGGAGGCTGCACTACAAGACCTCCAGAGGGCCCTCCCAACTCCTAACTCCATCTTTCCTTAAGTTACAGTATTGCTACATAAATCAAATTAATACTAAACAATTTGAGTTCTTAGCTAAGATTAAAAAAATCCATGGAGACATACATTGTAACTGCTGTGTAGGGCTATTAAGAAGCAAAAATGGCATCTAAAGAAACCTGTGTAACAACTGTAATGACAATTTGGGATGGGGACAAATTATAACACACAAAATCTAAGTCTACAAAGTAATTTTTTTTTAAATTTTCTTGACTTTTTAAAGTTCCAAGAACAAAGATGAAGCAAAATTTTCTTCTCAACATATTTAAGTAACATGCCCTGATTTGTTTAGCTTGTAGAAAAAATGTCCAGTCACATAATCACTCCCTGTATGTTTCAGGTCAGTACACTTGAAATCTGTGCTGCAGTTTTGGTTTTCATTGTGTGTCACATTTTAAATCATTAGACAAAATTCTTCTAACAGCTGCATTAAAAACCTAGTGTCTGAACTCTCTGGGCTTGGTCACAGTGCCTAGTTATTTCTAAGAAGTCAACAAGGCTGAAGTTAAGCAGCAAGTCAAAGTGTGCTCTCCCTTCTTCACTTTTACAAGAACAGTTCCACTCTCACAGGTGGTTTGCCAGTGTCAAGAAGAAAGACGACTCACCAGCTAACAGCATGAAAGCTGACCAAAACAAACACTTTTAGACTATGCAGTGTACCTTTCCTTTGAAATAAAACATCTGTCTAACCTACCTCTTAAAAGTTAGTACATGTGTCCAATGAGTAACAGTAAACTAACATTAGTATAAGACACAGCTTTCTGAAGCTTCCAAAAAGGTTTAAAGAGATAATTTCCACTATTATCTGTTACTTCAGTTCTCAAAGAATTGAATAAGTGTTTGAAAGCACTAGAACATAGTGTTGCTTGATTATTTTGAAAGTTAATTGAACTTTCCTATTACAGTTGCTTAGCTCCCTGAGACTTAGAAAAGCAACAATTCACAATGGATGATGATCAAACATGTATTGCATCATGTGTCTTCAGACTTTCACCACACTGATCACTGACTACTGACTTTTGCTGCAGCACAAAATTGGAAGGGTATGTCCCTTCAATGAGAAATGTAAGTAATTTCATAACTGAAAAAAAATAACTCAATATACAAACTAGTTTACATTAATAAGTAAGTTAATCTAAAAAGCAAATAATTGACCAGAAGAATGAACAACATACACCAGTAACCTTTTAATTTTCAAACTCTTGGTCTGTAGAATTCCTGAGTTGCAAACTATAACTTCTCACCTCTGCTCCACACTAGTCAAGCCAGAACAGTCTAAATTAATTCATACAGGACCATGTACTGATCTACAGAATTCTTCATTGGTCATTTAATGCTTTTCTTGTTCTGTTGCTGATACCCTGTACTACAGCACAGTACATGCAAGCCGTGCTGAGATCTCTTAGTCTTCAAAGGTGTAAAATGCAGAAAAAAACCTAGCCAGTTTTAAGAGGATGAATATTTATGCATATTTCACAGTTCTCTGAAATAAAAACTGCTTTAAAGTATTTGACTGATGTCTTTCAGTTTAGACAGCAGAGAGAGAAAACATTATCTGCATTTTAGTAGTGTTTTCAAGAGATTCTCCTCTACAGTTATTACCTGATCAGCTCCTACAAAATCATGAGAAGTTTTACTCTTCAACTAGTAACTCTCCCTTTAATATCAATGTAGGCCAACAACACTGATTTTGTACCTTTTTAGAATTTTACATCTACTTAGAATTTTAATAAAACTTTTATACTATAGACTATTTTAAACACTTCTATATATGTCAGTACTGTCATATGAAATGCATGTATAAATTTATACATGCTTTTTTGATTCATCAACTTCTGTAACAAAAGTGGCTTTTTTTAAGACAGGGATGGTTACACCTTCAATAAGATCCTTAACTATTTGTTGGAGTTTTTTCAAAAAGTAACAATTTTTACCCACTAAAACGAAACAAACACCTCACCAAATGAAAAATCAAAATATCTCACCTGCATCAGCTCTGGACCGCTGACCTGGTGATTTTCCAAATGGGGTCTTCATTCATCTGTGTTTAAGTGAGCAGCAAAGCTGCTGGACTAGGGTGAAAATCCAGTTCTTCCCAACTCCCAGGCTATCTTCTTACTCTTGGAATAAGACAGATACTTACTAATCCACCATTCAATTATGAATTTGTCCTTCCTCAAACATAGGAGATGCACTTTCGATTACAGTCTTCTGAAAAAACAAAGTTATGTATAGTGTAAGTACTTTGAGACCTGGTTACGGTAAGTATTAACTGACTTGGTTAAGGTAAAATATTCTGTTTCATTTTAATGCTTGTTTTCCCACTCAGCAGGAACTTGCTTCATATTCTGCTTCTCGGAAAACATTCAGCAAACAGAGGGTACACAAGTAAAAATACAGTAAAGCTGAGGCTGCTACTCTTCTGACATATTGACAGGTAATCTTCGTATCAGAGTTAACTACATATATAAAGGAAAGCTTCTAAAACCCATTGAGCTTAGTACAGGGAAGAAAGGCTATTACCATAAAATAAACTCTACTAGTTCAGAGATAAAAAACAAATTAGCTACTTTCATTTATTAGAAACAAAACACTTTCACACATACATAGCTGCATAACTTTGTGTCTTGGGTTATGGAATCAAGAAGTTTGTATTCTATTTTCATCTATTGAAAGCAGTTGAGAAGCTGTATGGTTTTTTGTAACGTCAGGGGGGTGGGGGAGTGAATACTGACCCAACTGTTAAAACCAGGTGGGGCGATATTTTCTTAAGTATCTTCTGCTGATGGACCATCAAGACCCATATNGAGTTTCTACTGTTTTCCGCACCGAACAGAGCTGCTGTTGTGACTGCCGGCTCTCTCTCCTTGCCGCCTCCTGCCTTCTGCAGCCTCTGCCTGCGCCTGCACCAAGGAAAAGTCTCCCTCCACGAACTGCAGCAGGTTTTACTCTAGGACCTTTCTGTCGAGATCCCTAGGACTTTTCTTTTGACTGGTTGTTTGGGTGTACTGTTGGGTTTTCTTAGTGTTCTTAATAAAGAATTGTTGTTCCTTTTCCCAAATCTTTTGCCTGAAGGCCTTTGAATTGAAAGAATTTGGTACCTGTCTTCCTAAACCAAGACACTTTGCTTCACAGAAGATAAAAAAAACCTGTTAAGAAGAATCAAACAATAATATATCAGAATCACTCATTCCACTGCAATGACTGTTCGAGCCACCCATTTGTTAATTAAGTTATCATTCCATAAAAGATCTGCCAAAGTTTTTGGCAAATCTCCACACTTAAACTCACTGAAATACTAAAACATATTTCATTCCCCAGGACAAGGGAAGTTAGTAAGGACAACTTCTTGAGTCCTTTCAGAATTTATTTGCAGAAATTTGTGGTCACCTGAAAAATGTGAACAATTACAAGGTAATTTATTAGAAACTGACATTTTTGGACAAGAAACATTTACCCAGATTAATCCAGTATTTTAGTGCTGCATGCAGCTAAGACAAGTGAGGTCAGATTGACCTTGTTGGCTCACTTCTTTTAAGGAATAGTATTGCTACAATCATGTCTTCTGTTAATCAGTGCTAGACTTCTCTCTTCTACTTCAGTTTTGGAACCTGCTGTCAATTTTCATACATATATATACATGAGATAAAAACAGCAGAATGCCCATGACTATTGACCCAGCTCAGGAAAAAGAGTATTCTGTCTTACTGAATAATAGGACATACAAAGACACACCCTGAGGTATAGTAAAGCCGAGGCATTTACATCTAACAACCTCTGCCCATTCTTCCACTAGCTTCTATGAACATTAGAGCAACATGATGGAATATTCCTTGAGAAAAAATGCAATAGGGACACACAAAGTGACACAGTATTTTTAGAAAGATCAGTACAGTTTGGAAGCACTACCGCAGACATTCACACTAAAGAATTTGTGAGAATTTGTGAAACCCAAGTTAAAATTCATTTACAGGAACTTAACAGCTTTTCCACATTCTGTCTCTTCCTGAAATTTACCAGGTGCATACAAAACAATTCTAAGCCATACCAGGGCAATGACAGACAACTTGCAAAAAGTGCTTGAAAACGCAATAGGAAGCAATTAGCTTGTTTAACTACTTTATTAGTTTTCTACTTAACTAAAAAATATTTTAATATTGATTAAAATACATTAGTACACAAGCATCACTGATTATGAAAACAAATTGTATTCAGAGCACTGTTGTGACACAATACTTTTAATGACATCAGCAAAATGTCTTCTAACTCAGTATGAACTCATCAAGAAGAAAAATTAACTTATAAAATGCAAACCATTTTATCACTGGATTTTATTACAAGTCCTTAAGAACGTCATGTTCAACACATAAGTACACAAACAGTACCCCACAACACCAAAACATGCCTCTTGACATGCTCACTACTAGTAAGGGGTACTGTTAGGGAGAGCAGAAACTCATTTGGATGCATGTTAACATGACTTAGAGAAAGAATCCACTGCAGCAGATACTGGATTGCTATGTGGTTGTTTTTGCAAACTGGATCCAAACTGTGGCTCAAAATTTTAACTTCTGACAGCACAGGTCACTGTGTAGTGCAGCTGCAAGTTTCACTAGAAGATAAGTAGGTGCCATGACAAGTCAAAAGAAAACCTATCAGCCCCAGGTGCTTTACTTGTTTTTAGAATGTCCCTAGATCACAGCACACTTAATAAAAAAACTAATGCAAAACGATGTAGAAAATACATGCCTGCTTTGTCAAACATGGCTCCATTTACTGTGGAGTGTTTCACAGACAGTTAAGTGTAAGCCTAAAAACACAAGCCCTGCAAGTTGTCAGTCATACCATCTTTAAAAAGAAAAGTCGTCATATTCTAAAAGCAGTGTGGAAGACAGAACACACACACAAAAGCTGTGTTAAAAAAAAAAACCCTCCAGTTTTTGAATTGTTTTTGCAGTATAAAGGCAATAGCAGGAAAAAAGAGACCATGACCATAGGCTGCAGTTTTCATTTGAGCCAGCTTGACTGTGCTTTACAAAGTTAGAAGCACTAAATGTTTCCATTTCACCATAAAAGTAAGTTTAACAACCTAAAATAATTCCCCAGTTTAGCTTTCAGTTAAGAGTCATGCTTGTTTTCCTACCAAATTACATACATTTCACTGCAACACACAGCACAATGTTGTGAGCTGCATGACCCTACTATCCATAGAAGAGTGATGTCAATAGCATAAAAACATAGAGATAATTAATGCTAATGGCATGAAACCCACAAAATTGAGTGCTTCACTTTGAAAGAGCGTCTGTGTGTTTTATCATCAGCACCACAGAAGGAAGCAGTATCAGAACACTTGCTAAGGCATTGTTTTAGGGGAAAAAGTTTGAAAGGAAAGCAAGTTTAATAGCACTTGTTGCCTGCACCTCTGTATTCAGCAGAACTTCAGACTGTGCATCTTCTGACATGCTATAAGCTCATACTTTCCCAGGTGTCTGCTCATGCATTTGTAGGTGCCTTCTGGCACCACCTGGTGGGCTCCAGCATTTTCACTCTGGTATCCAAAACATGTTTTGCATGCAACTTCCTCCCTATCTAAAGTTTCCACTGCTAAGTCAGTGCAGGACAAGCACGTCACAGGACTGCTCTGTGACAGGGATAATTCTGAAATTAAATGCATCAGCTGAAAAGGCTACTTGAATTTCCATAAATCAGCTCAGAGCTGCTGACACATCTTTCGGCTGTAGTACCATACATAGTTTCAGCACTAACAAACTGGATGAAGCATGCATGTATTTCAGACTCTCTAATTCTTAACATACAAAGAGAAAATATATGTAGGTTTTTTGCCTCTTTTCCCAAAGGAAATCTTAATGTTACATTATCTCCTAAAAGAGCAGGGGGAATAAAAAGGTATGCCTGGCTTAATTTGCAGTGTTTTCTTCCTTAATGAAAAAAACACTTTCCTATGGTAAAGAGTTCAGCCGCTGAAATTGCAAGTTTGTTTTCAAGTATTCTACAGGTCCAACCAGCATACTGGTTAAGACCTTGTTGTGTGAATAGTAATATCTGGTGTCTGAATAGTAACATCTGATGTCTGAGAAGAAAGATTACTATAAGTAAACTCTGAAGACAAAAGTGATTTACATCAGACAACCATGAAGAAAAAGACATTTCAACTATGAATTTATGACCTGAAATATTCCAAACCAATTGGTACTATCCCTTCCCTATTCCTAAGACAGCCTCTACAGTTTTTCTTCTACACACAGATGTGTTGTCAACCTTGTACAGAAACAAGTTGCACTCGCATGCCACTGTGCGTGCATCTATACAAACATGTGCTAACGTTCACACACTTGGCTACTTAGGGCTCTGAGCAACTTTTTCTAGTGAAAAATGTCCTTACCCTTGATCTCCAAAGGTTTCTTCCAACAAAACCACTCTGCAATTCTAAGAAAAATAACATTTTAAAAAGAAAATAACATGTTAAATCTATATGCATGCTCAATGCTAGAGTGATGTAAATGCTGATTTTTCAGAAGTCTGAAAGAATCTGAACCTTGTGCAGTTTCTTGTTGATATGGTTGGTGTCTCTTAAAGTTTTTCTTGCTGAGAATGGGATGGCAAATCCTGTACAGTTTCTGCACTGTAGAAAGGAAAAGCAGTATGAACTATTTTGGAATTTAATAAAATGTTTTTAACCTTTCAAACTCTTGCATTTTGACTTCGTGTTAACAATATCAAGAGCACGTGAGAGGACATTGCAGCTTGTATTTGGATCATTATGAGTACTTCAGCATAAATAAATGGCAGACTATTTATCATACTACAGAGAAAAAAAAGGGTTACTGCTAAGTTCTTAAAACATGCAGCTTATATATAACATAAGCAGAGGTTATATTGATCTAATTTGGGGCTCAAAAAACACTACAACAATTTTAATGAAACTAAAGGTAATATGAAACACACAAAACCAACCCAGTCCCAGATTGGACTCAGCAGCAGTCAGAAAACAGATGCAAGAGCTGGATTTGAATCAGAGGCAGAACAGAGAGAGTCCTCCTTGGACACTGGACACCAAAAAAGAGATGACCCTGGTGGTTCTTCTGTTTTTTACAAATACAACATATATGGGATGGAATACCCCGTTGGTCAGTTTAGTGTCACCTGTCCTGTCTGCTCCTCCTTCCAGGCGTGGCCTCTCAACTTACAGTATCCTCTACATGGCACAAAAGATTTAGCAATGACCACTGTCTTCACAGAAGCAAATATAAGCAAAGAAGAGCCTTTCTGTGCTCCAATCCTTGGTAGTAATAGTGACACCACTTGTAGAAGCAGATAGTCTGTACAAATATGGTGTTACCTTCACAAAGTACAGCTAGACTTAGAAGAGACTGAGATGAAATATAAAATCACAAATTTGGTTCTAACTCAAAACAAGACTATGGATAGCTTTACAAAGGTTACTATTTCTTCAGATGTCTTTCATCTCAGTTGACAGTTGAACCAAGTTTTGTCTAAACTATCTTCCTATACAGGTCCTTACCATAAGTCCACTAAAATTAAAAACAGTACTTTAGATGAAACATGGAATTTTTTTTTAATTAATATTACTAACTTGAAGCATTAGTATAGTTTAACAAGAATATAAACAAAAAAACTGACAATGCTAAAAACAACCATAGGAAAATCACAGCTGTTTTCAATGTTTATATGCATACTTGTTGCTTTGCTTTTAAATAAGGAAAGTGTAACTGTTACTGTAACAGCAATATAGTTTGTCCCTTATTTCCACAGTATTTCTCCTCATGACAGACTTCATTAAAGCAGTCTGTCTCATTTAATCAACTTTAGCATTTAGGAACTTGCTTTTGTGACAATAATTTGAAATAAACTCAACAGCATGTATGTCAAATACTTTGTAAAGGTATCAGTAAAAATTCATCAGGGCCACTACTGGAAAAGAGAAAACAAACCTGCTTATCTTTTTTAATTTCAGAAACTTAATGACGACCCTTTCAGCTTCTAATATTTTATCTTGTAAGATTAATTTTCAGAACTCCCAGTTCTAAACTGTAACAAAAGTAGCAGGAAAAAGAACAGCAGAACACAGGACTCTCAGCCCCCATGTCAGAATGCACCCATTTCTGATTTTTAAAGTTGTACTGGGTTAAATACGAAAAACATGCTATTTTCTCCACAAAAGCTTATACATTCTTTTTAGCTCAGTGTTACATTCATGCTTACATAGTTAGAGCTTTAAGTGTATTTTTCTTTGCAACAGACCACTCATCCCTCAATACCCTAGAACATAAACCCAAGCACATTTTTCCACTTCCTTCATAAAAGCACCAAACCTCCAAAACCCAATCACTTTTTACACTATCCTCCTGAAGTACTACTCTACATCACAGGAAATACATACAATATCCCGTTTGGACATATTTTATCATGATTCCTTGATAAGCCCTGGATTACTAGGAGACATACCGATTTCAGGAATTTAATTCTAATTACCCTATAATCAAGGACAGACAGGACATTTATCTTCAGTAAGTATGGAACTAAGCATTACATTTTTAAATATAATCCACAGATGACAATCAAATTATTTCCAGCCCAGGAAAACAGTCAATGGGTCTGACTAGTGCCACAAATGAAACTGGTCATTTAAGTTCAGAAATTAAGCATTGAAGGCAGCAAAGCCTCTCCAGGAAAGTTTTTTTCGGAGTTTAGATTTCTAGGATAAAATCCCTACGTTTTAGAAATACACCTCAGTGGTGCTTTCTAAAGTACTGAAATCACAGGTTTATTTCATACTTTGTGGTCAAGTACAAATTATGGTGATGTCAGCTCGTTCTCATTCTGACTGGGTTGATTTCATTTTATGCTAGCCCTCAGTATGCAGAACAAGAAGATATGGCCAACAAGAATGTGAGCCTCTAGAAGCCATCCCTCTCCACAACTGTTGCACCATAAACACAGTTCCAATGAAATGCATTGCATTTACACATACATATCAAAGCTCTTACTCATGAGTCACAAGGAGAAGCAAAAAGTAAACTGTCCAAGACAAAAAACCCAGACACAATTCAACTAGCAGGTCAGCTGTTAACCTGGCAGAGTTGCATCTAACAAATAGCCACCTGAACATCCGTATACTGAAAGCACACAAGCACCTCAGATGTATTTCAATTTAGGATCTCTTTTTTTTCCACAGTTTAGATTAAATATACTACAGATACGCATCGATGACTTTTGATGATAAAGGCAGACAAAACCTAAGCATATCAATTGTGCTGTAGTGCAGCAGGTGTGTCCTTCAGGTTACTTCTTTCCCTCTTTCAGTTCCTTCCCACTATCTTCCTTCTGTTTGCACAATACAATTCTTCTCATTTTCTGTTCAGTTACCCTTTATAGACAGTATCTTTCTTTCCTCTGCAGAACATTTCACATGAATTACAGTATTTTCAGTGTATCCAAACACATAGCATTTTATGTATGTACAAACACATAATATGATAACTAATATTCACCATCAGGGTTGAAAAATTGATCTAATTTCCCTTTGAATTCTTCAGTGGGGTAGGATAAAAGTCCTAGGACAAACTGCAAGACTCCTGAGACAAAGTAGACTGATACAGAGACCTGGAAGTATCTACAGTTTCCTGCATACAAAAGTCAGGTAGTAATCAGAACAGAACCTGTAAGAAGTTCCATTACTAACTTCCCAGTATTTGTCCAAGTAGTTTCAGGAGCAAATATGTCTCAAATTTTAATGTGCAGTTAAGGTAATAAATCCCTACTGTAGAAGTCTACTGAGCTATAACATCAATCCATAAGAAGCTTCCCAACAGGGATTTATCTTCTAAGATGAAATTAAGATCATAGAATAAAGACAGAAGAATTAAGAATAGAATTGATCAGAAGATTAAAAGTGCCTCAACTGTTCAGAAGTGAGCCACATCAGTTTTCTTGCTGACTTCATAAATGATCTGAAATACCTTTAGAGTTGTGATAAATAATGAAAGAATTTTATTTTCACCTGTTTTGTTTCTTTTTCTAAAAAGTAATTAGAAGTGATTAAATAAATATCTCTACAAAGTTAGGATTGTAAGTAGTTAAATAAGCTTCTTTATTATGCTAAATGTGTGGATAAGAATGGGATAGGAGGAAGTTTTAATTGCTCCAGCTAGAGGATTACTGTTGTAGAGCAATGTACCAAGACAGTAGATTTTTGAGGTAAGGATTCCATATGGTGAGAAAGGGTGAGAAAGCAATGTAAATTATAAAAAAGACTGTAAATTTCAAACAGGGTACCTTCAAAGCTGGTTCCATCAAAACACTATAAAAACTTTGAAAAGGCTGTTTTGGGTGTGCCTAAGAAAGGCATCAGCCATATGCACCCAGTAGCACTGTATTCTCTGGTCCACAGTCTGTGTCCCCCAATAAAATCTTTAAAATTCACAACTGGAGGCTTGTCCGGGATGACAGAAGCCTCAATGCCATGGGGCTAGAGGTTCTTGAATGGATGGCACACATCCCTCATTTCAGTGGTCTCTTTGATTCTCTCTGGCACCACTGGATGCTGACAGTGATGATGGTTGGCAAGGGACTTCTGGAACAAAGAGAGAAAGGGGCTCCCTGGAGACCACAGACAACATTAAACCTCCTGCACAGGACCCAAGTTATTAAAAACGGACTGTAAGTACCTCCTGGGAGGTGCGATGCGGGGAAGACTGAATGCGTGGGGAGGCGGGGTGGTGTGTGAGGAGGCCCCAGTTGCTAATACTGGCCCTGAAATCAGCAGCAACAAAGGAATCAGTTAAGGGCTATAAAGAGGGAGCAGGGGGAGGCTAGTGTGGCTTTGCAAGAGGTTCCAATGGCTGGAGCTCAAGGTGGCATAGGTTTTATGAATGTGCCACTCACTGCTATGGAAGTGAGAGCACATAACAAGGACACAAAAGTTGTTAGAAAATCCTGTGGGGTTATTGGAGGAGTCTGATCAATTTTTAGGACCAAATATACAGAAATGGGAGAAAATGCAGTCAAAAAGAGGCAGATGATTGGAAAGGCAGGAATGGGAAAGAGAAATCCCCAGGGAGTACCTGGGGAACAGAAGTTCCCTATAACCCCTCTGTGGTGGAATCAGAATGAAGGGGGGGGAAGAGGAATATGACCGACCATGTCATTGATAGTAAGAATTAGAGAAGCAGCACCAAGAGGACAGAGGACAGAATGCGAGTAAGGCTTCTGATGGTCAGCAAGGGAAAGGAAACACGTACTGAGTGGCTGAAAAGGTTAAGGAGTAATAAATAGATTCCTCTAGTGTGGCAGGTCAAGAATTAATTAAGGTGAATTTTGTGACTCACTCATGGACAGACATCAAGAAAAAGCTAGAGAAAACAGGTGACTGATGTAAGAGTTTGGATGAACTCTTGAGAGAACCATAGAGAGTATATGTTAAGAGGAATGAGGAGCAGGCTAAAACTAAAATCAGAATTATGGTTGCCACATAACAAGTTGTTAGGAACAAAAACAGTGTCTCAAGGGGGAAACTGAATTTGAAAGAGACACAGGAATAACAGGGAAAGTAAGGAAGGACACAGCTTGGGTTGTGGGGGCTAAAGACAGGGGTTTCTGCTCCAAGAATGTATTAATAAAACAGGAAGATCAGTATGTTATTGATTTATTGTTGGTGCCAGGAGCAACATGCAATTTGTTAGGTAGGGATTTACAAGTGCAGCTAGGAATAGGTGTGTTACTTCACCAAGCAAGGATGGTGGTTAAATTACTAGAATTATGGGAGGAGGATGAGAAGAAAATAAAACCCAAAGTTTGGCCCAAGGAAGGGAACCAGGGAGAGCTGAATATTTACCCAGTAAGTAATAAGAAAAGATGAGTCACAACCTATCATGGTAAAAACAATACAAAGTACCAAGAGAAGGGAAAGAAGGACTCAAGCCAGTAACTGAATCCTTATTGCAGGATGTTACCCTGGAACCTTGTGTCTCCCCGTAACACCCCTATACTTCCGGTCAAGAAAACCAACATGACTTATAGACTAGTCCAAAATCTTAGAGAAATAAATAAGTGGGCAAAAACCTGTTATCCTGTAGTGCCAAATCCGTATACCCTTATTGAGCAAGATCATAATAATCCCTGTAGTGCCAAATCCGTATACCCTTATTGAGCAAGATCGTAATAATCACAGTAATGATGCGGCTGGAAAAGACCTTAAAGATCATCCAGTCCAACCTAAAACCGACCAAGTAAACCTAAACATCTGACATCTAGATCATGCCACTCAGCACTTCTTCCAGCCTAACCTTAAACACCTCCAGAGACGGCGACCTGATCATCTCTGTGGGCAGCCCGTTCCAAAACTGATCACTCTTTCACTGAAAAACTTTTTCATAATGTCAAGTCTAAACCTCCTCCAGTGGAGCTTAAGACTGTGACCCCTTGTCCTGTTTCCAGTATCCAGGGAGAAAAGACCAATCCCTGCCTGACTACCGCTCTCATTGCTTTTCTCTGGACTCATTCC
>VZRI01009305.1:0-31861 GCA_013397515.1 Upupa epops | reverse complement strand
CTTCCCCACTGGCCTGTTTTTCTGCACACAGGGACAACCTGCTCCTATGCCTTTAAGACTTCCTTCTTGAAGTACGTCCAGCCTTCCTGGACTCCTGCATCTGTCAGGGCAGCCTCCCAAGGGACTTTGTCAATCAGTCTCCTGAACAGGACAAAGTTTTCCTTCCGGAAGTCTAGGGTCACAGTTTTACTGACCCCTCTCCTTGTTATCTCCAAGGATTGAAAACTCAGTCATCTTATGATAACTGTGTCCTGGATGACATACAACCTTTACTACCTCCAGGTGGACGGGTCCAAGAGGGCGCACCTTCCCCGGTTGTCTCTCTCACCAATTATTTCAGGAAGTTCTGTTCCACACACTCCAAGAACCTCTGGGACTGTTCTTTCTTTGCTGTATTGTACTTCCAGCAGATGTCTGTAAAGTTGCCATCCCCCATGAGCACAAGGGGCAGCAATTTTGAAACCTTTTTATAGGGATATGTAGAGAGGGAAGCTGTGTTTTCCAGAGATGGAAATTCTGACGAGAATTCAGTGACTGAATTTGATTTGTCTGCCAGGAAACCATCATCAAGGACTCCTCTCTATGCAGGGACAATGCTATTGATCTCTGGTGGTATCTGCTCTGAGATCTGATGTGGGAAATGTTGAGCATATATCATCATTGTATCATTTCAAAGGAATCAGACCTCAGGAGGATTCTGTTTTCATACTCATTCATCATCTTCATGACACCTAATTCCACTCCCAGTCTATGCACCAAAAGATTTGTTTTTTTCTGTCCTATAACTGACATATCCTGCTGACTTGAATTTCAGAATCTAAACATTAAGTTAATAATAAGCTTATGAAACAAATGTAATTCTAGGACACTGAATTATATAGAGATCCAGTACATTTTTTTTTTTTTTTCAGTGGAAGAAATCAGTTTATGTTGTAAAGACATATCTTTGTCTTAGAGAGTTATTTGTGTTGTTCTGGATTATGGAGAGAAATTTTAACCTAAAAATTTTAGATTAAATAAGGGACTGAATTACAGTCATTTATAGTACAAAATTACTATTTTATTATATAAGCAATTAAACTTTAATATGAAATAAACTGCATTAATTTTGTGATAATTTAATTTTTACATACTTTTTTGATAGCATTACGTGCTAAAACCACCTATACTTGAGACCTCTTTAGAGAGTGTAGATTTTTAAAATACATAATCATATAACTCAATCTGTGCTCCACTGGAACATGATTTTCACAAACAAATGCAGCTGTGAACAAAATGTCACCTTAACCATGTAGTGATTATGGAAACATTTTATAGTTTCAGTTTGAAGGTTATCTGAGGCTTCAAATTAAATAATGAGTGAGCAAAACTGAATGACATAACAATAAGCACAGCCCTATTCTGTTTTGAACTCCTGAAAAACACTGAACAGGCTCTTAATAACACAGACTGCTTAAAGCTATCATGTCCATTCAATCAGAAAGACCAGTATAATTTAAAAGAAAAATAAAAAAGGGAATAGAGACATGTTAGTTTAGCCAGATACTGACTCAAGAGATTGCTACTAAAATAAAGATCTTTATACTTTTAAAGGCGTATATACACCTGCAAATACACATAACATCAACAGAATGACATAAATATATTTTCTTGTGATGATAAAGGGCCACTAGTGGTATTTCCATTCTTTTTTTTTTTTTTTTTAATAGAGACAGTCTCTCCCATCAGACCCCTAAAGCAGTTAACCCCCCAGGGACAGGCAGAGGAACTCTTATAAAAGGGGGCACAATTCTGCATATCATTCTCTTGGGAGTCACTCTGCTGTGAAAGAGATACTTCCTGCAGCAATGCCAGGTTGCCCCTCCTTCGAGGGTGGCAGGGCATGGCCTAACTGCTTCAGCCCTGCTGTCGGCTCTGCTGGCACGGTGGAATTAGACCTGGCCCCCACCCCCTTTCCCTCAGGGCTGTAACGTAGGGCAAAGCGGACTGGCTCATGCTGGGCCCGAGCTGAGTCCCTGACCAGCAGCAGTTCCAGGTATGGTGCCACCATGCCTGCCACTCTTTTGCGCCAGCAGCGGGAGCAGTCCCAGCAGCCCCGGTGTGAGCTGAGCAGGACAGACACCACCCCCACCCACACAGGCTCTGCCAAGCAGCTAGATGCTGAAGCCACCACCCCCTGACGATGTTCACCTTGCAACTTCATCTGTGTTGGACACCAAGGAAGTGGTGAGCTTAACCCTTTATTCTCCCTCAGAACTGTAACCATTTGAGTGAAGGGAAAGAGAGGGTCGTGGTGGGGCCTCTCCACCATGCCTTGTTGCCAACAAGCGTTGCCCCACGTGATCAGTGCCATATTGCCTTTGTCCTTGGACATGGGTTGGCGCAGATGCCATGTCGCAGCTTTGCCACTGAGGAATTGGGAAATGCTTAAGTAAACGGGAGAGAAGAAGCCCTGAGGTTGGTCGTCTGAGGGTTCCTTCCTGCTTGGCTGGACTGTTTATATTTATTTATATATATATATTCCCAGTTGAGAGAGGTGTTTATAATACAAGTTGTACCTCCTGATAGAAGGTAGAATAAAGTAACATGATTAGTAATACATAATTGTAAAAGTAGTCAACAAAATTCACTGCATGACTCTTGGCTCTGACTCAAAAACAACATGGCTATCCCATAGCTCCCACGTTATATCTGTCAGCTAAGTAGACATAGTAAGGTATGTATCCTGTTAAATGTTTCAGGTGAATCAAGTTATTTTCAGACAGAATTGCATTTCCTGTCATGTTTACCTTTTGAATACATACTGACTTTTACACCTAGCACTCAGTATTCAGAGTGGAAACAGCTTTTCCATGATGCAAACTGAACTTTATCTATGTTCCTCATCACAAGGTTTTCTTTTCATATACTTAAAAATATCTTCAGCTATCATAGAATCATTATGGCTGGAAAGAATCTCCAGGATCATCAAGTCCAGCCCTCATCTCAGCATTTCCCTAACCCCTACACCAAGGCCTCAATTGTTCTATCTACTTCGTTTTTAAACACCTCTGGGTGACTCCACCACTAACTTGGGCATCGTGTTCCAGTGCCCAACCACTCTGTCAGTAAAGAACTCCTTCCTAATATCTGAGCCTCTCCTGATGTAACTTCAGGCCATTTCCTCTTGTCCTATCATTTATAATTTGGGAGAAGAGACCAGCAGCAGCCTCGCTAAAACCTCCTTTTAGGTAGTTGTAGAGACCTATAATGTCTCAGCCTCCTTTCCTCTAGACTAAATAACTCCAGTTCCCTCAGCCGATCTTCATAGGGCCTGATCTCTCACCAGCCTCATTGCCCGTCTCTGGATCTGCGCCAACACATCAATGTCCTCCTTCTACTGTAGTGCCCAAAACTGGACACAGTACTCTAGATGTGATCTCAGAGTGCAGAGTACAGAGGCAGCATCACCTCCCTTCTTCTGCTGGTTACATCATTCCTGATACAGGCCAGAATGCTGTCAGTCTTCTTGGCCACCTGGACACACTGCTGGCTCATGTTCAGCCAGCTGTCAACACCCTTTTCCACCAGATGGCTCCCCAGCCACTCTTCCCCAAGCCTATAGCTCTGCTGGTAGTTGTTGTGACAGAAATGCATGACCCAGCACTTGGCTTTGTTAAACCTCATCCCATTTATCTCAGCCCATTGCTCTAGCCTGTCCAAATCTCTCTGCAGAGCCTCCCTACCTTCAAGCAGATTGACATTGCTGCTTAATTTCATGTCATTTGCAAATTTACTGAGGGTGCATTCAATACCCTCATCCAAGTCACTAATAAAGATGTTAAACAAGACTAGTCCCAAAACTGAGCCCTGAGGGATGCCATTTTTGACAGGACACCAACTGGATTTAATCCCATTCACCACAACTCTCTGGTCTTGGCTATCCAGCCAGTTTTAACCTAGTGAAAAAGCCACCAGCTTCTCCAACAGAACATTGTGGGAAATAGTGTCAAATGCCTGACTGAAGTCCAGGCAGACAACATCTACTGCTTTTTCCTCACTCACTAGGTGGATCACCTGATCATAGGAGATCAGGTTGGTTAAACAGGATTTGCCCTTCATGAACCCATGTTGGTTGGGCCTGATCCCCTGCAGTCCTGCACTTGCCATGTGATCACCCCCAGCATGAACTGTGTCCATGATTTTCCCTGGTACTAAGATTAGGTTGACAGGCTTGTAGTTCCCTGGATCTCCCTTCTGCCCTTATTGTAGTTGGGTGACTCTTTGGCAAGTTTCCAATCATCTAGAACATCCCCCATTAAGCAGGATGTTTGATAAATGATGGAGGAGGCTTGGCAAGTCCACCGCCAGCCCCTCAAGACTCTTGGGTGGATCTCATTCAGCTCCATAGACATATGGGTGTCCAGTTGCTTTAGTAGGTCATACACTACTATTTCCTGGATTATGAGGGACCACATTGATCTCCAACCCTATCTTCCAGCTCGGTGGGCTGAATACCATGAGGATAACTGATCTGACTACTAAAGGCTGAGGCAAATAAGGTATTAAGTATCTCACCCTTTCCTCATACATGGTAACAATGTTATATGTCCAATAAGGGTTGGACGCTCCCCTTGTTTGTTTTTTTTTTGTTATTAATATATTTGTAAAAACACTTATTATCTCTTGCAGTAATGGCCAGTCAGAGTTCTAGCTGAGCTTTTGCCTCCCTAATGTTCTTTCTACACATCCTAACTAAATCCATACACTCTTTTTTTGAGTAGCCTGCCCCTTCTTCCAAAGGTGGCAGACTCTTCTTTTCTATCTAACAGCAGAAGGCCAGTCACTTGTCTTATGATGCATGGGGACAGCCTGTTTCTGTGCCTTTAAGAGTTCCTTCTTGAAGAAAGTCCAGCCTTCCTGGATCCTGTTGTCCTCCAGAACTGTATCCCAAGACTTTCTTAAACAATGTTCTAAAGAGGTTGAAGTCTGCCCATTGGAAGTCCATGGTAATAGTTCTGCTGCCTCCTCTCCTTACTTGACCAAGTAATGAGAACTATCATTTTGTGGTCACTAAGCCCACAATGACTTCCAACCACCACATCACCCACTAGTCCTTCCCTGTTTGTAAACAAGTCCAGCAAGGCCCTTCCTTTGGTGGGTTTGTTTACCTGTTGAGTCAGGAAGTTGTGTTCCACATATTCCAGGAACCTCCTGGACTGTTTCCTCTCCACTGAATTGTATTTCCAGTAGTTGAGGTCCCTCACAAGAACAAGGGCTTCTGTGAATTTTCTATAGAACAACTCATCAATCTCCTCATCTTGGGCAGGTGTTGTATAACAGATTCCCAACAGGATATCCACCTCATTGGCCTTTCTCAACCTTACCATAAATGTTCCATGAGATTGTCACACTAATACAGAGATCCACCCCACTGCCCTTTCTGTCTTCTCTACTCCATTTGTAGAGCTTATAGCCATCCACTGCACCTCTCCAGTCATGAGAGTTATCCTACCATGTTTCTGTAATGGCAACTACATCATAGCTGTTGTGGCACAGTGGCTTCCAGCCTCTCCTGTTTGTTGCCCAAGCTGTGTGCATTAGTGTAGATGCACTCGGGTGGGGCAAACGAATTAATTCCCATCAATGGCCTGTCACCGTTAGGCTTGAGTGTATCACAGTAATTTGTGCATATTTTTAAACTTACAATTAAAATGTCATCACTGATATTTAACTGGAATTATCAAACCCCACAGGAATTATCCCCGAAGTAGCTGTTTGATGCCACAAACTTCTCTGTGTTGAATACAGAGCCTGCTCATTCCGTAAAACACATGGACTATTGTTAGTCTTCATGGGCATATTCTCCAGTCTCTGCAGACTACTGGGAAGTGAGTTTTCATCTCGCTCATTTAACAGTCCTGTGCAAATTACGACATTGTCAAGGGTGCCAGTTTTCTCTGCATCACATGTGATCTTTACTGCTTGTGTAATTTCGGTCTCTTGGAGATCTTACTTTTGTTTTGCCTCTGATGGTACTGTGAATTCATATTTTGAAAAACTTAGTCAAAACTTTATCTTTAAAAAAATAATCTGTCTGATTACATTCTGTCAAACCACACAACTGTTTTTTTAATGAGTGAGTTGCAATGTCCTATCTCAGGTCTCTGACCACCATCAAAATATGTTCTCAAAATGTTCTCTTCAAAATTGCATGTCTGACTTAATAGCCTCAGAGATTGTATAAACATTTCAAAAATTTAAATTTCTTCCTGCTTGTGATCTCTCATGAAACTGATTCTGTTCTTTCTTTTCTCTAGAAGCACAGTATTATTTGAAATGTCTTTAGAACAGTTAGATTACCATGCATGCTTTTTTTTTTTTTTTTTGTTGCTCTAAGTGTAGGCTGTTAAAGATATTCAACATTTCAGACATGGCAAAATTGTGAAAAGGAGAGAATTTTTTCCTCATGTCAGTTTTCAGGAAAAACAGATTTTCTTTTTGGACCTCTTTTTGTCATGTACTGTATTCCCAGACAATTTCAGCTGCTAAAGAGTAACACTGTAGAGCAATTGAAGTTTATGTTGACGTATCTTTCTTACATCTATTTCTAGTAGTGTAATAATGAAGTAAATGAAACAAAACTTGATGGAAGGAAAGGAAAAGGAAGGGAAGGGANGGAAGGGATGGGAAGGGAAGGGAAGGGAAGGGAAGGGAAGGGAGGAAACGTGGTTATCATAAAACTGACTCTTCAATTTAAGAAGTATAAAACTAGAATATTCCAGAGTGCTGGATTTCATCTTGTGCAGCAGAAGTCAGGATATTTTTAGAAACAACTAGAATAAATTGAAGATATACACCACGCAATTAACTTGGGGAAAAAGCAAAAACAAATAGGAAAATTCTAGGATATCTTTCTTTATATAATGCTTTTATTTTTTTTTCAATAGCCTTATGTCCTTATTTGTATGCATGTGTGTATGAAGGAGAATGACTGCACAAAAAAAGCTTGTCCATATATTTGCATACCAAGTCAAATACTCATAATCATATAAATATAGATGTATGAGAAAGAAATTTGTTTTGTCTGTGCATTTTTTTACAGGCTGAAGCTAACTTCTTGAAGACACTTTTACCCAGGCATAGAGATATACAGAGTTGCACAACACCAACACACTCTAAGCTTGGTAATGCAATATGAAAGAAAATATCTGGAAATTAAGAAAAACAAGGGCAGAAAACATTTACTTGGTTGAAGCTCCTTTATCTGGAACATTTTAGAAAACTCATTGTTCCACTATCATTCTACTTAGTCTTTTCAGTCTCATAAGCACAACTGACAACTCTTTGTTCTGAATTATGCAGGAAATGTATGAAAAAGCTTTTGCATCTTTCTTTTCATTGCATCTTTCCCACTGTGTCTGTTTCTGTTTCAAAATATCACATCTCAGCCTTTCCTGTCCAGATAAGAATATAGATAGGTGGAATATATATATATTTATCTTATGACATGTGGCTTGTTTTATTTCTCCCCTGGAGGTGGTTGTCTGTATCCTCTATGTGGTGACACGCATGAGAGGGATAAATATGGGATATTTGCCCTTCTATAGTCTCCTTAGTGTCCTTCCTCACAAAAATGGATTATCTGTTTGCCATTTTCTTTTCTCATTATAGTCTTTGTCATGTGTGGAGCCTCTCTGGACTCTAATGTCTCTTTTTTCATGAATTAAAGGGGGAACTCTCCTCTTCTTTGACCTTTTCAGTATTCTGCATTTCAGTGGGGTGGCATTTCCACTCCTCAAATACTACAACCTGCACTGACTAATCAGCCAATCAAATGCCAGCTGTGAATGTAAAATCAATTACTGTTGCCGTCAAACTCAAACTGCAATCACATAGTGGAGAACCTTCTACTTGGCTAAAAAAAAGAGGGATTTAGCATTTGCTTATTTCAGAGCAGGTGTAGTGGGGCTGTCATGGGTAGTTCACTGACTGATAAAACTCACATTTTGCCTCCAGTATATGTTAGTGACTGGGAGCAAAGTCTGCATTTCACAGAGGATAAGACCATGACAGCTTCACGATTAAGAGTTATTTCCAGTACATCTCAGTCTTTCCTTGAGAAAGAAATCTTACTCCAATAGGCAAGGCTGCTAATGTGTTACTGGCATTGGGCAAGGGATTTTCAAGCAATTTATATAGCCTGGAACATCACAAGTATTGAAACTTCCATTCCTTGTTCAAAGTAAATCTCTTTTATAAATTAGTCTAGGCAGCAGTATAGTCACAGGCAGCCCAGGGTTATAAGAAACAGATATAAAAAGAAAAATTAAATATTAAAAATCTGAATAAATAAATGGTGCCTGTTTAAGTGTTATGCTAATAGTGACATGCATCTTCCACCAAGGAACAGCTTGAATTGGTGATGATTTCAGAGAGGTGTTTTTTTTTGTATAATTGATATGGAGCCATTGTATTTTATGACTGTAATTTGATTATTTCTATAAATGTTAGGCTACTTGATTTCAGTGGATAGCAAAATGCTTGGAAAAAGAATCCCAGATAAGGTAAGTCAATCCTATTTGTCTACTTCTCTCCATTGATTAACAGAGAATGCTCTTGCATGGTCACTCTATATGATTACCATACAGACATGCCTCAGCACCTAGACATAATTTCTGATGCCCAGAAAAATAAATTGGCCTATTTCTCTCAATGGAAATCATAGAATGTTTTGGGTTGGAAGGGACCTCAGAGATAATCTAGTTCTAACATTTCTGTCATGAGCAGAGACAATCCTCTCTAGATCAGGTTGCTCAAACTTTGATCCAATCTCATCCAGGGAGGAAACATCCATAACTTCTCTGGATAACCTGTCCCACTGTTTCACCACCCTCACAATAATCTTCTCAATGTCTAATCTAAATCTTCCATTTTTCTCTTTCAAACCATGATGCCTTGTTCTATCTAAAGTGGACTAAAAGTCCCCTTTAAGTAATGGAAGGCTGCTATATAAGGAAGTTTCACTGGATCCTTCTTTTATGTAGGCTGAATAACCTCAACTCTCTCAGCCTGTCCTCATTGCAGAGGTGTTTCAGCCCTCTGATCATTTTTTAATTTTTTTACATTGGGGGCTCCAGAGCTGAACAGCTTATTAAAGAATCTTAATATCCTTTGGATCTTTTCTTTGTAGATGGTTTATTCTTGGGTTACTATTTTTGTATGTTTGTCAATGTAAATAACAGACTTGATATTATTAATACTAATTATTACTAAAAAGAGTAATAGTGCAATTGCAGTAATTTTAGCTCTCCTCCTTTCTCAGGTAAGACCAACAGTCTTCTGCATAATAAACTATTATTCTCTCTTTTTGAGAACTGTTTGAAAGCATTTTGGGAAATATTTTGTTAAATCTTTTTCCTTCCCTTTTTTTTAAATGTCTTTTTTTGTTAATTTGTTTTTGTGCTAAGTGCACGTAAGAAATAAATGAAATGATCAAAATCACTCTTTCAGAACTGCCCACTGGGGTACATTAAGGAGCCCTGGGGAGATAAACATACAGGCCATACAAGTGTCATTCATGATTTTGAATAAAACCAGAAATGAAACAAAGAAATTGAAAAATCTAGGTACGGAAATAGTTATTTCCCTTCCCTCAGAAAGGAAATAGCTATGGTTTCTTATTATCAGCATTTTCAGATGGGAGCTCCTTGTCTAAAAGGCCTGGAAAAGATCAAAGTAAGAAGACAGTCTTCTGCACGTTTCAGTTTACTGTATGACATTCTAAAGTAAGAAAAAAAGTATATTTTGATGTCTCAACATAGGAGTGACAACAGGCGGGCAGTAAGAAAAAGCTGAATACTAGGATTCTTATATTTGATTACAAAGAAGATTACAATGATGGCACACTTAGCAGAGTTGCTCCATGTTGGTTTATAGTAACTTTTTGTCCATTATAGTAGCAAAGAAACAGTGGAAGACACCACAGAATGTATATATTTCACATTCATTATTTCTATATGTGAAACTTTCTTTTGGATATACCTAAATTTGAGTATTTGAGTGATAGGAACTTTCATGGTGCATGAGATTAAAAGTGTTTGCAGTTGCAACCAGGAGTAAAAAGAGAGTATAGGAATATATAAATACAAAGCAAGTATGCTCTGATAATTCTCCTGAATGCTTTTTCAGTTGTTGACAATTTTATGTACAAATACAAACAGAAAGCACAGTATGTCTTCTAGATCTGAGAGAAGATAAAGAAAATGACTGAAGCAATTCATCCCTCGGACCAGTTGTGTTTATTATTTGCCAAGTCATAGAATTTTTAATATTGCAAGAGATTTCCAAGATCATCAAGTTCAACATCTATGTTGTTTTTTTAACACCTCCAAGGACAGTGATTCCACCATATCCCTGTAAAGCCTGTTCCAATATCTGATCATTCTTTCAGTGAATACATTTTTCCTAATGTCTAATCTAAACCTCCCTTGTCACAACTTTATGCCATTTCCTCCTTTTCTATTGCTAGTGACTTGCGAAAAGAGCCTATCCTTACCTCTTTACAACCTCCTTTCAGGTAGCTGTAAAGAGCAGTAAGGTCTCGCAGAAACATCTTTCTCCACACTAAACAACCCCATATCCCTCAGCTGTTCTTCATAAGAACTGACCCCCAGGCCCTTCCCTAGATTCACTGCTCTTCTTTGGTGCTCCAACATCAAAATGTCCTTCTGTATTAGTTGCCCAAAACTGAACCCAGTATTTCAGATGAGGCCTCACTAATGCAGAGTACAAGGGGATCATCATCTCTCTATTCCAGCTGGCTGCACTGTTTCTGATGCAGGCCAGTATGCCACTAGCCTTCTTGGCCACAAGAACACACTGCTTGTGTCTTGTATCAGTCTGTCTTGTACTTAGAATGGAACATGAGGGCTAAAAATGCACCTTTATAAGTACATATAGGAATAAGGTGTTTTGCAATCTAGGTTCCCTTCTTAGTCATTGCAATGAAATAGGTAAATCTAGAAGGCAAATCTTCCTGCTTTCCTTCAGTAATTTTTACTGGGATGGGATTGATCACTGTCATGGGTTGTCTATTTTACCCAAGACACACAGATAATTCAAAAGTTTTGCATGGCTTAGACTTTGACACATAGCTAGAAGTGGCTTACCATGTAAAATAATGGATTGTTAATATATTAATAATGCAGTTTTTCTCAAATAGAAATCTCAAGAATGATCTGAAAAATAATTGTTGTAAGATCTATCAGGCTAGTCTGATTATTAGAGACAAATATTTCCTCAATACATTTGATTTATTAATAAAAATAAAGAGGAAAAGAAGAATCAGTGTCTACAGTAGAAGGCTGTACATACTAGTTACAGACATAATTTTCTTATTTCAGACTATATGGCTTATGGTTTGTAAATGAGTTTTTGGAAATGTGTAATTCAGGCAACTCATGGGAATTTGGAATGTGGCTGATGTGATGCCTATCATCAAGAAGGGCTGGTAGTAAGATCTGTTATCTTGAGAGAGCTCTCACAACATTTGCAGGGCAGCCGAGGGATCAGGGTCAGCCAGCATGGGATAATGAAAGGGAGATCTTGCTTAACCCACCTGATCTCTTTCCATGACCATTTGACTCATCATTTAGGAGGGGTGAAGGCTAGGGATGTTGTCTACATGGACTTTGGGAAGGCTTTTGACACAGTCTCCCACAACATTCTTCTGAAGAAACTGGCAAATCATGGTAGAGAGAAATGTACCCTTCACTGGGTTAAAAACTGTCTTGCTGGTTGATCCCAGAGAGCTGTGATTCATAGCGTGAAATCTAGTTGGTGGCCAGTCACAAGCGGTGTCCCTCAGGGCTCAGTTTTGGGACCAGTCTTGTTTAATGTCTTTATTGATGATCTGGACATAGGGATTGAGAACACCCTCAGTCAGTTTGCAGATGACACCAAATTGTGTGGGAGTGTTGATCTGCTCAAGGGCAGGAAGGCTCTACAGAGGGACTTGGACAGGTTGGATCAATGGGTCAAGGCCAATTGTATGAGGTACAATAAGGCTAAGTGCCAGGTCCTGCATTTCGGTCTCAACAGCCTCAGGCAACATTACAGGCTGAGGGATGAGTGGCTTGAAAGCTGCCCAGCAGAAAAGCACCTGGGGGTGCTGGCTTAATATGAGCCAGCGGTGTGCCCAGGTGGCCAAGAAGGCCAACAGGATCCTGGCCTGGATCAGGAATAGCGTGGTCAGTAGGAGAAGGGAAATTATCATCCCCCTGTACTCGGGCCTTGTAAGGCCTCATCTTGAGTACTGTGTTCAGCTCTGGGCCCCTCATTATAGGAAAGACATTGAGATGCTGGAGCGTGTCCAGAGGAGAGCTACCAAGCTCATAAGGGGTTCAGGGAACAAGTCATATGAGGAGAGGCTGAGAGAGCTGGGCAGGTTTAGTTTGGAGAAACCGAGGCTGAGGGGGAAACCTCACTGCATTCTACAGCTACCTGAGGGGAGGTTGTAGAGAGGTGGGTGTTGGCCTTTTCTCCTTGGTGACTAATGACAAAAGCAAGGAAAATGGTCTGAAGTTGAGGCAGGGGAGGTTTAGATTGGCTATTAGGAAGAATTGCTTTACTGAAAGATAGGTGAGGCTCTGGAGGTTGAGTCACCATCCCTGGAGATGACTGTGGACATAGTGCTTCATGACAGGCTATAGTGGCAGGCATGGAGGAAGTTATTTTGTGTTTTTCCATTTATCAGGTATTTAGATATTTGTGGTTGTGTGTATGGTTGGACTTGGTGATCTACAGGTCCTTTCCAATCATGTTTATCCTACTCTATGAAACAGATTGTAAGGTCAGCCTAGCCTCAGATTGCCCTGAGGCCTGTTCTATGCAGAGACAACCCTCAGGGAGCAGTGTAGATAGCTCAACCTCAATTGTCTGTTAGCACTCGACCACACAGAGCACTGCTGCATCACTCAAACTGACACCTGAACTAAGCTGTGAAATCCCTCAAAGAATCTCTCTGAGCCACAATTCAAACCACTATTCAAATTCCCAAGAATAGAAAGAAAAGAGAAACTGGAAATTCTCCAGTACCAGATACAGAGGAACAACCTTGTGTATCCAAATGATACCAAGCTCAGCCAAAGGGAAGAAAAAGAAAGATAAAGGGAAACTTCATTACACTGATAATAATAAACATCCTAGGCAGTATAGGCTGATCAGGCACAGTCATTCCCAGAGTCACATACATCAGGTAATATAAGCCCTAAGATTCAGGGTAGGAATGGGTGTGTTATTTGTTCAACAAGTTGGCTGTATGAACACCCTTCCTCCTTGGCCAGGATAGCAGCCAGGGTGACTTACCTGTGATTGAGAGCACTTACCTGGAGTTACTTTGTAACTGAGGATGAAAACATGTATAGTATCTAGAATGTTTTTTGAGTTTAACTATAGTGTATTCTAGCCCTTAAGTTGTAGTAGTGCATTCTTTCATTTTTATCTATGGAAACATATAATGGTGACACATTAATGAACCTGTAAGTGTAGGTCAAATTTGTTGTTGTTTGCTTAAGCCTAGCAGTTAGGGCTGTAAGTGAAGATTAAGTTTTTTGAGTGTGCCTTGCAGTTAAGCCTGTAAGCAAAGCTCAATTAAGTCATTTGCTTGAACCTTGCAGTACAGTCTCTTGTCATCACACAGCCTATTCTTTAAATTGGAAGTAAGTACAATAGACCACAGTCATGCTCTTATATCTTCTAGGCAGATTGATTTTTAAGTCCATCAGAACTTGTACGGGGTATGGAATACAGGAACAGGGAATATCGTAGGAATAACTTAGTGATAACCACTCGGTCTATATGTTACAGGAGAAATTATGGAGGAGGTGAGGAACCTACTGATGGTAGAAATTAGGAAAATCTATTAATTTTACAACTAGACAAATTATACTGCACATGGACCCAAGAACATCCTTGACATCATGAATAAGAAACTGCAGAGGAATTTTCTTACTAATGTATTGCATGGCCATTGGTTTGAGAATCACTGCAGTAGCTGTTATAGCAATGTAAGATACAGCCATTGTCATTCACATCAGATAAATTGTTAATATGCTTCCAATATGGCAAGAATAAAATGTAGCGATATCTTCTAAGGAATAGCAAATAACAGGTCCCCATATCAGTCTTCCCATAATTGTTCTCTAGGAAGAAAACCATGGATTGTTGTTATAGAGAAGCTGGAAGAAGCATTTCTAGCTTCAAACAATTTACCTCTTATTAAACAATATATTTTGTCTGCACTAAAATTCAATAAATAACTATAGAGCAGGCAAATAAAAGGGCAGATAAAATCCAATAAAATGCATAAAATAGATCCATTTCCAAAAGTAAATTAGCCAATTTTTCAACTTATTCATTTATTTTCTCAAATAAATAAAGATAGTTAATGTTTTTCATTCAGAATTCTTCAGCACTTGTGGTATTACACAACATGCCTAAAAACAAGTTACACACCCACAAACAAACACAATCTAAGCTTCCTTTAGCTGTGATGACTTCAATATTCTCTAGGCTTCAGAAACAGAAAAAACTGTTATGATCAATATAATTAACTTCATGTTAAGAATTTCTGAGGCTTTTTTCCAGAAGTGGTAAAAAACCCTATTTCGAAAGGAAAGGACAGAAAAGCATGTTCTGTTTTCTGGTCCAACTCTTACCCAGAATAATTACTCACTTCTACTCACATAGTAATTCTTGACACCTTCCACCAATTTGTTTTATTAATCTACTGTCTTTTCCTCTGTAAACTTCAGAAGATTGTCTTTTTGGTATGTAACTCAGAGATTCTGATCTTTAACTGTTTTTTATCATCATCAGATAAAAAAAAAAAAAAAGTGTGTATATCTTCCTTCTGCTTGAAGATCATTCTGTTTTTCAGGATTATCTACCGTTGTACACCTCACTCTGTTTTGGCCAACACTGTAACACTCTGCCTTTAATAACTGATCTTTCAGGAAGCAGATGATATTCATGCTAATCTCTTAAAGAGTAAGGAATTTCTGAAAACCCATGTAGCACTGTTGCCTGTGAAGATGAGCCAAAGCTGGGCAACAGATCTATAACATCTGTCAAAATTATATCAGATGAATAGCAAATGCTTGTATAATATATAGGCAGTGATTACCATTTTTAAGTGGTACAAGACATGCAATGTGGTCAAAGAACTTGATAAGCCACACAATTTTCCATAACCATTTTTTTACAGCATTGCTAGCACATACACACACACAAAGCAAGAAAAAAGACAATCCCTGGCACTATTAATAGTTAGAAATATTTTTCTACATTCTTTTTAAAAACTACTTCTTCCTCAGAAAGTGGAATACCATTAGAATACATTTCATAATCCAACAGATTTATGGCCACAAGAAAATAACTATAATTTGTGGAAAAATATTCTATTTATTTTCTGGATAATATTCAGCATGAATAAGTTCTTTTCTGGCTTCTTGGAGATCAAAAACCTGACAAGCTGTGAGATACTAAAACATGGCACTTATTTTGGTGGCTGTGCCAGATTGTGACAAACTCATTTCAAATCATATCAGGAAGTACAAGAGTTTCTAAATAATGATTCAATTGCATAGCACCTGGACTGTGTTTTGCCTATACACTGTAGACTGACTTAGTCTTACAAATGTAAGATTTGGTTTTATTTTTCAGGAGACACACAAAATAAAACAATGGTTCAACATCTTTGTCACTATTTTTGAAGACATTCTAAGCAACAAGCAGGCAGATCTGCCAGATAATATGTTGCAATAGTTCTTCTCTGTGTGTTCTCTGAAAAAATGAAGGGTTCAGATTTATACTGGAATTTGAAGGCATGAACAGATGATATTATTGAGAAATGTATAGCACATATATTTCATCAACACTTTTGACAAACTCCAGTTTCAGGGTTTAAATATTGTTTAGTTGTGGTGTGGGCTTTGATACAGTTTTAATCTACAGTTTTGGATTTCTTTCCAGACATTGGAAATGCTGGAAAGAAATGCTGGCTGGCATTTAGTTAAATGAACGACCACATGTGCAATAGGCAATGGCTGAAAGCTCCTTCAGGGGTCTCTCTAGTTGTAGATGAGAATTCATTGTCTTGTATTATTGACATGCAAAACAACTACATTGAAGGCAATTATGATGAACCTTCTCATTTACTGTTTTTCTCTTTTAAAAATGATTCTTGAGACAATGAACTTTACTTTGCAAAACTTATGGAGATAAAAAAAACAAAACAAAGTGGTTTTTTCCCTATCAATCTCAAATCTAATAATGTACAGATTTGTGCAAAAAATAACACTTATTTTGAAGGCAGATAGATCTATTAATACTGTTATTAAGAGAAAATCCACTGAAGACATTCAGTGGTACCACAGTTCATTAAATCTCTCTGAATAAATCTTGCCTTCCTGTATTACAAATAGGAAACTAACCAAATGATTGCTTTATAACATGGAGAACTTTTTTCTTGTGTGTGTATTGTGCAACCTGAAAATATTAACCATGCACACTGTGAGTCAATGTATTTTATTTCTGAAATTTCTTTATGGAATTGTTAAGGATAAGGTGAATTAATATTTGTAAATATTTTTCATATTAAAATATTTTTGTTTAATTCAACTATTAAAACTAAATATTTTGTATTTAGTTATTTATGAAAAGACTAGGAATTCTCAACATCTGAAGGAATTTGAGCAGAATATTTCTGAAGAATTCTAAAGTTCTGGCTAAAATACTTTTTTTTATTATTATTCTTTGATGAATAAAATAAATTCAAAGGCAGTGTTTATTTTGTGGCACTACTAAATATTCACATTCACGTTTTGTTTCTAGTACCTTCCAGACCCATTTTAGACAGCTGCATATACATTAACTTCTTCCTCTCGTTTACTATTTTTTCTTGGTGGTCTCGCAAACCTCTTAACTCTTGGATGCTTAAGTTACAAGTAGTGCTCAGTTCAGCTAGACTATCGATGTACCCAGGTAGCATATAGGAAACCTCTGCAATTGCCAACATAAATCACAGCTCATTTTGTGATGTTCTAAGACAAGGAAAAAGTTACAATGCAGCCAATGGTACTTGTGTAAATCTAGTGTAGCTTTACATAACCAGAGAAATGTTAGAGTTGGCAATGACTTCTGGTGATCATCTAGCAAAACCACGTTGCTCAAAGCAGGGTTAGCTAGAACAGACTTCTCTGAAACATATCATGTAAGGTTTTTAATATCTCATAGGGTGGAGAATCCACAGCAATTTCAAGTGTCAGGTGAGGTAGCCCCTAAGATGCCACTGCTAAGGGTGAGACTTGAATCAAGTCAGCTCCATAGAGGTTTTAATGCCTTGGTCTGACTGAGGACCTCGGCACAGAAGAGCAGTAGTTTCATCTAGTTCAATTACAATTGTTTCCCACAAACTATTTGTCACAGTGGATGCAAGCTCCATGAGGAATAATATCCTGTAGCCAGGAAATTTTCTGTAGAAAAATTGCTAGCAATGACATCTGTAGCTGTGTTGAAATCTCTCTGTCTCCTTCCATTCATCTCAAAGGAGTAATGTGTACAAAAACAGTAGATTAAATGCTTGAACCAATATTTACTAAATATCCTGTGGTTCTCCAAACCATCCATTATGCTCCTTCTGCCAAGCTGATCTTGCAAGAACCATCTTCCTCAGATTATCAATTTT
Source organism: Upupa epops (assembly GCA_013397515.1). Lineage (NCBI taxonomy): Eukaryota > Metazoa > Chordata > Aves > Bucerotiformes > Upupidae > Upupa > Upupa epops. Next base: position 14,133 of record VZRI01009305.1, on the reverse strand, counting down.
TCTTCATTCTCTGACAACTGTTGTTTAATTTAAACAACTGTTTAAATCTATTTCTGCTAAGTGTAATATCATGGATACCTTTGAGATGAAATCTGCTTTTTCCTATTATCTGGTCCTGAATTTCTAGACTCTCCAAATGCTCCTGAGTAGCTTCAGAGGTGGACTACTGTTATAATCACATGTAAAAGCAGTACTTGAAGGGAACTTCAGTGTATTAGAATGAGCAGTTAGAAGTAGTGTTATCAGTAACCATGTCTTTGCATATTGTTACTCCTTTTCATTTTCTGTCAGAGGCATGGGTCTGCACATGATATACCAACATCACCTAATGCACTGCTACCACTGCCTGTCTATTGACATATGTACATTTAAGACTCAATGTTGAGGACCAACATATATCATTTCTAGGATTGTCTAACAATTTCTAACAAAAATCAGAAAAGATTGATTCAAGCTGAAAATTTTTGTCCCGTTAGCAACTTGTGCAACTTGTAATCAATACTACACTCAGCATCTGATTGTCCCCACATTTAAAATACTGATGGCATTGAGGCTGCTTCTTCCATGGCAGAGGGAATGAGAGGACAAGGACCTGAAAGGCAATGATTCTGTTGTGGTCACAGAGAGTTTGAATACGAGAATGAAGAAACTTACAGATGGAAATTTCTGGAGCCTGTTTCTGTATTATCAGGACATGCCTACAGTGATCCTCAAGCTAAGGTGAGCAAGACCTAAGGATGGAATAGTCATATCAACCTAATGCTGTTTCCGAAGCTCTGCTGTTGATACTGGTAACTGGCTGAAGACACAGAGATTCTTTGGTGCAGCAAAATAGCCAAACAGCTTCTGGTTCTAGACCTCTCCCAACTGATATTAATTGAAATGTGTAGACAGACATAACTCTTGCAAATCTACAGCCATTGTGAAGAACACAACCATAGATCTTGCCTACAAGATTGAAGCCTTTCTATTCTAAGTGACAAAGAGGGTTGTTTTTTTGGGTATTTCTTATCAGTCTGATTTAAAAAAAACCCACATCTCTGTGACCTAATTTCCATAATGAAAATAAATAAAAATCAAGAGATTGTAGAGCTAGGCTCCACAATCTTCATTTGTAGTGAGTTTTGAAATAGGGAATATAAGATCTAGGCCGCAGTCCAAAATTGTCTTGTCTGTCTCTGGGTTCTAGTAGAATTTACATCAGACTCCTCCTTATAAAGTGCCTTGCATAAAGTGGCAATCCATTTATTATTTCTTATTCTTCTCTAGTCTTTTCACTGCTCTAAGGGAGTAATAATCCAGGATATTAGAAATCAGTCTCTAATTTTCTGTTGTTAGGTTAAATGCTGCCTATTCAGAGATCAGAATGTCCTTTCCACTGCATCACAGTATTTTCTAATATTACTTCTGTCTCCAGAGAAAGTTTAGTTTGCTAGAAAAATCACTGAATATCTCTTTCTGTCCCCACTGCACAGCATTTGTAACTGAAAAGTCTTTCCTGTTATTATCAACAGCTTCCCCTGAGTGACTTTGTTACAAGGTTGTAAGGTTTAATGATATGCTTCAGGCACCCACTTACATCTGGAACACTACAAGATTTTGGAGGGAGTGTTTCTGAAAGAACGTACTTTGTGCCATAGGGACTAAACAAATCTTTTAATGAAACAGAATTTCTTTTTTAGGTTATAAAACACCTACAGCAGCAAAGGGAAGATTATATATGGTCTGAGCAGTTTAAAGTATGGGCTTGATACAACAAGATAAAAATGGAGAAGTAAACCATTTTAGAATTAACTAAAGTCTGAAATATTAAGTCCCATTAAAACAAAATTTAAAATTAAAAAAAAATCAAAACAAGGAAACAAACAAAACAAAGCAAATATAAAATAAAAAGCCAATCCCCAGAACAAAAATGAAAACCAAACAGCAATGTTTTCTTTGCAACACATAAAGAATTCCCCTAAAGTGGCTGATTGACACAGAAAGCTCTTCAGCCTAGCATTAGTTTTCCTTAGATTTTATGGCCCTTGTATATTAACAAAGCATATTAAATTCCCCTCTTTCAGGGGTCTTATTTAAACTTATAAAGGTGATATTGAAGCATAGCCTAGTTCTTTGCAGGCTTTAAGACCAACTTCTGTGGTACAGAGAACAAAAAGACTTCAGAAAGCCTCTTCTTGATCTTATCTAGTATAGCCCAATAGGGAGAAACAGGAAGAGGTAGGAAGAGGAATGGGGATCCCTTATTAATTTTTCAGCAAACATTAAGTCAAAACATCATGATGAAGAAGGCTTGTTAATTAAACATCAGCTGAGTAACAGTGGAGTTCTTTACATTGGAGGAGAAAAGTCCAATTTTGACAGCAGCATGATAAAAGCCATCTACTGCAGTGCTGCCTGTTGAACTCTTTGTCTCGTCAAGAAGACACATTCTTCAGCAAAGTATGCTAGAAAATGATGTAAAGATAAAAAAGATGGCCAAACCAGACACTGAGATCATGAGCAAATTTGCGGATGACACCAAGCTTGGAGCCCATGTCAATTTGTTGGAGGGTAGGAGGGCCCTGCAGAGGGACTTGGACAGACTGGAGAGATGGGCAGACTCTAATAGGATGAGTTTTAACAAGTTTAAGTGTCGGGTTCTGCATTTTGGTTATAACAACACCAGGCAGAACTATAGGCTGGGAATGGAGATCTTGGAGACTACTCAGGTAGAAAGAGATTTGGGGGTATTGGTAGACAGTAAACTTAGCATGAGTCAACAATGTGCCCAGGCGGCCAAGAGAGCTAATGGCATCCTGGCCTGTATCAGGAATGGTGTGGCCAGCAGGGAGAGGGAGGTTATTCACCCCCTGTATTTGGCACTGGTTGGACTGCACCTGGAGTATTGTGTTCAGTTCTGGGCCCTCATTTTAGGAAGGATGTTGAGGTGCTGGAACAAGTCCAGAGAAGAGCAACTAGATTGGTAAAGGGGCTGGAAGGTAAGCCCTACGAGGAGAGGCTGATGGAGCTGGGTCTGTTTAGCATGCAAAAGAGGAGGCTCAGGGGTGACCTTATTGCTGTCTATAGCTACCTAAAAGGTGGTTATGGTCAGGGAGGGTCGGTCTTTCCTCCCTGGACACTGGAGACATGACAAGGTGTGAAAGATAACAACTACATATTTGTTCAATAGGAATCGAAACTCTAACATAGGAGAAACTATGTAAAGGTTAAACCATGAAGCATGAAGGCAGGCAAACATTAGCACAATGACTATATATGGAATTAAATTTTACAGACTTAGCATGAAATGGTAACCGTAAAGAAAAAGCCCCGCTCATGAAACCCACTGAAATAATCAGCTCAACGCAGAGGACCCCTCCTAACCGAAATCAACTCAACACAACACAGAGGACCCCTCTTAAGAGACACTTACATGAAAACTACCAAAAGGACTATAAAAGAGAATCAATAAGGTGTGTGTGTGTGTGAGCCGTTGGCGGAGAGCAGACTCCCCGGCTTTACCCAGTGCTGTTTGCTTGTTATTGTATGCTGTAATTAATAAAATTGTGAATTGATCCTTAGAGGCTGAATCAATTATTAGCCTCAAACTTATAACAAAGGGATCACAGTCTTAAGCTCCATTGGGGAAGTTTTAGACTTGACATTAGGAAGAGGTTTTTTACTGAAAGAGTGATCCAGTTTTGGAACGGGCTGCCCACGGAGGTGGTTGGGTCACCGTCTCTGGAGGTGTTTAAGGTTAGGCTGGATGAGGTGCTGAGTGGCATGATTTAGATGTCAGATGTTTAGGTTTACTTGGTTGGTTTTAGGTTGGACTGGATGATCTTTAAGGTCTTTTCCAGTCTCATCATTACTGTGATACTGTGATACTGTGAGATGTTAAAGTACAGAACTCCTTCCCAATGGAACAGCACAAATGAGGAAGGAATAACCATCGGTTGATGATGTTTAACAGAAAACTGGGATAGAGTTGATGACAAAGGTTAGAAATAAGCAGGAAAAAAATAAACTTGTTCAGTCTGTGTTAAATCACTGCTTTATATCAATAAATATATTGTTACTTCTCTCTTTGAAGTGACGTGCATAACTCTATCTGCCATGGGTAGACCTCAACCACAGCCTTTTTCTTGTAATCACTAGTATTGTCACTAAATTGTTTACATGTATCTGATCACCTGCATTACACTTAGAAATTTTAGCAAAGAAATTTCTTCTGGGAAAAGATACTATGGAGAACTGTATTTTAAAGTAGTTCTCAGTGTTGTGCAGAGGTCCATGCTGTACAGGGCTGCTCATTTAAAATACAGATGTTAATAAAACCTAGTACTCAAAACTTTTGTTTAGAGAAGTTTATATAGAGAGCAATTTAAAGGTAGGTACTGATTTATGCTGTTGATAGAAACAACAAGGTAAGAATTCAGTGGAAAAACAAGTAAAAAATCTCTAAAAAGGATCATTCTGATAGAAGATTCAGATACCCAAACGATGTTAGGTTCAAGCATAGCAGAGTGATTTAATTCTCTCAGCACTTGATATGGTGAAAGACAGTTCTATAGATAACAGTAGCATAAAGATCAACTTTATATCACAGAATCATAGAGTGATGTAGGATGGAAGGGACCTCAGAGATTATCTAGTTTCAACTCCCTTGTCATAGCAACATATCTCACTAGACCAGGTTGCCCAGGACCCCACCAAACTTGGTTAAATACTTCCAGGACAGGAAGTATTATTATATATTATTATTATACAGCCTTCCCAGGCAACTCGTTTCAGTGCCTCACCACCCTCACGGTGAGAAAGTACTTCCTACAGTCTAAGCTAAATCTCCCTTGAAACCATTCCCCCTTGTCCTGTCACAAGATGCCTGTGTAAAAAGTCCCTGTAGCCCCCCTTCAGATACTGGAAGGCTGCTACAAGGTCAGTAATCCATTCACCACTGAGCAAGTATTTGTGCTTGGGTTTAGCCCAACACAAATGTAGGACCTCGCACTTGGACTTGTTGAAACCATGCAGTTTGCATGGGCCCAGTTCTCAAGCCTGTCAAAGTCCCTCTGGATGGCCTCCCTTCCCACAGGCTTATCAATATCAAACACACCACCACATGGCTTGGTGTCATCAGCAAATTTGACGAGAGTACACTCAGTGCCCCTGTCTGTGTTGCCAACAAAGATGTTAAACAATAGTGGACTCAAACAGACCTCTGAGGAACACCACTCATAACAGATCTCCACTTGGACATTGAGTCATTGATCACCACACTTAGAATGCAACTCTTCAGCCAATTCCCAATCCACCAAGCAGTCCATCTGCCAAGTGCATGTCTTATTTTTGTGACAAGAATGTAATGCAGGGCAGCATCAAATGCTTTGCACAAATCTAGGTAAATGATATCTGTTGCTCTATACTTATCCACCAAAGCTGTATCCCTCTAATAGTGGACCACCAGATTCACCAGGCACAATCTGCCCTTAGTGAAGCCATATTTTCTGTCACGAGTCACCTCTTTATTTTCCATGTGTCTTAGCATGTGAATATTTATTCACATTTACATCTAAGAAATAAAGAATTTATTGAAAGAGCAATTTAATATAAGTTTCTTAAACCTGATATATTGCTGTTATGCCCTCCCACAAATCAAAAGTATGAACCTGTATGAGTTTGCACTTTGTAAAAAAAAAAAAAAATCCTGTGGTGCATCAGAAGAGGGATGGTTAGCAGATCGAGGGAGGTTCTTCTCCCCCTCTACACTGCACTAGTCAGGCCTCATCTGGAGTATTTATTGTGTCCAGTTCTGGGCCACTCAGTTCAAGAAGAACGGAAAGCTGCTGGAGGGTGTTCAGTGAGGAGCAACAAAGATGATGAAGGAAGTAGAACACCTCCCTTATGAGGAAAGTCTGAGGGAGCTGGGTCTCTTTAGCTTGGAGAAGAGGAGGCTGAGGGGTCACCTCATGAATGTCTATAAATATGTGAGGGGTAGGTGTCAGGAGGATGGAGCCAGGCTCTTCTCAATGTCCTGTCCGGTGATAGGACAAGGTGCAATGGTTGCAGGCTGGAACAGAGGACGTACCATAGAAATATCAGAAGGAACTTTTTCCCAGTGAGGGTACAGGAGCATTGGAACAGGCTGCCCAGGTGGGTTGTGGAGTCTCCTCTGGAGATGTTCAATACCTGCCCGGATGTGTTCCTGTGCAACTTGTTCTAGGTGATCCTGCTGTAGCAGGGGGATTGGATTAGATGATCTTTCGAGGTCCCTTCTGATCCCTAATGATTTCTATGATTCTATGAAAAGAAGAGTGTGTCCAGCAGAACAAGGGAGGTTCATGCCCTCTACTCTGCCTTAGTAAGACCACATCTGGAGTATTGCATTCAGTTCTGGGCTACCATGTTAAAGAGGGACAGACATCTGCTTGAGAAAGTCCAACAGAGGGCTATGAGGATGATTAAGGGGCTGGAGCACCTGCCTTATGAGAAAAGACCGAGAGACCTGGACCTTTTAGTTTGCAGAGAAGAGAACCACAAGGGGATTTAATAACTGTATATAAATATATGAGGGCTGGGAGTCAAGAAGAAAGAGACAATATTTTTTCACTTGCATCTTGTGATAGGGCAATGGGTAATGGATGTAAGCTAGAGTACATGAAGTTCCCATTCAATATGAGGAACTTCTTTACTAGGAGAGTTACAGAGTAGTGGAATCTCCTTATTTGGGGACTTTCAAGACCTGTGTGGACTTGTTCCTATGGAACTTGGCCTAGATTCTATCGTTCTGTTTGAGGAGTGGGGTTGGACTAGACAGCCTCCTGAGGTCCCTTCCAACCCTTAATGATCTGTATATCTGTGTAATCTGTGTAAAAGACAGACAAAAGGCAAAGGTCAGGGCCTAGTGAAGATACCATCTTTGCCATCTTAATTGATTGAAAAATCTATTTTGGATATGACCTCTTGCAAAATTAATCACAGAAGTGCACTTTACAATAACCATTAGACCAGGTTTACTGAACGCAAAATCTTAAAGTTTTCTGTTTTTTTTCCATGCTCTCTCTACAAGTTTTAGAAGATTTTACCAGAACTATGTCAAAGTGGCTTTTTTTGAGTTTGTAAGTTTGTGGATTTGTTCCTTCCTTTCTTTGCTTCTCCAAGCCCCCATCTTTCTCTTTTATTAGAAACAAGTGAATCCAGGGACCTCAAAATCACTTTCAATGCTAACTATGTTACCAAAAATAATGTATCTCCATGAAATGTTCTGGCATCAGTAAAACAGCTCATCTCACCTTAAGAAGTTTCATCAAAATATTTTGAGGTATTCACCTCAAAATAGTGCTTTGAATTGAGTGCAAAACATGCAAGCTTTATCAATGTCTTCCATGAAAACAAAATTAGAGGAAGGATGTCACACAATGGTTCTTTCCCATTTCCCTTACAGTAATTGAAAGACCTTCATAGCATAGGAAGAAACAACAGTTTGTTCTAAAAACAGTTCAAGTACCTTTTGCCATCTTACTGATAATGTCATGCCAGGTGATTTCTGTCTCTCTTCTCTTCCCAATAATTGCAAGAAGTCTGCACACACAGAATCCTTTTAGATTTTCACGGTTTTGAAAATAAGATTAGCAGACAATAGACACCTCATAGATGAACCCAGATAGAAGATTAATCACCAATTTCCTGTTTTCTGGCAAATACTGTTTATAAAATCTGGGACCTACAACTAACATGTCAGGTTCCAACCTGATAGCTGTTTTCAAGATGACTGTGAAAAATAGTGGAAAAATCATGCAAGACTGATCTAGCACGATTTACTCTCATTGCCTTAAGATAATTGACTTGGGACAGAAAAGAAAAATCTTTTTTTCAGCCTTTCTGTCTTTATTCATGAAAACTTAAATTAGAGAATATTACATGGAGGTTGTTTTATTCCTGACAGCATAGTTTATATTGCATTATGGTCAGTCTCTTATTAATGTCATCAGAAAACTCCTGCCCCCTAAGCTCTAGACATAGAAGGATCTAAAAATTCTTTTTCTTCATCAGCTAAGTCAACATGAGAGTTTCTGCCCATTACCACCACAAACAATATCCTAATGTGTTACAGTATCCTTATCAAACTTGCTTTAGCTTAAATAAATAATAATTTAGCTTCCCTGATAGGGAAGAACTGTTCACTAGGGCATGTCATAATAGGATGAGGGTAATAGTTTTACATTAGAAAAGGGTAGGTGTAGGTTGGACATGATAAAAAAGTTCAAGGGTGGTGGATTACTGAATCAGGCTGTCTAGATGGGTGGTAGAGGTCTCATCCCAGGAGATATTCAAGGTCATACTTGGTGAGGCTCTGAGCAATCTGTTTTCATTGGAAATGTCTCTGATTATTGTAGGAGGGTTAGATTAGATGATCTTCAAAAATCCCTTCCAACTAAACACATTCTGTGATTCTAAGCAGATGGATTGTGAACACTGCTTTTCATATGACAACATGTAAATCAAATGAAAAAGCAATGTCTGTTGAAGGGAGTTCAGATGATCCTTCATTGTAAACTCCATGAGCTCTCTACACTAGAAACATTAACATGCTAAAAGCCCCTAAGTAATCACAGCTTTTTCTATCAGTTGTTTGTAACTTTTTTCAATTTCAAACTAGTGCTTAATTGAGAGTAAGAAATCCATTAAAATGACATTTAAGCATAAATTCTTAATAATCCTGCATTCTGGAGCATGTTTCTTTCAACAGGAACGTACACAAAGATGTGGGATCATTAAGGAATCCTCAGGTATCTCAGATTCCTAAGATTTCCTGAGCTGTTAGTTTAAACTCTATACAGCATGGAGAGGAATTATGAGGTGCATTTCCTACTGTTGCATAGAAAGAGGCACATTCTGTGTGTACTGACTGGGTAGTCAAGAACACATGAACTTTCATTTGATCTCTTCTGTGCCTGTGCCTTCAAGAGCCCTTAGTAGTATATTTTATTTAACATTTATGCAACAGAATTAAAATTATGGTGGTACTGTAAAGCCTGCATTGCTCTTTTTTATGTATTTGGACAGTGGTGTTTGCTCTGGAATAATGTGCAGAGTCCAGCAATGGTACAGGGACACTTCCCCAAGTTCTTATAGAAAGCAATATTAATCCAAATAAGATGACATCTACAATGCAGAATTTTCAATGCACCTTTAGAAAGCCTGATTATTCTTAGATCTGTGCTACCATGTCGGTCTTCTCTGTACTGCAGGGCTCAAGATTTCCTCCCTTTTACATTTCACTAGATATTTGGACCTTTGGAAACAAAAAGAAAACAACAGCTTTTCCACATAGCTGTGAAATGAAGAATTGATTTCCTATTTTAAGATACCCTAAATATTGTGTTCTAAATCCAGAAATGAAAACATTTCAAAAGGGCAAAGGGGTATAGGACTGGAAATAAGACCTAGGACAAGTCATAGGCAACTAAAGGAGGAAAGATGGGAAGCTGAGTTGTGTCTTGGAAGGACAGAAAGCTGCAGGAGGGTGTTCAGCAATGAGCAACAAAGATGATGAAGGAAGTAGAGCACCTCCCTTATGAGGAAAGGCTGAGGGAGCTGAGTCTCTTGAGCTTGGAGAAGAGGAGGCTGAGGGGTGATCTCATGAATGTCTATAATGATTTTATGATTCTATGATTGATTTGATACCTTAAAGAAGACTGAACACAGTCCACAATAGCCCATTAGGTTATTGATAGTTCTTGGTACAAGATGCACCAAGGAGGGATTCTACCATTTTAAATATAATATGGCTGGAGTATTAAAACAAACATGGGAATTTTACTCTGGAAATGCAAAGAGTTGTTCCAGTTTGGGAACATATTTGGAGGGCAGAGAGATCAGGTTAGGATTTCTGTTGCAGTGAACATTACATGATCTGTTCATTTTCCTCTGGGAGACCGTAGCTTGACCACTCACCGAGGCGTACACCAATATGATGAACAGCAAATGGCATTTATTATCACGTGGCGTACACTTATATACCCCATGCCCTTCATGTACGCCCCTTTTCTTACAGACGTAGCAGAATAGAGGACCTATCGCGTCACATCCGGCAAGCCCGCATGCGCATAATACAACAGATTTCCCCTCCTTTTATATGTCATTATAAAGGCTTAACACCTTGATTATATAAATGACTTTATATTAAGACTTATTAAATGACAATGCTAAGAAAACAAAGGTAATTCCCCTCCCAAAAACCCATACCCTCTACCAAAAACCCCACCACCCCCAGAAGAGCTGTAATCTGCAAAATCCTTGAGGAAAAATTGGCTGCAGTGAAGCGGTAGCAGGGAGCTGCTCCCATGGCAGGGTTTGGGAAAAGGGAAGCTCCAGCAGGCTTTGCAGCTTTAAGTTTGCAGATCCAGGGGAGGGAAAGGCAGAACTCAGTGGCAAACAAACTGGTTTTCTTTTTCTCTACCCTACAACAAGAGTGTAGTCAATGGATATTGGAGACAGATGAGAGTCTAGTTAAGATTAGGAGAGATGCCAGATTACTATAAAGTATGGTGGGGGTGGCTAAGAATAAGTTCTCAGAAGTGTGAGGCAAAAGAGTATAAGACCAGCTACCCTAATGCAAAGGGAGGCAGGGGGATTTTGTGAGAGCAAAATTTTGAATGCATACTCATATGTTTGCTGTGCTGTATTATATTCAGTCCGGAATTTAGCTCTCTGTCTGTTCCTGTACATTGCACAGAAATGGAAGTGTATTTGTAGAAATGGAAGAGGAAAACAAAAGGGTGAGAGGACCTGCCAGGATTTCCTCAAGAGACCTAGGTTGCCACCTGTCCAGGAGAAAAAGGGCCATTCTGATATTAGAGATATGTATAAACTCTCATGCATTATTTCCTTTTGTCTTTGTTCATCATCTGGTAGTGGTAGAAGTCATTCTCACCTGCCACTACTTTTGCTGTTTGTTTTTTTTACCTTAATAAGTGATGATGCTGGAAAATTAAGCCACAAACTACTGCCACTTGGTCTGAAGGAAGATTAAGTTATCTCTCTCTTTCCTTTTCTCACAACTTTGCTATAGGTGTCTCTGTAAATAAAAGTTCTCGCACAAACTTGAGCCCATGATTCAACAGCTCCCTCTCCAAGACACCAGACAAGAGGAAAAAATGTTGCCCTACTAAGGTTGTTGAATGTAACTTTTTCCTAATATGGCATCTATAGCACAACATGTCTTTGGATCATTAAAGTTTTGTGGGGACAGTTTCAGTAATGCTGTCTGTCGGCATACTGGTGTGGAATTTGAGAAAGGGTGTAGTAATAACTAAGGCAGGGGTATGTGCTTGGTAAGAGCACTGTTATGTTCAGAACAAGCTTAAGCATGGGTGTTTGCTTTCCTTGATGTAATATTTACCTGCTTTCTAAAGGACTTATGGTATGATGTGAAAGCTAAGTATTATCATGTCTACATTTTTATTATCCCTATCTTGACTTTATATACATGTTCTGTGAAATACAGGAACTCTGTTATGTTTAGCAGTGCTAGGAGAATAAACATTACTTCTTTCCTTCCACTGCATTCTTAAAATCAATAACTGTGGGGGAAAAAAGAAAAAAAAAAAGATTAGTTTTGTTCGGTTATTTTAAAACAATCTTTATAAAAGCAGAATTTAGCTTTATGACAGACTGACATGCAGTCACTCAAAATCTATTGAGTTACATCTTGTCACACATAGTATTCTTTGTGAAATCTATCACCTTTTCCTCTTTGGCAGTCATCGGGAAAGTGTTTTCTGACATTTCTGGCAGGAGTGAGCAATCCTTTGTGGATGTGTGGCAGCCCTCTCACAGAGCATAGGTGCAGCTGTACCATGGGATGCAGCAGCAGACTGCAAAACCCCTATGGTTAACAGAGAAAGAACGTGACCTCATATAATTAACCCTGGCCCAACAATCTAGCCTATCTATATCCCTGTGTAGAGACTCCCTACGCTCCAGCAAATCAGCACACCTACTCACCTTTGTATCATCTGCAAACTTACTGAAAGTACACTAAAAACCCTCCTCAAGATTTTAAAGACAACAGTCCCCAGTATTGAGGGAAACCTGGGAGAACACTACTTGTCACCAAACGCCAGCTAGGTTTAACTCCACTCACCACCACTCTCTGGGACCAGCCATCCAGCCAGTTTTTTATCCAGTGCAGCGTGTGCTTATCCAAGCCTTGTACCATAAGTTTCTAAAGGAGGAGGATGTAGGAAATAGTACCAAAGGCTTTACTAAAGTCACGTAGACAATGTCCACAGCCCTTGCCTCATCTCCTGGATGAGTTAGTCATAGGAGGGTCTGAACACGAGCTGGACGAGACTGTGCAAAGCTTCTACAGGCCAATTAAAATCCACTTCCCTCAGTCTAGAAGCACACTATTCACAAATCAAATAGAAATGTTTCTGTTTCACAGCTACTTATAGATGCAGAGAATATAAAAATTACTTCAAAGTCTTTTTGCTAAATTATAAGGAAGTACTTTTATTTAACTTTATTATGTGAATAAAATCAAATTACTGCCAATACCTTAAAAGATAGTATTGAACACTTGCATTCAGTTTGCCTGCATGTAGCATGCAGAAGGGGTAAAAGGAGGTGAATCACCTCTTAATGCTTAATCAGTTTTGAGGATGTGATGGAGATTATTAGTGTCACTTTTCCTTTTGCTTTTTCCTCCCCTATGTTCAAATCATTCATAATATAAAGCATAGAAAACCTCTCCTTTGTTTAGTGCAGAATCTTCCATCCTCTCTAGCTTTTTCTGCTGTTATTTTTTGAAAAGGGTAGCAGGGGAGGAAGACTTATCTGGGTATTTACACATGCTGCCCTCATCAGAGACACTGCAATATGATCTTTTGACTGGGCAGATATTTCCAACCTGTCATTGTCATGTTATAGTATGTCTTGGGGCAAAGTCCTTTGAGCCATGATGTTAACCAATGCATATTTACTTCTTGACACTAAATTTACTTTGAAAGGGAAAATGTCATGTTTTGATGTGTCGGTATACAAACAACAGTTATGTTTGTTTGCATTATGAGAAGAAGATGCCTGTTTACTGCTATACCTGTGAACCTGCTTGTCCTTATTTGTGGACTATGGGGAGTAAAAAAAACCAGGATAACTGCCGTGGAGCAGCAGGGGCAGCGGTGGAGAGAAAGCGGCCCCGAAAAGCACGTGAAGCAGCTTCAGCCGGTCACCGCAGGGTCTGGGGAAAGGAAAAACTCCCATAGAGAGCGAGCCCCCCTCATTTTCCTGAGTCCCAGTTTATGCAGGTGGGAACGGTCAGCTCCCCCCACCTCCCCCCACTGGGTGAAGCATCTCACAATGGGATGATATGAGTCTTAATGGCCCACCAGCAGAAGATAGTTAAGGAACATTACTGACTCAATTGTTAAAACCAGGTGGGGCAAAGGGCATTCACTCCCTCACCCCAAGAAACATTGCCCTACCTGGTTTTAACAATTGGGCAAGGCATTAACTCCCCCATCCCCCTGGAGTTACAAGAGACAAAACCACATAGCTTCTCAACTGTTTTCAACAGATGAAAATAGAATACAATCTTTTTGATTCCATAACCCAAGACAATAACTAAGTCCATTTGTGAAACACTGACTAGCTTTGCATATCAGGAGACATCTTGGCATGGAGAGTACAGATGCTCTTGAAATTCTTCCAAAATCTTTCAGAATAAACAAAAGAATCCAAATGAGGTGATCTGTTTAGAATTTAAGAAAAACAACAGAACAAGGGACTACTAAAAAGTAGAGAATCAGCTCAGGTCTAAATGCAAGTGGACGATGATGAAGGGGAAAATGTCTGTCAAGTACTGAACCTGTCCATTCTGCTCTCATCTCCAAATGCCCTTCCTGCCCTGAGTCCTGTGCTGTGGGATGACTTTGTCATGGAAGACAGCTCTTCTCCTGGAGAAGAGAACTCTCCTGTGCACAGATCTAACAGCAAATTTAAATGAAGACTGAGTGTTATTTGCAAGCAAAGACCCCTAGTGATGAAAAGTTTACTGATTGTATCACTCTTCCCTGTAAGTGCCAAATTACCGCACAGCATAGAACTACATAGTATTCCATAGCACTATGTGAGATGTTATATTAT
>VZRI01009303.1:151657-186938 GCA_013397515.1 Upupa epops | reverse complement strand
TCCTTCTCTGAAGAATTTCAAGATCTGCCTGAATATGTGTATGTGTGACTTGGTCCTAGGCGATCCTTTTGTGGTTGGGGGATTTGACTAGATGATCTTTTGAGGTTCTTTCTGATCCCTAATGATTCTATGATTCTATGAGAGGCTTTTGCTATTGTCCCATACCGAGATTGCAAGGTGCTGACAAGAAGGCACAGTTTTATTAGTCAGCTAAAGATGTGGAATCTTTCCGAGCTATTGTGACTTTACATTTCCATTGACATACTGCAGGACCTTTACTGGCTTTATATTTCATGTGTGGTTTCACACTTCTCCCCAGTGCTTATGAGATTATCTATCTTAGCTTATGACCCTTAACATTTGAAGATGAACTCCTGAACTTGCCAGCTTGAAACCCTGTGATCATAGAAATATGTAAGAAGTCATGAGCCAACTGAAAATTCAATTGGAACAGTGAAATTCAGAATTACAAGCACATCCTGAGTCCAAAGAGTAGTTTCCAGCATAAAACCTTGGAAGCAGCTACAGGATAGCTGTTGTTTATTTCTGTTAAGAAATGAAGCTGTAGCTGCCCGTTGCCATCGCTATTGGCCATGTAACAGGCTGAATGCTCGTGAATATGTGGCACACATGAGGTCCTTCAGTGAGCTTGCAAAAGTGTGTTTCAGCTGCAACCAGATGGAGTGAGAGGGATACCAGAGCTGTGCTGAGAAGCCTCTATGGCAGAATGAGACTGAAATAACTGCCTGTCAGTGTTACATTCCTGCAAGAGTCCCGTTGAGATTGGCTGTAGGCTTCTTTCCTGGTATTCCCTGTGAACTCAGAGAAGCCTTAAAGGGCATAGCTACTTGGCCAGGTAGCCTCCAGGTTTCCAGTCTTATATCTTTGGATAGCTTTGGTCCAAAAGGGAAGCCCTAGAGTGTCTCCTACCATGTCTAATGTTTCTTACCATAGACGCATGTGGGATTTGTAATCTGATTTCAAGCAGACTGAGAGCAGACTTCTGGATATCTGGCTGGGTTATGGGATTATCCTGGAACATAGAAGGCTCTGTGGCACAGAACAGGTATAATCTGTGTCAACAAGGAGTTGAACTTGAACTTGTACGTAGAGCATGAGGTAGTCTTGCTGTTTTTCTGACCATACTCTAGAAACCTTTTCTTTAGTTCTCCATGAAATTCATGCTGACTGTGATCTGGTAAGTACTGGCTCTGAGCCATTCATTTACAATTTGAGGTTGTATTTTTCATTAAGCCATTCTATATAATACATTTTTATTCTCCAAAACTAAGCAAGATTGAGCCTGGGTGGTGTCTGGATGAATGCCTTCCAAGAAAATGTCAGCATTGCACAGGAGGTAGCACTAGTGATTCATGACAAAATTGTGCCTCTTCTATTTGAAGACCTTCAGAATGAAGAAATCTAATATTTTACATTTTTAAGACTTGAAAAAGCTGAGTCAATCTCTTCAGCACCTTCTCTGAGGGTTTCCATTCTATATTGCTTTTTTTTGGTGTGGGAAGCCTCTCTGTTTTTAGAGGAATGTACTGTGCTGCTTTCCTGTTGCCACTTAGTAGCCCCAGCATTAGTTTGTTGTGGCTCTTCCTGAGCCTCTTTCAGTTATTTGTCAAGCAGGATGTATTTGCTCATAAATCCTTAGCCTACCACTGTAAGCCACGTGCTGTCAATATGCCAACACTTCCTCCAGAACATGTGGGCACAGAAGACTATTATGTCATAGTAGTGTAGTGTGTGGGGGCCCTTGTCTGGATCCCCACATATCCCACCTGGGTTGCCATTAATGTCATGGGTCAGAGACTTACTCTATTTCATCCAAGAGCTTTTAGTTAGACACAGAGGGAGGATTTAACAAACCCACTGATGGTTCTGCAGGCAGTGAAACACCTGACTCCATTTGGGGAAGAAAGGCCTCAAAACATTTTAATTCCATCTCCTCACTACATATCAGATAAAACCCCACTCAGGACACAGACATTGACAGACAGTTTCATCTCACTGCTCTTACACACTGTGCCAAGATAGAAAATATCCAAAGCATCTTCATTATCTTCATTATAGACAGTTCTTGCTTCTATCTGAAATTACAGTGGTTATTTGACCTCAGTCTTGGTTCACTTCATGGGGGTTGGACTAGAGGACATTCAAAGGTCCCTTCTGACCCAAACCATTCTGTGATAAATAATGGAATGGATTGTCCGGATAGATTGTTGAGTCTCCATCACGGAGATATTAAAAACTTGACTGTAAAAGGCCCTGTGTAAGAGAATAAACTGCTCTAGCTGATCCTGCTTTGAACAAGGGGGTGGAATAAATAATCTTTGAGGGTCCTTTTAACCTCTAAAACGCTGTGATTCTACGTAGCTGGATATATATAATTGAACTGTACAAAAAGTGGGGGAAATTGGTTGCCATATTTTGCATTCAACAACAAAAGTAAGGTTGATGGAGTAGCCTTTTGAGAAGTAAAGATAGAAGCTAAAAGTCTTTAGAACTCTAGAAATTGTTGGTTTGTAAAATCCTCTGCCTAGGAGTCACAAGTCTTGAAATGTCTACCAGTTGAGACAATTGTTTCAGACTAATTGCAGAGAACAAGCCTACATTTTGGCATAGAGGTGGCCTCCACAGCTCTCTGCCTGGACAAGCAAGTTTTGGTGATTCACTTATTGCAGGACAAAGGGACACATGTTACTAAAGCAGTCTATTGTTTGCATGATGTGGTTGTACGTGTACATGGCACTGACTCAAAACCACAGCTTACATGGACTGGAGAGGTGAGTTGCTTTGTACTTTCTGAAGTCATAGATTCATAACCTTCTCCAGAGGCTGTTCATGTTGCACCTGCATCATTGTCCATCATCTTTTGTATCTTCTAGGCCATCTCTTTTTGAGCTTTATCTGTGTTTCCTTGAACCCATTTCTTCATTGCTTGTGAAAACATGGAATCGTTTGATTTTTTTACATCAGATTCTCTGATAAACTGTCCCAGGTCACTGACTCGTCCAAACATCACCTTCCCTGCACATGTTGGTATGAAGTTTCTGGATCCAGACTTGCAGCATCTACAATTATTGCTTCATCAAAGTTTTTCAGGATTTTAACATTAGCCTTTTTGACACTGGACTGGAAGGGAGAGCCATCAGAAGTTCTTACCCAGAACAGGTTGAGCTGACCTGTTTATATTCTGCATCACTGGAGGGATTTATCTGGGTAGTGTGAGACATAGGAAAGCAAAACGTTTGAAGCCAGGCTTGCTAAGTCTGACAGTGCCTTTCCAGGTGCCTGGAATGCTTCTCAATTCCTGACATTTTTTGCCTGAAATTGGAGGGTTTTTTTCTGTTCACACCTTCAAATGTGCCTAGAGCTTCTAGAGAAAGCTGGACAGCACTGCCTTCCCAGCCTACTGTGTCAGTTCATTCCATGTTGCAGGGGAAAAGACAAAAGCCCTTCCAACCCCTGACATTCTGTGATTCTGTGTAATGATAGCAGCAAAGGAGTTTCCTGCTTCCCTGCTGCAGCATGAAGAATTGCTTTTACCTTCATAGTCCCTTGTTAATTTTTAATTAGTTCCTAGTGAACTCTCTATCTCCATTCATTCTAATTAATTAATGTGATAAGATACAATACTCTAATGCACCTATTAATACAAATGAGTGGAATCAACTTTGCAGCACACCTGTTCCCAGTAATATGTGCAAATATTAGCGAATTATCATTGCCTCTCAGAAATAACATCCATGGTGACAGCTTGTTATTCCTTTTAGCTGGCTGATAGAAGCTTATGTTATTGCATTGTGCAGGATGCTTTGGAAAATCCAGGTCCTGTAACTGAACTGTGGCTGAACTTCATACATCTTGAAGAGCTAGCTTTAATTTGTTCATGGACACCACCAGATTGAAATAGCCTGAAATAAGTGTAACATCGGTGATCTTGGACAGCAGAATACAAAGAACATAATCTACCTCTGAAAGCCAGAAAGGAAGGATCTTCTATATAAGATTAAGTTAAAATATCTTTGTAACAGATTTCTGAAAATAATTAAGAAGATTGAAGCAGTTCAGTACCCAGAGGGATCTTTGTCTGCTTCTGAGTAGCAATATCAGTGATAACTGAGCTTACGTGGATCAGTTAGGTAGCAAATTGTTTTTGCACTAGAAAAATTGCTTTTGAGAGTTTAATCCTGTATGGATTACAGTTTAATATGTTTGAAAATGAAAAGCAAGATTGAAACATGCGACCCAGCTCCACATAGATTTGTTATGAATGAGAAAATTGAGCCAGAAGAGAGAAGGTTGGGAAACTGCAGGGGAAAGACTGAAAGTTTCTGCATTGGATGTTATGGCCGTTAGTCGCAGGAAGAAGCTGAAACATACCCTTGCTTGCTGCACACAACCCTGACATTCTGTCCAGTACTGTGGGGATAGTGGCAACTGGTGTAAACTGTTACTCACAGGAGTGGCTCCTGGCAACCTGTTATAAAATAAAATACAATGAGGCTATGAAGGTCATGGTGATGGTACCCTGGACTGCCCTTTTGCTGGCACCCTCCTTCTTACAAGGAATATAAGGGAGGTTTCTGACACAAAATATACCAGTGTGGGTGTGCAGAGGTGAGCAATGAGGCTGGGGAAGGGACTGGAGGGAAATTCTGATGAGGAGAGGCTGAGGGAGCTGGGGGTGTTCAGCCTGGAGAAGAGGAGATTCAGGGGGAACTTCCTCCCTCTCTACAGCTGTCTGAAGGTGGGTGTCAGGCTCTTCTCCCAGGCAACTAGCACCAGTATGAGAGGGCAGGGCCTAAACCAGTGCCAAGGAAGGGTTAGGTTGGATGTTAGGAAGCCCTTCCTCAGGGTGATCAGGTTCTCCAATGGACTGCCCAGGGCAGTGGTGGAGGCTCCAACCCTGGAGGTGTTGAAAGCCTGGCTGTGGCCCTTAGTGCCCATGTCTGGCCACTGTGGTGATGTTAGGTCCTGAGCTGGGCTGGATGATCTCAGAGGTCTTTTCCAGCCTCAGTAGTTCTGTGTGATTTCTCTTGATGGCAGGTGGTAGGAGAACCAAGACCACACTCTGTTCCTAGAAGCAGAAAGGTGCTGTTTGACACACGCAAACACACACGCAAACACACACACACACCACACACACACATATCTTCATTTCATATCTTTGAGCTCCACAGATGACATGAAACAGAACAATTCAGGAAAGGAAGGCAAACACCTTCTCAGAAAGCACCTAACCATTGCTAAGGGAGCTCTCTGGGTGAAGTCAGTGGGACTTTCTGCACAGTCTGTTGAACGGTTGAAATCTCTGGAACAAACAAACAAAAAAAACTAAATGGGAAAAAGCTGTGACAGAAAATTTAAGGTTTGGTCTTACAACGTTTATGTCTGCAAGCAGATTGACTGGACAGGAGGAAAGATTTCTTTAATCTGAGGGTAGGAAAACCCTGCAGTCAGCTGCTTAGAGAGGTGGTAGAGGCCCCATCCCTGGAGCCATTCAAGGTTAGGCTGGATGGGGCTCTGAGCAATCTGTTCTGGTTAGAGATGGCCCTGCTTGTTGTAGGTGGGTTAAACTAGATGACCTTTGGAGGTCCCTTCCAACTCAATGCATTCTATGATTCTATGATTTCCAAAAGGCTTATTTCATGTCATCAAGCATTATTTTTTTCACTAAGCTGAGGTTGCAGTGTTAGTTTCTTAGCAAAGGTATTTGGGGCTAGATATTTCTCTTTTTGAGGTAATGAGCAACACTTCTCAATTATTTCAAGGATCCTTTAATCTTTTCAAGGCCTTTTTAATGAAAATAAATCATTCGGTATTTGTGTGTGAGAATACCCAGAGCTACGTAAGCACTAAATGTCATTATTGTTCAAGTCATTATTATCATGTTTCCCATAAAACTTGCTATGACTTAGCTCCTGTTAAGCTCCTTAGTTCTCAAGCAAAATTAACGTGTTAAAATGCTTTGACTTTCTGAAACCATGGCAAATTACTACTGCTGCTGATTACTGAGGTCATTATATTGTATGACCAACCTAACCAATGAAGAGACTGACTGTAGCTGTGTGTCTGCACATTTATGGATTGCCACAATGAACCTGATTGTGATGCTATATCCTTTATAGTCACCAGGCATGTAAATGGGTGCATCCTTTGAAAATTATAAGGATACCACTGACTTGTACTGTAGTCAAGTGATCACAAGAGGTACAGGGCAGTGGAAAGACAAAGGGGGAAGGTTCTGCCTATAATGCTTGTGCGCTATGCCTGTGCGCACATCTTTTGAGGATGAGACACTTCATCTACTGCTGCAATAAGAGATTGGTTTCTGTACTAGCTGTCAGTTGCATCTGAAAATTCCTACTTTTGAGTATTCTATGCTGGACTGCATAATTCTTGCCCAAATGCATGCTTCAGTAGTTCAGAAAATATTTTGAGAGGTTTTAGGAAAAGGATCTGATTTCCTTGGGAAGAAGTACAACTTTAACATTGGTTTTGTTGTCCTGGGTTCACTTGGAATAAACTTCTTTTTTTTAAGAAGCTGTGACCTAGCCATGTGGCTATTCAATACCGTATTATACCATGCCCAGTGTACAACTGGGCTATCAGGCAGGGTGGGGTGGGGAGGAGGGATCGTGGCTTGGGAATGGGCTGAGCATCAGGTTCCAGGTAATGCAGTTGTGCATCACTCACTTTATACATTCTTTTATTCATGTTACCGTGATTATTACTTACTTTTTCTTTGCATTGTCCTATTAAGCTGTCTTCTCAACCAATTAGGTTTTAACTTTTTCTTCTAACTGGAGGTTGGGTGGTGGGTGAGCGTGATGAGTGAGTGAAGGACTGAGTGGTATGTAGTGCTGGCTGGGTTTAAATCATTACACTTCTGAAATTAGTATATTGCTGGGGCAGGGCATCTGTTTTAGTACAAGTTCTCTCTTGAATAATTATAGTGCTAAACACAAAAGTATACTATTAAATGTGTCAAACACATTCTCTTGGTGAGTGTATATATACCTCATCCACATACTCTTTCAGTGTTCTGATGTCAAAACCAGTTTTACTGTAAATATTTTGAGTTAATATAAGTGGGTTCAGATGGCATCACAGAAAGCTCGAAGGTAAATGCTGCTTAAGATTATGTAGGTTACAAAAATACTTGTCTAACTCTCAGTTGTCTTTAGGTGTGGTGAAGCAGAAGGACCAGAAAAATACTTCCAGCTCTTGGAGTTTTTAAAAGAAATATATGTGAGTTGATTTAGTCCAGACTGTTTTTTGTTTCTTAGATTAATACTGTTAATCCTGTACACTGTGAAGATGAAAGTCCTTTGTTCACTTGCAGTGAGACTTCATAAAGAATATCACAAAATCTTGAAGAGTCTTGGTACTGTGAGTGTGAGGGAATGATGAGGTCCTGCCTAGGTAACTCACAGGAAACAGACCAAGGATTTGTCTCTGCTGTATTATTATTACTACTGTTAGTGCTATCTGACACTTAACACAACATCTGTCCTCTGCAGATGTAGAAAGGACTTTAAAAACCTTACATAAGTTTTATCAAAACCCATGTGTGATACAGCTTTTTAGGTAAACATGTATATATCTATAATATATAGGAGAAGCATGACAGAGCATTTCAGCAGCTTATTTAAATGCACAGAAGAAAAATCACAGAATTATAGAATCACAGAAAGGTTAGAGTTGGAAGGGACCCTAAAGACCATCGAGTTCCAACCCCCCTGCATAGGTGGGGTCAACTCCCACTAGATTGGAGCCCAATCCAACCCGGCCTTGAACACTTTCAGAGATGAAACTTCCACAGCTTCTCTGGGCAACCTGTTGGAGTGTCTCACTACCCTCACACTAAAGATCTTCTTCCTAATCTCCAACCTAAATCTCTCTTCTTCCAGTTTATAGCCATTACCCTTTGTCCTCTCAGCCTTTGCCCTTGTAAAAAGTCCCTCCCCAGCTTTCCTGTAGGCTCATTCAGGTACTGGAAGGCTGCTGTGACGTCCTCCTGTAGCCTTCTCTTCCTCAGGCTAAACAAGCCCAACTCCATCAGCCTGTTCCCATAGAACAGGGACTCTAGCCCTCAGATCATTTTTGTGGTCTCCTCAGGACATGCTCCAACAGGTCATCATCCCTCTTGTATTGGAGGCTCCAGAACTGGATGCAGGACTCCAGGTGAGGTCTCCTCAGAGGAATCATATTTCTCAGTCTGCTGGCCACACTTCTTCTGATGCAGCCAAGGACACAGTTGGCCTTCTGGGCAACAATTGCACACTGGTGGCTCATGGACAGCTTTTTGTCCACTAGTACCCCCCAGGTCTTTTTCCACATTCCTGGTCTCAAGAGTGTCCTCCCCCAGTTTGTATTCAGATCTCTTGTTGCCTCATCCAAGGTGCAAGATCCTACACTTGGCCTTGTTGAACTTCACGAGGTTCCCACGGGCCCACTTCTCCAGCCTGTCCAGGTCCCTCTGGACGGCTTCCTATCCCTTTGGCCTTTTGACTGCTCCACCCAGCTTGCTGTAATCAGCAAACTGGCTGAGGGTGCTCTCAGTGTTGCTGTCAATGTCACTGTTTGCTGAGAAGTAAATGGCCTCCTATTTGCTGAGAAACCTGGGGCTGGAGGGCTTTTCTAGAGCTATGAGTGAACTTAGGAACCCCGACAGAGATATCACTAACATTGTGAACACCACCTCCCCTCTCTGTGGTTTTATAAGGATAGAAATACAGTAACACCATAACTTGCTGACAGTGCTGTGTAGTGTATACATATCTTTCATCTCGATAGTCCTATGAATGTAAAACTTTAAGTCCTTGTCCCACTTCTCTTGGGAGTTTTGGAGGTAATTTACACAATCTACAAGCAGTTACAATTGTTCCCTTTTTAAGTTTAATACATTTAAGTTTCTTCTAGCAGAATCATAAAATCATAGAATTGCTAAGGTTGGGAGGGAACTCAGAGCTCCAACACCCTGCCATTGGCAGCAGTGCCTTTTAACCAGACTTGATTGCTCAAGGCCTCATCCAACCCAGCCTTGAACACATCGAGGGAAGGGACAGCCACAGCTTCTCCAGGCAATTGATTCCAGAGTCTCTCCACCCGTGTACTAAAGAATATCTTTCTAAGAGTCTAATATTCCTTCAGTTTCAAACCATTTCCCCTTGTCCTATTGTTAGAACCCTTCGGGAAAATCTTCCTGTAGATTCCCTGTAGGGACTGTAAGGCAGCTATAGGGTCCCCCTGGAGTCTTCTCTTTCTTCCCTATGCAGAACAACCCCAGCTCCCTCAGCCTGTCCTCATAGTAAAGGTGCTCCAGCCCTTGGATCATCTCTGTGGCCCTGTCTGTTTTTCTTATCTTGTGCAATATTCAGAGTATTTGGGCTGACTGATTTTTCTTCTGACAAGTTCTCATTGTCCTTTCCTGTTTTTCTTAAGAGAAACTACCTTATCTTTTAGGGTGGATAGGGTGTCGTTTTGTTCCAAAATTAAGTCTGACTCAACTAGGTGTGTTTTAGCACCAGGTTTGTTCACTGTAGTTTATTGAAAGAGGGAGATTCTTTTTGTTTTACATAGACATACGGGGATCATTAGCTAAGGGATGTGAAGAATTCTTCTATCCTCAAAGTTGTCACTATTACACACCCACACCCATGAATCAATTATTTCACTTTGCTGTCACACGATGAAAGCAGCTCTTAGAAGGTGCCGGACTGACAGCTTTGAAATCTACAGAACAGGTTTTGCAGACACCATCAGACCCAGTTCTCCTTGTGATCTTCAATCTTTCTGAAGCACTGGGGCTTGACTATAAGATAGCCATAGCTATATCCAGAGTTTAGGTAGAACTTGCCATCTCTGTTCTTTTCCCAACCATAAGTGTCCCAATTATATGGCTTTTTAGTTTCTTAGTTTGTTTCAGTACTCTCTCTATTTGGCAGCTGTTGGGTGAAAACTGTATTGAACAACTTCTAATCATAGCGCTGCCTTGCAGACTGAGTAGGCAGAGAGGATGGCTTCCTTTTCCTGACCCAGAGACTCCCCTCCAAATTGCCATGGAAAGCTGCTTCTGTGAGCAATTCACATTCTCACTACCTCTACTGCAGATAAACTTGAGGAATTGGGTCTTCCAGGCTATTAAATCAGAACTTTCTTCAGCTGCCAGTTTCACAGAATACTCAGCTCTCAGTTATACAGCATAATGGCAATGGTAGAATAACCCAAATTAAACAAACCCAAAGCTAACACAAAAGGTAAATAAATCAGGCAGTAGGGATATATTTCACATGCTCACCTTTGGAAGGCTGGTGAGCAGATTCCTGTAGAGAACAGAGGCAGCTTTAAGCAGGCAGAATGGGGCTGGGTGCCAGCAGGATGAACGTTGCTCCATTCAGATGAAGGGCTGCGCTCAGGAGTAATGGAGGAAGGCAGGGTCTGATGAATCCATTAATCATCCAGCTATCACCACGACTTGCCTGAGAAATGTCACTTTTCATTGAAAATATTATTTCTTTAAGAAAAAATGCTGCTGTTGCTAATCAAAGAGTGGAAACAGTCAGTCAACACTCCATGGCAATTTAAGTGAGGGAACTGTTGCTGAGGGAGAGGGGAGATTTTTCTCTTTAAGCAAAGAGAGAAAAAAAATGCAGTTTTCTGAAAGGTACAAATTCTTCTTTGGCTGTCATAAATTTTGCCCAGGGCCAGGGAGGGCTAAGCTGAAGTTTCTTCTCTCTATCTCTAGCCATATCACTGCAGCTGTGCGATTCTCTAGGGATAAGCTCATGGACACGCTAACTAACTCTCGAACAAAAAGCTTCATTCTTTGGTTTTGGCAGTGAAAGCAGTGAGCAGCAGCAAGGCAGGCACACAGGTTGTGCTGAATCCTTTGGGATGATCTATCCCATGAACATCCTGGGAGTAGAACTAGAGCAGCAAGCTTGCTCTCCTGTCACTGGGAGGTACCCTTTCCTAGCTGTGGTGCAAAGAGTAACTGCATTCAGAGGGTCTTGCTTTGACTGAGAAAACAAGGCTGAATAACCAAAACATTTATCAGTCTGCTTCTGTTGGGTTCTGGGGGTCATGCATTTAGGCCCTGCCATGCGGTGCAACTGAGGGACATGCCAACTTGCACAGATAGTTCAGCCAGAAAAGGTAAAGACAGAGACAACCAGTTGAAGGCTGTAAAATACACTCTCTGACAGGCAGAAGCTAGTGTGGATCCACTATAAAATAAGAAAGTAGCCTGAGCTGTAGTAACTCCACCTGAAACGTCCTGTGTCTAGGCACAGTTATCAAGAGAGTTGCAGTGAACAAACTTGTTAATTGTCCATGTCCTGATCTTCCTGCTGCTGTGCCTGAAACCAAGAAGAAGCACGAAGCTCTGCGTGGATATGGTTTTGATGGCACTGACTTTCACAAACATTATAGGATGTGAAGATCTACACCTACACTGTTGACTTTTGCACATACAAGATCTAGCAACAGTGAATGTTTTAATGTTGTTGGCTTTGATCATTCCACCTTGACAAATTATGGATGAGATGTTTAATTTCCCATTACTGAACCTGACTGCTCCTTAGATTACAGGGGGACTAGTATTTTCTTTTGCTAATGGAGAACTGAGGAACATTGTGGGGCTGTGTCCAAGTTATATAGGAAGGTATTGCAGAGCAGGTAACTGAAATGAGCTTTAGTTGAACCATAACTCAGGTCTCTCATGGATATCTTCAGTCCTGCCTAATTCTTCCTCCTGTATAAAATTCTCCCAGTTTTCCTTCAAGAGAGTAAAGACTCTTGGTGCATCAAGGTCTGAAAGATACAGCCTTTCTTCCTTGCTTAGTGAAGGTCTGTCAGAACAACAAGGCACTTGGCTTCAATGCTGAGGTGATGCTGCCTTTCAGAATTAAATGCAAATAGTGGTTTCCCTTATGTATTTGGTGTCTGAGAAATAAACACAGGGATGAACTGTTTCAGCTGAGGATTGGTATCAACAAGAAGCAGCAAAGATTCTGCTGTTCTTCTCTGCTGAGGGCTGCTGTAGTCTTATGGTTCAAATAAGAAGTGGTTCTTGTGCCCTGCAGGGACAAGCCTGTTTCTTAGACCTTTATGTTTCTATGTAGTCAAAAGATATTTGTCTTTATGATTGATTAGGTAGTTATCAGCGTCTTTTGACTGTAGTTCTCAAGCACACAATCAGAGATAGCTCTGCTTCACTGGGTCTTCACTGCTTCACAAGGTCTGCCTGCTCGTGGCAAGGTGCTGTAGTAAAGATGAAATGACATCTCATAGCATGGGCTTCCTGCTCAGCCTCTGATACACTTCAAAGCTCTATAGCCATCTGGTCTCCAGCTGTCTTATAAACAACCTCTTCATTCTTAAAACATGCTGTAGGGGCAGTCCTTTCACAGGAACCTACAATACATTGTGTTCCTAGGATAGGTTCTTTCTGATTTTACCTCTGGGGCACAGGAAGAGCCTGAGCTGGACTGTCCTCAGCCAACAATAGATGATGATTCATCTGACATCATCACTAACAATCTCCAGGCTCGCCTTTTAACACAGCTTCCTAAAATAAAAGGGATCTTCCCAGGCAAATTCTTGGATGTTGTAGTGGTGCATCTCCAGAACAGTAATACAGGTTCGAGTGCCTGCAGTCAAGTGATAACACATGCTTAGGGCCTGAGGTCAGACAGTAAGCAAGTTCACCAGCTCTGGAGACTCTTGTTCCCGTGTTGAGCTCACATGACAGGAGCAAGCTGACTCACCCGTTTGTGAGGATATAGAAGTGCCTGCTTAGAATGTGCTTTTGTGAGTTTTAGTAAGAAAATCAGATCTGTGAGATTGCGGCCCTTCCTATGGCAACAGAACACTGTCATCACCATTTTTACTTGTAAGTTGTTATAATTTGAAAAAGAAAACCATTCCCTTTTGATTTTTGGTTTTTTTTTATGCTAGTAACACAGAGGGTCACTGCTTTACATCCATAACCTTTTAAAGTTATTCCTTTGAGTAAACATTTGCTGGAAGATATCCTGTCTGAGTGATATCTTCTGCAAATGCCTGATGTTCTGCTACCTAAAAACCCCTTTTATTTGGTGACTCCAAGCCCAGACATGGAGTAGCCTTTGTAGAAGCATCCATCCTAGTGCATTGATAGCTTAAGTGATATTACATTATCTGGAAATGAAAGACCTTAGAATAATGTTGATTGATGGTGTTTACCTCCTGTAGTTGCTAGCGGTGAAAGGATAGCGATGACTGATGAAGTCTGAGATGCATTAATGAAGGGATTTTGTGGTCCTCATCAATGATTTGAATTGACAGAGGTTAGATATCATGCTGGCATCTTTGGGAATTAAATTTATCTGGGGCGGAGAGATTACCTAAGCAGAGAGGGAAGATCCACTCAACCTAAAGTATGGATGGAAAGGTGTAATACATGGCATAGTTACCTAAGGAAGTTAGAACCATGCCACCACCCCATCCCCCCAACATAAAAAAATGAAATGTTGTGTACTGTACCAAAAAAAGAAAAGAAGATATAAATCATGAGAAGAGAAGTAACAGACTGAAGGTCAAACAAAAGGGAAGTGCAAATGAACAAAGCACACTTTCTCATGGGGTTGTGGGGGATGCCCAGAAGGCATGGCTTGGCACAGGAAATATCTTTCCTCTTGTTCTCCCATTCTTGTTCTCTACTGTTCTTTTTCCTCTCTCTTTCTCTTTTTCTTGTTCTCTTTTTCTTGTCCTCTCATGTTCTTTCTCATCCATTCTCTCTCTTTCGTGTTCTCTTTCTCATTTCCTTCCATCCCTCTCCCTTCTCTCCCTCTCCTTCCTTATCTCTCCCTCCTTCTCTTTTCCTCCTGCCCTCTCCTTCTCTCTCCCCCTTTCCTCCTCTTTGTCCCCACCCTCTTTCCACTTCTCTCTTTCCCCCCTTTCTCCCTCTCTCTTTTCCCCTCTCCCTCTCTCTCCCTCCTCACCCTCTCCTTCCTTTCCTCTTCTTCCTTCCCTCTCTCTTCTCTTCCTATCTTCCCCTCTTCTTCTTTGCCCTTCTCTCCACCTCTCTTCTCCTCTCCACCCCCTCTTTCCTTCTCTCTCTCTCTCCTCCCCCACTCCCTCTCTCTCTTCTCTTTCTCCTTTCCCCTATCTCCTCTCCCTCTCTCTCTTTTTTACTCTGTCTTTTATAAGATTTTCACCAACAGTTAGTTATTCTCGTTAGACTAGTAGGTGTAATAATTACCACAGGAGATTATTTCAGTCCTTCAGCTGATTGGCACCATGTAAGTCTTATTTTAAAGCAGGGAACTGCATCTTAAAAACTTCAAATCATTCTTCAACCCCTTTTTTTCTTATATCTCTCTGAGATATCAGTAGGGGAAGTCAGTGGTGGGTGTTTACTTATCTCCCCTTAAATACCAAGAGGACAACAGAAGGTAGTTAAGCACAGTACATGCTGTAGTTCAGGGAGGTGGGATGAAACTAGACAGGAATCTCTTTCTTGGGATTCGTCAGCACACACACCTTCCTGGAAAAGACAAAAGGGCAACGATATTAAACACTATGAAAAAAAAAAAAGTAGTGCAGACAAAAACCGCCCCTGAGTTGACAAAAGAATCCTGTGTGGCTGTGTCACCTTCCATGTCATCTGAAATATTCTCTTCCCAAATTTGAAAGCATTTCGTAAGAGCAGGCAGAAACGCATTGGCTTTTCTGGTTTTTCCTTTTCAAAACAAAGCAAAGTTCCACCCTTGCTGTCTCTCCCTCTCTCTCCCTCTCTCTCTCTCTCTCTTTTCTCTCCCCTCTAAAAAAGAAAAAATAAAAGAACAAAAAAAAAAAAAAAAAAGTTTGAGAATTTCATTTTTCTATTCACTGCAGTCCTGGCCAAAGTAAAGCCCTCTTTTACATTGACGTCAAGATCTTGACTAAGATTAGGGTTTCATTTCTCTATTGCAGCAATTAGCTAGGGAATGTATAAAAGGCTTCAGGGAAGCGGGCTAGGACTCCAGAGGGGACAGCACCACAGGCAGATAGCAAGGGAGAGGAGAGAGGAAGAAGGCAGGAATACAGAGAGGCGGTGGAGGAGGAGGAAAAGGGAGGGAGGGAGGGAGGAACAGAAAGTTTATGTATCTAAACCTTTTTTTTTTTTAAGAAAAGGTTTATTGCTGCACATGGTAGCTGGCTTTACTGCCACAGAAATGAGGAGTCCGTTCAGTGCTTAAATAGCTGGGAAACAATGGGATAGGACAGGAAAGTTAACAATTAACAGTCTCAGCTTAAATTTGGGAACTGCAGGGAACTGGAAAAACAGCTGCCTCTCTTTTCAGCAGAATCAGGTCTCCTGGTTGAGGGAAGGATTCCTGTTAATATCTTAGTTTCTGAAAAATAAGCAGCTCTGAGTCGAATGAGTACCCCACAGCCTGCTCAGAATTAACTATCTCTGCTCGTTTGAAAACGAGTGGCTTAGAGAGGGGTAAGGAGGCTTTTGAAATGCTTTCTACTTTCTTTTTTAAATGAGGATACAGAGCAGAAAAGACAGCTGAAGGCAACCGGCTGAAGAGAGGCAGCAAGGAAGATGGGTCTGCTAAGTGTGGATTTGCTGATCACGCTTCAGATCCTGCCGGTTTTTTTCTCCAATTGCCTCTTCCTCGCACTGTATGATTCTGTGATCCTCCTGAAGCACATGGTGCTATTCCTGAGTCGCTCTAAGACGGGGCGCGGTGAGTGGCGAAGGATGCTGACTTCGGAGGGGCTGCGCTGCGTCTGGAACAGCTTCCTCCTGGATGCCTACAAGCAGGTGGGTATACGGGGGATGGGGTTTGGCGGGTTAGGGTGAGGGAACTGTGATGAGCATCCACCCCTGTTTTCAGCAGAGAGGGGAAGGCAATGACTCTGTGTGGGGCAAACTATCTGCTATTTGACCTTAAATTTTAAGGAAGAGATATAAGCTGGAAGGAGCAGCACTTTTAATTTGGGGCTATGAGTTGACAGGATTCAAGAGCTGCCTGTCTAATCTGCCACTAACACCCTGTGCAGCCATGGCTCCATCAGTGTAGCCGTGCCTCAGTTTCCACACCAGTAAAATAACAATGTTAATGTTTAAAAAGTACTTCCAGATATTCATAGAAGAGTCATTATAAAATATTCTAGATGTTTTCACAGCTGTTTAATTGTTTGTCATGCAAGATTTTCAGATATTATACAAAGACTGCTCCTTCAGACAGAGCTATACACAGTTAAATCACTTTAATTAGAGTACCAAATAGACACAAACCTTTATCTCTTACACTGGCACTTTTTATTACTCATGCCAGTGACTGCAACGTGGATTGTAGTGATGGAATGTGATTGAAGTGATTGAATGAAGCAGTGAGACTTTTTTCTCCATGAAAGCACTGACAGAGGGATGTGTCAGAGATTGAATATGAATTCAACTAGCTGAGGTACAGCTGCCTGGCGATGTGAGTTAATAAAGCAACTAGCAGTTATGCAACAGATACTATTTTTCCCTTTTAAGTTTTGTACAAGTAGGATCCAGTGGTACTGCCCAGGTAGTTATAGCTCCCTTTTATAGATTGATCAAGCGCATTCAAAGGATGAAATTCCTTGCACAGTCCAGCCCGTTAGTAAGTAGAAGAACTGGATTCAGAGCCCTGTGGCTTCCAAAACAGTGCTTAGTCTGTTAATTTATTTAGACCATCCAATTTAACATATCCCATGTGATGTCACAAGGTCATAGGAGTCCAATACAAATGATAGCTCTGGATCTTCTATAATATTTCTTTTGCTGCTGTTTTTTCCCCAGTCTCCTTTTGCTGCCCCACAATGGTTTTTGTACTTGTTCTTACCTAGGGGTGTGAAGAGCTGGTGGTGTTGGTGTTTGCTGGCTTAGGATACAAGCTGCTTAGCCTGAAACCATGGGGGCATTAATTTCCAGTGCAAGACAAATATAAATAACATTAGCTTTTGCCAAGTGGGTCAACCTCTTACTGACATCTTAGGAATCAGTCAGCTGGCTGCTCAAATAAAGAAATACTGAATGAAGCTCACTATTCTCCTAGACCTTCTACTTTCTGGTTTTAGTCTCCTCACAGACATTAAGTAAGTAAATTTTACAGTTGCCTTGTTAAATGGGCCAGAGAACACAATAGTTCCCTTTTTACTGCAAGGCAGGACAGTACAGTTCACACATGACTTGGTCAGGGCTCCAGTGGAAGTCGGTAGCATGGCCCCTAAACATTTATAACCTGTATGTGGCCCAGCATCTGGAGAACGTAAGGAACCTTATAACCCATGAGATGTGTTCAATATAATTTTGATTAAATAACAAAAAATTATGTAAAATTAAGACGATGCATGCCTTTCTGTACTTTGAAAAGTCATATTTTGCCATCTTGTCAACCAGAGAAGCTACAGGGAGGACAACTGTGCTATTTTTGGTGTTGGCAATGAAATTTATACCTTGAACTTTGTTAATAAAAAACCTTCTCCCTTATCATCATTAAATGACCCAGGTTATTCAGGCCAACCAGACTTTAAGGTCACTAGAACGAATCCTGGGTCTCAATGAACTCAGCAGATGAAACTCATAACCAGACCCATTCATAGAAGCTGTCCTTAACAGGAAACTGATTTAGCAACAATTAATGGAAAAGGTCTTCTTTCTTTATTAGACTTATGGGTCATAGAAGATAAGATAATTGGAACATTCTGATTGTCAGAGACTCATAGACTGGTTAAGGCTAGAAGGGACTTTACATATCAACCTATAAAGGGAACAGAAGAAGCTGAGGAGCAGTGTTAAGGAGAAGAGTCACCTCCACAACAGAGTCTTCTGCTTCTGTATGGAAGACAAAGAAAAAAATTTTTGCTGAAAAGCTGTTCAAGCGGTGATAGAAAAAGCTTGGAAACACACACTGCTTCATGGCACTGTTTTAAAAGCATGAGAAATAGTGCGATCTATTAAAAACTACCCAACAAAGCATAGTTTTCTTATAGATATCTTTTTCTGATTCCTGAAGGGGACTGACTAGTTTTGATAACTTTATCTCAGCCAGATAGTGAGGGTAGGAGATGAAAATATGATAGAACTGGGGTATTCATAACCGTGATTGCTTACTACTCCAGTTTGCTAGCTGAAGCCAGGTATTGGCAAAGTACTCAAAGCAGGTGCTTAGGTTCATTCCGTTGCAGAGTATTTATGAGATAATCACAATTTTTCATTTGGAACAGCAGGAGTGCAGATGTCTGAGATAAACCACAGCTAGGCTGCCACTTAACAGCAAACTGGATTACAGCAGTAACTATGTTTCACTGACACAGAACTCTCCCAAGTACATTTCATAACACTTTTTACAGAAGTACTTAATGTAAAATGTATATTCACTGCAAAATTCAATAGAAGA
Source organism: Upupa epops (assembly GCA_013397515.1). Classification (NCBI taxonomy): domain Eukaryota; kingdom Metazoa; phylum Chordata; class Aves; order Bucerotiformes; family Upupidae; genus Upupa; species Upupa epops. Next base: position 168,516 of record VZRI01009303.1, on the reverse strand, counting down.
AATTCCAGAGAAAAACTCTGTCCTCAAATCTACTCTGTGGGTAGATACTAAATTCTGGATGAAAGTAAATTTTACCCTGCCTTGAAAGCACACAGACCACCTCAGAACTAAGTTATGTTTCAATACCAGTGGGTACAAGAGACAAGAACTGGAATAAGTAAATTATACTTGAAAATACCTCTTCTGATGCATTTTTCCTTGTGGAAAGCTTTTTGCTCTCATACCCAGATAAGATAATGTACAGGTTGCACAGTATTTTATTTCATTTCATTTTTTTAACATTCTCTATGGCTTTCCATATTTTAAAGTCCCACTGTAATAAAAATTGTTATTCTTGTACTTGAATAGTATTAACTACTCATAGTTAATACTAATAATATAATAATACTAATACTATAAATTGCTACTACATTTCTTTTTAGTTCCTTAGCTCTGAGTTCAGCACCCATCACGCTCAGTGTTGACATTGCCTACACTGCACCAGCTTGGTGATTTATTGAATATCCTCCTCCTGTTCTATTCTGGAAGGCAAGCATGTCTTACATTACAGCAGGGGAACCTTCAAAACCACATTAATTGTTATAACAGAGATAAATAGAGCTAGTAGCCAAGTTCCATTGACTTTTTAGAATTGAAAGAGCACAACTATTTTATTCAATGTTATTTTTTTTTGCCATTGTTCTCTGTTTATCGACATGAATGTCTCCTGAAAGCAAATAATGCATGTATGTGTCCACAGGTATTTATACTGGCCTTTGTGTTCATATGTATAGAGAGCCCAGAATATCTCAGAAATAATGAGGCTGGAAAAGCCCTCTGAGCAAATCCAGCCCAGCCCAGGACCTAACATCACCACAGCGACCAGACATGGGCACTAAGGGCCACAGCCAGGCTGTCCTTCAACACCTCCAGGGTTGGGGCCTCCACCACTGCCCTGGGCAGTCCATTCCAGGGTCTGACCACCTTTTCCAGGAGGAAGGGCTTCCTAACATCCAACCTAACCCTCCCTTGGCACAGGTTTAGGCCCTGCCCTCTCATCCCGGTGCTAATTGCCTGGGAGAAGAGCCTGACCCCCACCTGACTAGAACATCCCTTCAGATAGTTTTAAAGAGGGAGAAGGTCCCCCCTGAGTCTCCTCCAGGTTAAACAGCCCCAGCTCCCTCAGCCTCTCCTGAGACACGTCTGCACAGAGGTGAATGTACACACATGTGAGTATCTGTGTGTATGTGCATACCTGTATCTGTATGTGTGTAAACACAAACCTATACGCACAGGCAGACAGAATCTGCTCTTTCAGGAGGCAGGCCTCTTATTGCTCTGCATACATACACAGGAATATATATGTATATGTAGTATAGACTGAATGCACCCACACCTGCTGATAAGCGTGAAAAACCAGAACAGCTTTTGGGGAGGTTGTGTGAGTGTGCATTCTGCATGATTTACATAGGCCATCTGTACAAGTGCCAGCAAGGCATTCTATTTAGCCCACAGCATGTGTACTGAACATGTCACAGATCTTACAGATATCCAGAGAAAAAACTAGAGAAGCTTAGAAAAAACATTGTATTTGCCTTTAAAATCTTTTAATAGCCACTCAATTTTATGCTCTGTTTAGTATGGGGGTGAATGCAATTTCTAAGTTCCTAAAGGTGAGAAATCTAAAAATGGGTACCAAAATGTTGTCCCCACTGAAGAGGCCTTGTGCTGGAAGCTTTTCCTGTGCCAGATATAAGCTTTGTCTTTCTGCAATGTAGAGCTACTGTTCCTGATCTGAAATAGGGTGTTGTAAGCATTTCCTAGACAATAGGACATCACACATAGGAGCCTAGAATCATTCAGGTTGGAAAAGACACATGTGTGTAAATATGTGGATGCTGGTGTCTGTAGTGATGGGGAAATGTGTGTCCCTGCACAAACTTCTACTGTCTTTAGCTCAGGCAGCAGCAAGCTCTGGCATGACAGACCCAGTACAGAGGGAATGGTTGGCCCAGGGTCCCAAATTCGCAGCACAGGTTCACACAGCTCACCTAGGATGTAGCAGCGAGTAGACTGATTCAGTAAACACCCAGTGGGATTTTCCTGAGATTCTAGGGAGGCACAACTCGATTACCTCTATTTCTGTCTGCCTGCTAGATACCTCATGTATTCCCCAAATCTATCAGTATGCAAGGCAGCACAGCCTGAAAAGTGTCACACAGTGCTGCGCAGCGCCGTCACAAAGCTGATGTATGTGAAGCTGATAGAACTGCCTGATCCTTTCCTTGCGGGCTGGCTGTCCAGTATCTCTTTGCTTTTTGGGGAAAGCTCTGAAAGGCTGGAGCAATGACATAACCTCTAGCCTTATCGTTTGTATTTATTTTCTCTGGCAAGGTAAGGAAATGTCTCTGTCTCTGAGTTTGACAGGGATGATGGGAATTGGTGAAAGCTAGAGTATTTCTGAATATTAGAATTAGACATTGTGTAGTATTAAACATATTTTTTTTGGTTTTACAAAGCCTAGCCTTAGCAGAATTGTTTTCTTCAACATTTGCAAATGAAACTAATCCTTGAAAGAAGGGCAAAACCCAAAATGAAACCACAATGAAAACCTCTCCTGCAGTGTTTGGAACACAAGTTCCACAGGATTTGTCTTGTCATGGTTATCGTTATTAAAATTGTCACTGTTAGTAATAGAGAATGGTGTTTGTTATAGTAGTGTCTGAGGACTATTGTAGACCAACAACCCATCCAACAACCCATTCTTGTAGACAGCACTTCCCAAAAGGAGCAGACAGTTTGTTCTGTACAGCTTACAGTTCAAGACAGACAAAGGGTAGGAAGGGGGGGGAATATAATGACTCCTATCCCATGTGGTGTCTCATGCTAACTATTTCATTTTGCACCTGACTTCACCTTTCCCACACCACCTATTTGCAGTCTTCCATTTCCACCCCTGAGTGTGAAAACTGCTGGAAAGAATTTGCCCTTTTGTCAACTCTTGTGAAACTTCCTTTCAGAGGAAATTAGATGATCAGCTCCCAGGAAAATGATGATGTTGAGTTCTTATGCCGCAACTAAGCCACTGCTATATATTCATAGATAGCTAGAGCTGAGTGAAAACAAATACAAATCATCTAATCTACCTGCAGATGTCCTACAGGTGCTAAAAGAGGCTGAGTAAAAGCCTCTATAATGTACAGGTAGAGTCCACAGGGGCAACCAGAGGCTACAGTGTTGTAGGCCATGCTCCAAACTTGAGGGAAACATTAGCCCGTAGGAAGCTTGCTGTAGGGTCTCCGATCACAGGAACTAAAATTATCCATCTTCTTTTATAAGAGTGCAAAGCAAAAGGCTTCATGCTTTCCCTCTGTCATGTTCACTTGTGGGACTGGCAGTTTTTAAATAAAGAGAGCAGCATTTGCCTAGCCATTTTTATCCAGCCTGTGTCCTTTCAATTTGCTCCCACTTCCCTCCCTCAGCTTCACACACCTGATCCTAAATAAAAGACTCTGGGAGAAGGAGTTAATTCCAGACTCTACTCTCTAATTCCAGTAACTGAGAGTCTTGAAGCAAGCTGCCACCTTCCCATGACAAATGAAGAGCTCCCACTCCTGTGTGCTGCTCCAGACAAGGGCTTGCTGTATCTTCTGTGCCCAACTTATGCACTGCTCTGGGCCATGTAAATAAAAAAGACAAAAATAATGATTTGTATAATTTCTGGCCAGAGTCTGGTGATGATTTGGATGAAGCACAGAGAAATATCAGGCTGTCCAGAGGCTATATTTAGCTGAATGGGATCAAATCAAAGCACAGACTTTGAAAAGGACCAAAAAGCTGCAGGGATTCAGTTCATTACCAGTTGCTGTGCTCCAGTGCTGAGCGCAGCACAGTGAAGCGGCTGTCATAGACTGCTAATTGTCTGGCAGCACCTATGTTCTTTAGGGAGCTGACACAACCTCACAAGGCAGCCACACTGTTTGAAAATCCTTCTTGTAGGGAGTGCAGCCATATTCCAGTGCACAGGATCTCTGGATGGTTTTATTTGAGCTGATAAAAGCGAAACAAACAAGAAGAAAAGGTAGATGAGGTGATGCTTTGTCTGTGGAGCTTTCCTAGTTCTCATGGAGAGTGCACAACCAACTTAGCAGTACGTGCTACTTGTGGCCTGTAGGATCTGAACAAAGTTTTCTGTCCTGTTCCAGTCTCCTTCTCTTTGCAATCTCTGTGCTAAAGCATCAGCAGCCCTGTTCCCATCGTGCTCTGTGTGAGAAGGAGATGTGGTACCAAATCTGCCGTGCAAATGCCAAATTCATGTGGATGGTGTGGCCACCGTTTTGTTGTCGGGCTGGTATTTGGTCTTGCTGGCTTTCAGATGCACTTGACCTACCTCGTGTGTCCCTCACTAGCTGTGTGGTAGGGGGTGCATGCATGCTGCCCTGTTCCCACCTCCTGCAGCTGGTAGGTGCAGGAGGCTGGAATAGTCACACACACACACGGAAGAGCGCGATTGTAGCAATGATGGATTGCGTGTGAGGGGAATTCTGTTAGTTTCTCAGATTGTACATTTCGCCTGCCTTTGTGTGATGTTTCAAAAGAGCTTTGGCTGCATACGTGGGGGTTTTTGTTTATTTTCTCGTTGCCATTGATTTTCTTTTCCAAGAGCAATTTTTTTCTTTCAGTAAATAACAACAAAGATTACAGGCAAGGCCCTACAATGCAGATGACCAGCAAGCATGATATTGTCATCCTGTGTCAATTGGTTCCCGAGCCTGATGAAATAAAGAGTCCCTTTGGGAACATCAGTGCTTCATCAAGACCAATTAGTGGAGATGCTGTTGCTTATGTTGAAGCATTAACGACTGGGCAGGGCTGTTTTTTGGAGTGCCCGACACTGGCATAGAACAAGGCACCGACCTAATTACTCCTCTACAAGAGCAGAAAAAGCCTTGTGAATGCTTGCTTGGCAAGGATATCTCATTAAGAGGGAAAATAACACAACACAAGTACTCCTAGAAACCAAAATTAAAATCATAGGTAACCTGTGGTCATAAGACTTAACTTCACAGCTGTGGGAAATGAAGAGAGACTGCTGATTTAGGGCATACTTGCAGCTTATTTCCAAAATCCATCCAATTTTTGGTCAACAAGGAGCATGAGACACAGAATGCAAACTTGCACTTCTGGAGATCAGTGAAATACATTGCTACTCTTGGTATCAGTGTTAAATAGTACTTGCAGGGCACTCCTGTGCTGGTGTTTGATGTGAATTGTTTTGTTAGTCCGTTCCATCAGGGCTTGCAAACTCCCCTACAAAAACAGGTACTCAGTAGACTTGAGTGAAGAGTTGGTAATGAGGAGCTTACAGTATGGAGCCTCTTCTTCTGCTTCTATATGATCAATAAACAGACTGCAGCTTGCCAGTTCAAGAGTGTTGGTGACAGTATTTTCAATCATAACATTTTTATTAAAATAAAACCAGAAGAGTGAAAGGAAACAGCTGCTCAGATGTTTATTGTCTCCTTAGAAGCTCTGTCCATCGCTGAGGTTTAGAATCATAGAACAGTTTCAGCTGGAAGAGACCTTCAAGATCATTGAGTCTGACCTTTTCCTAGCCCTATCAGCACCACTGAACTCTGTTCCCCAGCACAACATCTACCCATCTCTTCAACAGTCAGGGATGGTGAATCAACCACTCCCTGGGCAGGCTGTTCCAGTGCCTGACCACCTTCTCAGTCATGACATCCAACCTGACCCTCCCCTGGAACAGCTTAAGGCCATTTTGCCTCATCCTGTCACTGGCCACTAAGGAGAAGAGACCAACCCTTGCTTCTCTACAACCTCCTTTAGTTGCTTCTGTCCTTTTTACCTTTAATTCTCCTTTGAAGAGTTGTTGCAAACATCAGAAATTTAAAGTGTGTTGCTTAATTGTATATCATATTCTCACCTCTCTGTGACTGAATGTGTTCACAGCCCTAAATACTGAGGTCAATTATTCGTTTGGGGAGTGGATGCAGCACAGATACGCATAAGTCAGGCTTTGCCTGAAAGACACATTTTAGGCAATCTGTGTTTCTTCAGGCACACTCGTGGTCTGGTAGGGGCAGTGGGTGTCAGCTGGAACAGAGGAGGTTCTACATAAATATGAGACTTCTTTACAGTGAGGATGACAGAGCATTGGAACAGGTTGCCCAGGGGAGCTGTGGTGTCTCCTTCTCTGGAGATGTTTAAAACTCGCCTGGACACATTCCTGTGTGACTTGATCTAGGTAATTCTGCTCTGGCAGAGGTATTGGACTGGACAATCTTTTCAGGTCCCTTCCAATCCTTGACATTCTGTAATTAGGATCACAGAATCATCCTGGCTGGAAAGGACCTCCAGGATCATCAGGTTCAACCCTCATCCCAACATCTCCCCAGCCCCTAGACCGTGGCCTCAAGTGCTGGATCTACTCAGTTTTTTAAACACCTCTGGGGTGGTGACTCCACCACCTCCCTGGGCAGAACTAGAGTGTAGCTTTGGAAGAACTTTAATAAAATAGAGAAGACTTCAGACTTTGGCCTAGTATGTTTCCTTCAAAGTGATACTTCTGAACATACATAATCAAATAAACACCAGAAAAGGAGACAGAAGGAGTTCAGGAACTATAAAAGGATAATTTCATTGTTGTACTAGACCTTGATGCTAAAGGCAGATACACAGGGATTGTCAGTGGCAGAACTCATTAAGAACTAATTGTCTTATGCAATAATACTTTGTGGTGCTGCAGCAATTACCAGATAAGGATCTTGGAGTACTCTGCAGGCTCCACCTTATTCTGGCAGTTCCTTTCCATGAGATGCTTATTTTCTCTGCATTTCTAATGCAGACAGGGAAATAGAGACAGTCAGGTAAAATGACTTTTCCACAGTTGCCTGTTGGTTCTGAGTTAGATCTGGGATTAGAGCTGACAACAATTTGCTTTCACTTCATTTTTCTTCAGTTATCATATAAACTTTCCCCTTTCCCTGATGTGTTTCCCAATAACCTTCTGGATAAACCTTGCAGTAGAAGGAAATGGGTTTCTCAATCACTGATGAACCTACTGCAAAGCGGTTAGAAAACCCTTTGGAGAGTTGTAGTCTTGGATGGTCACTGTCAAAACAAAGAGATAGATTGAGTGGGTGTCTGCAGAAATCTCTAATGTGCTTGTTATTCCAAGTATTTTCATTCCTTGGGCTGCAGAATGGAAGAGAAAACAAATGCATGACATCTGCAGACTTCTCAAAACTGAGATGCACTGCATGGGTTGTGAAATCCAGGTGTAACAAGGAAGAGTGCAGGACACAGTTCCATGGGCCAATACACAAAGCACACAACTCAGGCTAGACTGACAAAGTACCCGAATTCATGACAGGGAGCAACCAGAAAGGCAGAAAAGAGGACCTAGGAATTATAACTTCTCACTATAAGTGGCTAAACTCTGGTATATTGTTTTCCCAAAAGAGTTGTGATATTCTGTAGAAAGACAGCTGGGGTAGCCTGTGAGATAGATGAAGTGATTGCCTGGTTATTCTGAGAATTAGTACAAAAATCTTGAAGTCCTGAACACTGCTTTTCAAGGAAGGTGTGAACCAAGTGGAGAGAACCTCAGGGTGAAAAAAAACCTTGGCTCAGAGAGAAAAATTAGAACAAATTGGAGGTAGTCTGTCCGAAAGAAAATATGCGAGTCTGCAAATATGTAAGGGTGGACAGGACTACGTGTGGGGGTCTTGGATGACACTTTCAGACAATAGGGAAACAGCCTGTTCCTGTCAGAATGACATTTCCTTGTACTTCGAGTGGAGATGGAGTAGATGGACTTTCTGAAGACATTGCTCTTGATGATTTGCAATAGCCATGTGCTATTGTCCATCTGGGTAGTCAGGTGCACTCTTTGAACCAGTGACTGTTTATTTGAACAGAGTAGTCAGAAGGATACTGGACAAGTGAGTCATACTAACTTACATTTTACTTTGTTTTGCTGTCAGGTCAAACTGGGAGGAGAAGCACCAAATTCCAGTGTAATCCACATAGCCAAGGGCAGTGAAGGCAGCAGTAGCAGCTGGAAGAATGTTGGTGGCACGTGTGGAACCAAGTGTCACCTTCTGGATTTCGCCAACTCTGAGAGGCCGCTGGTGGTCAACTTTGGTTCAGCTACCTGACCACCGTTTACAAGCCAGCTGTCAGCCTTCAGCAAGCTGGTGGAAGAGTTCTCTGGTGTAGCTGACTTTCTGTTGGTCTACATTGATGAGGCTCACCCATCAGATGGCTGGGCTGCTCCTGGAATCTCTCCCTCTTCATTTGAAGTTAAGAAACACAGGAACCAGGAAGATCGTTGTGCAGCTGCTCACCAGCTCTTAGAGCGCTTTTCTTTGCCACCTCAGTGCCAGGTGGTGGCTGACTGCATGGACAACAATGCCAATGTGGCCTATGGGGTTTCATTTGAGCGAGTATGCATTGTGCAGAGACAAAAAATTGCCTACCTGGGAGGTAAAGGCCCTTTTTCCTACAATCTGCAGGAAGTGCGGCTGTGGCTGGAACAAAACTTCAGCAAAAGATGAAATCCATTCTTCACAGAAGCTATGTCAGCAGATGTGTCCCTTTAAGGTGATATAAAAGGGAATACAAAGAAAGAATATGCTGGTTTGTATAAGGTCTTTCAGATGAATACAGGGGAAGTCAAGCGAACGTTAACTAGGAAAACAAAATCATACAAAAGACTAACTCCACAGAAACACTATCTGAAGAATACCCCACTCCTCTGTTTGCTATGGGTTAGAAAAGCTGAAGAGGCTTCTGCAAAAAGGTTCTGCTGGCAAGGATGAAGATTGGTTAGATGAGACCTGTCCCAGGAATCTGTCTCATGGCCCTGGGATGAGCCAGAAGTGCTGTTGCTTGGAAGGCAATATATTTACAGGCAGCCATTCACCTGAGAGGCTTCTTTACCCTCCTGTGGCCAATGCAAGTGACCCTGGGGTCTTGCAATTGCTTCGCATGGAAATGCAGTGGAGTGTGACAGTTGTCTCCCTGTAGATCTGTTATTGTTTAGAGACTACAGGAACCGGCATACAATGCATCCTGCACTCAGACTGGTGGCTCAGATCCACATGAAACATACTTGTGCTCTCTATAGATGCCTCTGCACAGCATATTAACTACGTAAGCCTGCCTGTGTATTTGCGTCCAGTAGGCAGGCCTGTGCCTGATGAGAAAGATGTTAAAATCAATGAAGTTGGACCAAAAAGACAAGGGTGGTCAAATAAGCTCATTACAATTTGAAATCTGAAAAAGCTGGACTATTTGTAAGACAATAGTGAGAACCATCTTGAGCACAGGCATGCATCATGAGACAGAACTTGGCCCATGCCAGCCAACCCTGTGTTCTCAAAGCTGACAACACACACTTAATACTCTGTTTCTCTTTGTTTCTTTAACCCTCCTCAGTCTCTTTCTGTCTAGCAATAGGCTTAAAGGCTATTTCATTTTTAGCTTTTTAAAAAGATAACTTATTTCTCTCTTTTATGTGAGATAAATACCTGCATTTTGAGGATGGGGGAACTTATACACAACTTTACCTCATTGAAATGGAAACCTGTCCTGTCATTAACCCTGTTCAATGTAGTCATGCTCATTTTTGCTGTTCTAGATACCTCCAACTAGTTTATGGTTACCTTCGTTTGTCTAGAGGTTGTTTGCAGCCTTGGAACTCATTAGCTGCACTTCTGCTCTCACATGAGGTGACTGTTTCACTCATTCCCAAAAGCCTTCCTAGAGAAAGAAGGAGGACAAATAGTGTGGATGAATATGAATGTGTAAAAAATGGCATTCATAGGGGTGGCTCTGAGGAATTTATAGTCATGTTTCAAAAGATGCTGTCAACATGTAAGTTTAGGTCTTTCTGAACATAAAATAACTTACTCAACCCTGATGAAAAGGCAGTTTACAATGAGCTAACTCATTAGAGTTGATAAACAAAAACCCATAAGGAGTGGCAAAAATCAAATTAGGTTTTTTAATTTCTCATCCTGCCAGTGGTCAGAACTATGAATTATTAATACTAACACAGAGAAGAACGGGATGCACATGCAGAAATATTTTCATTTCCACAACCTCCCTTGAACATTGTGCATTTCTTTTTGCTTGGCTGTTTGACAACGTAGCAAATGAACAAGGCATTTGGAAATGTGTTTGCAAGAACAGAGCTGAAATAATGACAGCAATATGAGTGATTTCTCCCCTTCTAAATTTCATATTTCCCTTTCTTCTCCCCTTTTCTTCCACATAAATGCTCACACATGCATGGTTTGGTAATGTATATCAGAGAAAGGTGTAAGGAATGGTCTTGAGACATTCTGGTGACCCCCACATCTCAGAAGGCAGATGTCTGTATGCATGTCTGTATGCTTTTATATCATGCAATTCGAGGCATCTCTATACATATACATGCACACAGAACTGGTGTCTAAGATCAATAACAATAATAACTACTCTGTCCTTGAATTCATTAATGTTACTATAACTCAGTGAGGAAGAGCAGTATACATAGCCAAACTATACAGTTCATTTAATCCGGTGTCTTACCTCTGACTGTATCAGATGCTTCAGGGGAAGGTGCAATAATTTTTGTTTATGAATTGTCATTAGCTGCAGTCATCATTATTTTTGTCTTGTCTCATGTGATTGTTGACATCTCATTATCCCTATGAGAAGCTGATCCTGAGTTTCGAGATTGAAATGTTTCTTGAGGGTAGAGCATACTGAAATCAAACCTCACCATTTTAAGGACAAAGAACAAATACAAACAGATTATCAGGTTTGGTTTTGTTAAAGATTTCCATTGGCTGCTTTTCTGTGTCATTCTCATCTCTTCTTGGATTCTAAAACAGTGTAAACAGGAGTGATACAAGGTTGTTTTCTTTAAACCCATGACTCCATGCACCAAGCAAACGTATGTTCATTTTCTCCAGCCAAACAATTCTTGTATAGGTCCATATTCTTTCCTTGTCTCTATCTCTTCTGTTTTTGCTACACTCACCTTTTACTCAGGTGAGTGAAGCTGTAGATGTTACTCCAGCTGAAGATATGTATTGATATACCCAGCACAACAGCTTTTCCTCATTATATCCTATTCTTCAGTCATATGGAAGTTTATTAATCCATACCAACTCCATAACCTTTGTAAAACTTACATTAGCAACTCTTTTCTTTCTCTTCTTTTCCTCATCACACAGTCAAATCCTGAACTGTTTATCCCAGAAATGTTTGTCAAAATTTAGCATAGCTATTGAAGTGTACCTTTAGCTCAGAGGAGAGAATCTGAGGTAGCGATTCACTTAGTTAATAACCCTTTGCTTACCTAAAGTTACAGTTCTTTTTCAAGTTCATTTTCTCCTCTTGAATTCCCATTAGCTTGTCTTGCTATTCATAGGTGTCTGATCGTTGTACGATCTGAGGGAATACAAAATTGGCTCCTGTAAATGGGAAACCCGCAGGGATGTTCCACAAGAAATATTACACAATGACTTCATTTCTTTCTTGGTGAAATGAATTTGTTACCCTGCCCAAAAACGTAAACTATCAAGACATCAATACTTTTTGGAAATCCTTACATTTCTCTGGAAAATTTATGATCAAAAAGCAAGGGAAGTATTTCAAAGAGAAATGGGCTTAGAGGAAAAGAGAGAGCTTTTGCAAGTGGTAGAAATACAACTTTTAATGACACCACTTTATAGGAAAGGTTTCAACTAAATATCATGCAATTTCCTCCGTTAATGAGAGGTGCCTGGATGTGAGATATCCGAAGTTGGGTTGCTTTGAGTCCAGGCAGAACTTTTGCTACCTTGAACTCCCCACTTGGTCTAGTCTGCTGTGAAGCTGGATTTGCTTTTGTATCTTCTTCTCACAGTTTGAGGGCAGTAAACTATCTTACTTGAGGTGCTCCAGTGTGACATACAATGCTCATGAAATCAGTGACTGAAAGTATTCTGGAAGGCTGCTGTATATCATACAGACCCCAATGCTATGTTTCAGAACAAGTATGGGAAACCTCCAGTACATTTTCATTTTGAGCAAGGAAAAAGCTATTCTGGGCTTTTCATTGTCCTGTGCTTAGCATCATTATTTGGCAGTGTATAAAATGAATATAAATCATTTTGTACACACAAAAACTAGCATTTTGCTCCTGCTTGTGTAGACAATGACATTAATTTGAGGCAGCAGGTAAAACATGCCCTGTCTATTGAAAAGGAAGAAGACTATTATGCAATTTATCGTTGAACAACTGTTTAAACACTTTGACAAAAGGGATGCAGTCATTCTGATGAACATGACCTTGGTGGGAAAACTCACAAAGCTTCTCAAAACGGTTTCAGTGCTATGAGTTCAGGTGTGGGGGAGAGGGAGGTTACTATTTCTTTCTGTGTGAAAGTGGCTTTTTTTGTGACGTGGAGTGTAGGTTACAGAGTTTTTAAGACTTTCCTTCTGTACTATAACCAAAGCAATAAGAGGTATCAGGTAGGGAATATTGGCCAGTTTTGTTCAACTTTGCACCATCTGTGCCAGATCCGTATGTAGTGACCTTTGGGCCTGATTTAGAGGCTTCAGAGAAGAAAGATTGAGGTGAGACAACGAAGACTTGTGTGCTTATGAAGATCGCTAACAAAAGAGTCATGAACTCCGTTGGCGTTCAGATGCCCTCACACTGTCATTCCTCTCTGCACCTTAGTGTTTCTTTATTTGAGGAAAAGAGGTCTCTTTGGGGCTGATAATAAGATCACCAAGGTGTAGGTGCCTGTGTGCACTATGTGTGTGTCCTTGTTTAATGTCAAAAATACTTCGTAGGAGAGCCAACAAAATTTTGCTACAATATGGTGCTCCATGAAATGTGCTTTCTAGATTTGTTTTTCTCCTATTATAATAAACAATAAAGAAAAAGATGCTTCTTCTGTGTCTTTTTGATTCTCATATTGGTTATAAATTCCCAGTAAAATCTTGACATTAGACCGAGAAAACTTAAAAGCCTACGCCACCCTCTCTAGAACTAAAGCAACATGAGCAAACACCTTTATAGATGGTGGGACTAATATAACATCTGACTACTCCTCAGCTTGGAGGATTGGAAGCCCTGTGCCATAATCTATTTTGATGTGAGGCAAAATAAATGTTTTCAGGCTACACATGTCCTTTGTGGCTCATAAAGCCTTCCTTACTCTCCTTGCCCCTGTTTAGAAGCAGTTCTCCACCACTTCTTGTGATGAGGCTCACTGCAGTGGCCCAGTGATAATTTGAGATCTTTTGCCTTTAATGAACAGAATTTTCCTGTACTGACCACTTCAGAGCAACAAGAGAAAACCCCAAACCAACAAAGGACCATGGGAGCTAGGTAAGTTTCCATTCCCAACCTGGCTGACAAGAACATTTTCCTGTTGCTTTCATGATGTTTGAATCAAGTTCATGTCTTCTCCTGCTACAAAAGCGAATGGGCTGTTTCAGTGATTTAAATGTTTGCAGTGCCAAAGCAGACTGAGCTAGCTGAATCATTTTAGTTTTTTCCCCTCTTAAGGGCAGGCAAACAGACACAGTAAATAATTTCTGAGATCACTGCAGTCTGGATCATGACCCAGAACACCACATTTCATTTATGAACAGCAGATAAATTCATTCACTTGAGAGATAAAGAGGAAGCCAAGTAACTACTTTTTAATCACATCTAATAATACAGGCTTGTTTAAGTATTCACTCATGTTTAATCACTAGTAATCATTCAATTAAATGTATCTTGAATATGTTTGACTTGTCAATAGGAGAAAAAACAAATGGCATCACTTGATAGGGCTTTGAGTTTAATATTGGCTTATTTCTTCATCAGCATGCAATAAATACTGTGATTTTGAAACGATATCCTGTGCTAAATTAAGAAGAGTGTGTCCAGCAGATCGAGGGAGGTTCTCCCCCTCTACTCTGCACTAGTGAGACCTCACCTGGAGTATTGCATCCAGTTCTGGGCTCCCCAGTTCAAGAGGGACAGAGCTCTACTGGAAAGAGTCCAACAGAGGGTTACAAGGATGATGAAGAGACTGGAACACCTGCCTTACAAGGACAGGCTGAGAGACCTGGGGCTTTTTAGTCTGGAGAGGAGAACAACAAAAGAGGGCCTAAATAATATCTAAAAATACAAGAGGGCTGGGCATCAAGAAGGCAGAGACAACCTCTTTTCACTTGTGCCCTGGGACAGGAAGAGGAGCAATGGGTTCAAGCTGGAGCACAGGATGTCCCACCTCAACATGGGGAAGAACTTCTTTACTGTGAGTCCTGACACAGGCTGCTCAGAGAGGCTGTGGAGTCTCCTTCTCTAGAGCCTTTCCAGCCCTGTCTGGATGCATATCTGCCCTCATTTTGGTTCTTCCCTGGCAGGGGAATTGGACTCAATGATCTTCAGAAGCCCCTTTCAACTTCTGACAATCTGTGATTCTGTGATTTTGTGAAAATACACCCGTGTTACGAAAATGCAGCAAGCATACAACTATACATCTGAGATTTAGAGAACAAGAACTGTGGGATAAAGTTGGTGCTACTTGAATTTGGAGGTGAAATTAAATAATTGTAGTATCTCTGTTAATGAAAATGACTGTCACATGCTGTTTTGAAGGCTTTTTTTGCAATTGTTGGAATAACTAAGCAACCAAAATAGAGGACATAGTGTGTGTGTTTATAGAGCACACTTTTCAGTCTTAATAGAATGAAAAACAACTATGTGAAGCTTGAAACGTGAGGACTATCACCTTTCTAACTAAGGCATGCAGAGTGGAAATCAGAAAAGCAAAAGCCCAGGTAGAACTCTGGGCACTGTAGTGAGGCACAACAAGAAATGTTTCTGCAAATACATTGACAGCAAAAAGTGCCAGGGAGAATCCCCACCCTTTAATGGATATAGAGGACTAGGCTGTGGTCCTTAATGCCTTCCTGACCCCAGTCTTTAATGACAGTAACTTCAAGTTTAGTTTTCTCCAGAGTATTCAGGTGCCTGAGCTGGAAGGGAGGGACAGACAGCAGGATGCACTGACCATAATCCAAGAGGAAGCATGTCACAACCTTTTTAGTCATCTGGAGACCCAGAAAGCTATGGGGTCAGATGGGATCCAACTGAGAGTGCTCAGGAAGCTGGCAGAGAAGCTGCCCATCTACTCTCTATCATATGTCAGTGCTCCTGGCTAACAGGGATGTCCCAGATGGCTGGAGGCTGCTAATGTGGCACCCATCCACAAGAAAGAGAGGAAGAATGACACAAGTCTGTCAGACCATGGAAGCAGGTGTAGCTCATCCTGTGCTCACTGCCACAGCAAAGGTAGGACAGTCAGGGAACCAGGGCCAGCCATCAGGAATTTATGAAGGGCAGGTCTTGACCAGTACAGGCAGGATCAATGAGCTGAGGACAATTGTATGAGGTTTAGCCAGTGGGTGAACATGAGCCAACAGTGAGACCACATGGCCAAGAAGGCCAGCAGCATCCTGGCCTGTATCAGAAATAGTGTGGCCAGCAGAACTAAAGTAGTGATCATTCCCTTGTGTTGACACTAGTGAGATCTCGAGTACTGGGTTCAGTTTGGGGCACCTCAATACTAGAGACACTGGAGGAAAGGAGTTTCAGGGGAGACATTATTGCTCTTTACAGCTACTTGGAAGGAGGTTGGAGAGAGGTGAGGTTGGCCTTTTTTCCCAAATCACCAGCGATAGGACAAGAGGAAATGGCTCAAGTGGTGCCAAGGGAGGTTCAGGCTGGATATTAGGAAAAATGTCTTCCCACACAGTGGTCAGGAATTGGAACAGCCAGCCCAGGGAGGGGATGGAGTCACCACCAATGGAGATGTTCAAAAAATGTGTAGATCTGACATTAAGAAACAAGGCTTAGTGGTCATGGTGGTGTTGGGTTAAGGGTTGGGTTAATGATTCTATGATGCTGTGATTCTGCTATCACTCTTTTTCTAGTTCTCATATTTTAGTGTGTTAATAAAATGTGTCCTGAGAATAACTCTTTTGGAAATTTAATCATAGTTCATACAAGACCTTACTATTTAGTTTGATTTCTCAGTCCTGGCAGCCTGAACAAGAGATATTAATTAGTCACCACAGAATGCAAATATCAGTATCTTCTTCAGGACAGTATACAAATGTACAAATAAGTCCATCATGTGATTAACATTTCTTAAGGATTTATAAGCTAAGGAAAAAATTGTGGTTAACCTAAGTACAGCTGATATAATAGAACTTCAGAGTTCATACTTTCCATTATTCATCACTCTCTTTTGCAATATAATCACTAATTTTCTCTTTTTTTTTCCAGAAACATTCCAAGCATGAACTCATCCAAAATTATTGGGTTTTTTGTTATTGCTTTCTTTTCTTTGGTGGAAAATGTGAATATATTTGACATTGCTATTTCAGGATGTGGTAAAAAATAGAGATACATCCACACAGAGACAGACACAGCAACGTTTTGTCATGGGGGAAAGAAAAAGACATGATCACACTTCAAGAAAGGGGGATGGCCATATCAAACATGATTGGTATTTTTCAACTGATCACACATAAAAACTTTACAATAGGAAATTTCAGGAGAATTCATGCAAGCTATCGAAAACTCTCAGAGGAGCATTAATCTGAAGAAGACAACTACATTATACATGGTAGTATATGTTTGATCATGATCATGTATAATATCACAAAGGCATGACATAATGCACTACACCATGTGATACTACTTGCCACAGGCTAGGATCCAATCAGTTTTATAATCACAATGATGAAGGCCTGAATGAGCAAGGAAGATAACAGAATAACAGTTGAGGCTGGAAGAGCCCTCC
>VZRI01009303.1:126649-151640 GCA_013397515.1 Upupa epops | reverse complement strand
CTGTCCTTCAACACCTTCAGGAATGGGGACTCCACCACTGCCCTGGGCAGTCCGTTCCAGGTCCTGAGCATCCTTTCCATGAGGAAGGGCTTCCTAACAACCAACGTAACCCTCCCGTGGTGCAGCAGCTTCAGACCCTGCCCTCTTCTCCTGGTGCTAGTGCCCTGAGAGAAGAGCGTGACCTTAACTGCAACCTCCTTTTAGGGAGTTGGAGAGGGAGAAGGTCCCCCACTGTGTCTCCTCTTCTCCGGACTAAACATCCCCCCTCCCTCAGCCTTTCCTCATCAGCTTTTCTCTCCACTCCTTTCCCCAGCCTTGTTGCTTCTCTGGACCCACTTCAGCCCCTCAATCTCTTTCTTGAAGTGAGGACCCAGCACTGCCCTCAGTACTCAAGGTGAGGACTTACCAGTGCATCCCTAGTGTTTCTTCTGAACATATTCTGTTTTACAGCTTGCCTGTCAACATTGCTGATGATACAAAGCTGGGAGGAGTGGCTGACAAACCAGAGGGCTGTGCCACCATTTAGCGGGTCTTAGACAGGCTGGAGAGTTGGGGTGGTGGGGGGAATATAACAAGATTCAACAAAGGCAGTGTAGAGTCTGGCATCTGGCAAGAACAATCCCACATACCAGTATAGGCTGAAGACTGACCTGTTGGAGAGCAGCATAGGAGAAAAGGACCTGGGAGTTCTGGTGGACAGCAGGATGACCAGGAGCCAGCAATGCGTCCTTATGGTGATGAAGGCCACACTGGGATGGATTAGAAGGGGGGTGGTTAGGAGATCGAGGAAGGTTCTCCTCCCCCTGTACTCTGCCCTGGTTAGATCACATCTGGAATATTGTATCCAGTTCTGGGCCCCTCAGTTCCACAAGGGCAGAGAAATGCTTGAGAGAGTCCAGCAGAGAGACATGAAGATGACTAAGGGAATAGAGCATCTCTCTGATGAGGAAAGGCTGAGGAAGGTGGATCTTATTAGCTTGGAAAAAAGAAGACTGAGGGGTGGCCTCATTAATGTTGACAAATAAGGAAAGTGTGGGTGTCAGGAGCCTCCAGTGACAGGACAAGGGGCAATGGGTGTCAGCTGAAACATAGGAGGTTCCATGTAAATATGAGAATAAACTTCCTCACGGTGAGGGTGACAGAGCACTGGATGGGGCTTCCCAGGGAGGTTGTGGAGTCTCCTTCTCCGGAGATGTTTAAAAACTGCCTGGACACGTTCTTGTGCTATTGGATCTAGGTGATCCTGCTCTGGCAGGGGAATTGCACTGGATGATCTTTTGAGGTCCCTTCCAATCCCTAACATTCTGCCGATTCTGTGATTGTCTCATAATTACATGATTTTTTTTCTGGGTTAAAGTGTCAGCAGCCAGTGTTCCTCCTTTACTATTGTACTTGGAGAGTATAAAAACATGCAAAGTACGTCCGTTTTGAGAAGAAATGCTGTGAGGCTGTAGGGTTACCATACACCACTGCAGACAATGCTCACGGATTGCCACTTTGAATCCTTGGCAATTCCTTCTTTATTTCAGCCATGGGATTTCCTTTTGTTTGCTTGTTCTTTTATAGTCTGGCAACACATTCCATTTCTCTGACACCATTTTCTTGATTTCCATGAATTGTGATTTTCTAATCCAGAAGAAATTTCAGCAGATGAAAAGTGATCAGTTGAGTAGCTCACACACGCATCTCATCTGTCCATGTGTTCAACAGTCCTGCACCCATCTCCCTTCCAATCCAATCCATTAGGTGAGTGAGCAGATTCCATGTAGTCTAAGACATTTGTTAATTCTTTGGTGTCCTCAGAGTTTTGCTCAGTATGTATTGCTGTGCCTTATTAAGACTACAGCCAGTGACATGTCCAAAGAGAGAAAATTAAGCAGGTTATTCACTTTTTTATACAAGAAATATTTACCTCAGGTATTCTGGACAGAAAAGGCTATATCCACACTGGTCTGTCTACTTGCTGCACATGTTCCAGCATGCTCAGCTAGAACACGCCTCTCAGACTCAGCAGGTCCTGGTATATTGGGTGTGTTGACATGTCCCCAGAAACACATGCATAGGCTTTTGCACTAAACTAATTACCTGTAAGGCAGCCATGCAGAAAGATGTGCATGGAAAAGAACTGGGGAATTAGTGGCTGCAGTGCAGCCTGGCAGAGGGCACTGGTTGACAACCAGCTGAACATGACCCAGCAGTGTGCCCAGGTGGCCCAGAAGGCCAGCCAGAGAGGCTGTGGAGTCTTCTTCTCTGGAACCTTTCCAGCCCTGTCTGGATGCATTTGTGAGTGATCCTCCCTAATTTTGTTCTTGTTGTGGCAGGAGGGTTGAACCCTATGGTCTTCAGAGGTCCCAATCCCTAACATTCTGTGTTTCTGTGATTTTGTGATTTTGCATCCAGAGACAGTACTCTTGCCCCTAAGAGGAGTACCTGCCTGTACAACCTGAACCATGGTGGACCCAAAATTAAAGGCTGTTTGGCAAGTGATTTTCTCAGTGCTGTAATGATGACATAGTTTCTGCAGGTGTCAAGTGAACCCAAGAACATTTTCCCTATGAATTTGTCTGGTTGACTTCCTGAGGTCATAGGAAAAACTAAGAAATACTTATTCCTCATGAAATATTTCCTAGAGCCAGTGATGAGTGTCGTTGAGTGCTGAGCCTCATGGGGAAGATCAGTGGGTGACTCAAGCCAAAACTCCTTTGACTTTCTGGTTTGGTGTTTATATGAAAGTAAAGGCAGGTGCAGGACGAAACCCCTAGAAAATTAAGTTACGAAAGATTTTGCAAGTTAAGCCCATGTGGTAAGGAGGACTTGCTGTAATGATGACTAATGACTAATCCCAAAAGTATCTCAGGCAAGGAGCAGTATCTTCTTAATGTCCTCATTCCTATGGTTAAAACTACGGCCAGATCAGTATCAGTAACACAGCCTCAAGGGAAAGCAGCATAACTGAAGGCTGGCCCAAGTTTGCATGCTTTGTTATGCAAACTGACAAACTCCCATGTTTTATTTTTGTGGCTTGCTTTTTGTTGTTTGTTTTGTGTTTATTTTGTCAACTGGAAAATGATAATAAAAATGTAATTATTAGAGAAAAAAAGGTAATAAAAAAGCAGAAAAACCATCTGCTGTACCTGCTGCACTGGTCACAAAGTTGGAGCTTCACTTGCCTTGCTCATGCCTACAGTGTCCTAGAGCTTCTCTAGATCAACAGTTTAGAAGTGGAGGTGAGCATCGGGGAAGACCAGAGAGGAGATACAGCCTTGAAGTCAGTAATGGAATAGTAGAGTCTCCACCCACTCAACCTTTTCATCACTGCAAATAATTGCATGCCTTATCCCTGCAGATTTATTTATGACTCTTTGGAGTCATAAACAAAAAAAGTAAAATAAAATAAAACGGAGTCATTAATAAAAAAAACAATAAATTGCCTTTAATTAATCTCTTGAGAAGCTCTCCAAACTTTCTTCAAGGGATCATACCCTTGTGGGTACACAGCCCTCCTCCCCGAAACCAGTATCTGGGCTTGTCCTAGGTAGGATAAAACTTCCAATATGTATTAGATCTCACGTGCCTTTAGGGTCTATCTCGCATGGAAGAGCAGGTTTGGGGAAACAGCTAAAGAATGTCTTTAACTGTTTTCATAATGAATTAATGAGATATTCTCCAGCTTTTTATGAATGACTAGTTGATTCTTGGTCACAGGTCCAGCTCCTCTGGATTTCCTATAGCAAACTCGCCCAGAATTGTCCGCTGCAGTACACTGCCTAGGGCTTCCTCCATTCCCATTTTAAGTGATACGACACTTAACTACCTTCTATTAAAATTTTCCAGCTCATCTACTTCATATGAAGGTTTTATAGGGTTTTTCTTCTAACAGACAGGATAAAGATTTATTTCCCATTCTGAATTTTCTGAGACCTTCAATCACCTTTCTTGTCAACTGAAAATGATGGAAACAAACTATGTCTTTATCCAGGCTGTCATCCAACCCAATTCTCCCAAGTTTCCTGTTTCTCAGCCCTTTGCTTAAAGTTTAGACCACACTGCCTCTTCCAAAATCTCTTTAAAAAAAAATCACTTATGAGTTCTCATAGGATTTTGAAAATGCCAAGTATGAAAATCAATAGCCAAACTTCTGTTTCAGTCATTTGTAAATCCAGAAGCCCTCTGCAAGTGTATTCCAGTATATTGCTCCTCCAGATTTTCCTTGGGAGGAGTATAATCATCAATTTGTGCCAGCCTGTTCTCTGTTTAAAGTAAGAAAATCAAGAAGTGTTAAAATTCTGCTGCAAGTGTTTGGAGGAAACTGGGAATTAGACAGAATATTGTATCAGGAATATTGTTGCCAGCAGGACTAGGGATGTAATTCTCCCCATGTACTAGGCACTGTCAAGGCCTCCTGGAGACAGTTATAGGCCTTTCACTTCAAGAAAGAGATGAGAGGTTGGAGTGGGTGCAGAAGAGCAACGAGGCTGGCAAAGGGACTGAAGGGATGGAGAGTGTTTAGCCTGGAGAAGAGACTCAGGGGGTTCCTTCTCCCTCACTCCAACTACCAGAAGGGAGGTTCTTCTCCCAGGCAACTGGCACCCAGAAAAGAGAGCAGGGCCAGAAGTTGCCAGGGGACAATTAGGTTGGATGTTAGGAAGCCCTTCCTCCCAGAAAGGGTGGTCAGGTCCTGGAATGGACTGCCCAGGGCAGTCCCTGGAGTTGTTGAAGGACAGATTGGCTGTGGCTCTTAGTGCCAGGGTCTGGACAATGTGATGACTTTAGGTCCTGGGCTGGGCTGGATGAGCTCAGAGGGCTCATGATATGTGATAGTAGATACTCACTGAATATCTTGTTATTATCTAGAAATTACTTGTAGAGTGTTGGTTATACTGGTAACATTTATAATAAGAAATATTTTTTTCTGCCTAATTTCCATAAAAATTTCACAGTCTCACAGTAGTGACGAGGCTGGTAAAGACCTTAAAGATCATCCAGTCCAACCTAAAACCAACCAAGTAAACCTAACATCTGACATAACTTCCTTTCCACCATCACTTTTATATTACTTTGGGAAGCAAGAAAAGCATTCTTCCCCTTTGGATGACTGTTATTTTAAAATCAATTTTATTTCTTGTAACACTAGATCATTTCTGGTTCTTCCTGTCTGCCATTATTCCTGATCAGTTCATCATGCATTTACATCACTAGCTCTCATGCAAAAGGAGCTTGTATACCTTGTTGTTTGAGCAACATTGAGCTCTGTGGGCATTCTTCTAGGAAGTGTGGGGTTTTCTTTCAAAAAATTGGGCAGTTGCAGGAAATCATACGATCGGTTGCCCAACAGTTAGAACAGCAGTCTCCAAATTGATATTGAATCTCTAAGACTGCTGCCAGGCAGACTTCAAAGACTCTGAAACCCCATTCTGGGTAAATAGTGAATCAAAAAACATGGCCTACTTAGAGAACACTGGCTGAGTATGCAGTTGTACTAGGTTTAGCTGGGATGGAGTTAATCCTCCCCAGGCCATCTCTTCCAGTGCTGTGTGAGTGGTGGTAGCAGCAAGGCTGTTGGGAACCTCCCCAGTGGTCTGGCTGCTGCTGAGCAGGGCTCACACAGCACCAAGGATGGGAAGGGGGGATTTCTTTCCTAGCCCTAGCCAACCGAGGAGAGCTGAGGCATGGGCTGGGACAGCTAACCCAGATTGATCAATGGGCTATTACAGACCACGTGTGTTCCTGTGCAACTTGGTCTAGGTGGTCCTGCTGTGGCAGGGGAATTGGACTGGATGATCTTTCAGGGTCCCTTTTGATCCCTAATGATTGTATATGGCATCAGCCCAAATATAAAATCAAGGGAACAGAAAGAAGCAGGGGGACATTTGGTGATGATGTTTTGTCCTTTGAAACAACCACTATGTGTATGAGGCCCTGCTTCCCAAAAGAGCAGCTGAACACCTTCTGCTGATGGAAAGTAGAAAATAATATTTGTTATTTACATTTTGCTTCCACAGGTTGGGTTTTCTGCTTGTTGAACTGTTCCTGGCCTGACCACCAGCCTCTTGTTACATTTTTCTCTGACTTGTCCACCCAAGAAGGGACAGTGACATAGCAGCTTTGGTGGGCACTTGGGCCTCAGCCAGGGCCAAACCATCACAGTGGTCCATGGCAAACAGTCCAAGCGGGACCCATGATCACAGACACCAATCCAAGTACTGCTGGTTATATCATGGGCCCCATGTCTACAAGGACTTCAGGTTTTGTTATTTTTAAACATCTCAGGTGAAACTGCCTAACAATGTAGTCAGGCAAAGGGTGAGACAGCTGGGTCTGCTTAGCCTGGAGAAGACTATGGTGGGAATTCTATCAGTGCTCATCAATATCTAAAGGGCTAATGACAGAAGGATGGGGCTGGTCTTCCAGTCTTTTTTCTGTGGTGTTCAGTGACAGGATGAGGAGACATAAACTGGAACACAGGAAATTCCATTTGAAAATGAGGAGGAAACACTTTACTTTGAGGGTGGCAGAGCACTGGAACAAGCTGTCCAGGAGGATTATGGAGTTTCCTCTGAAGAGACTCAAAACCTGCCTGGAAGCAATCCTCTGCACTCTGCTCTGGTAAGGGGGCTGGACTAAATGATCTCCTGAGGTCCATTCCAATCCCTCCCACTGGTGATTCAGTGAGATTATGCCATTAGATTTGTGTGGACTTTTTATTTATGCAAAATCCAAGTAATTTGCTTGTCGCTTCATCCAACAGACATTAAGCTACAGTGAAAAATATTTGGAAACACTGTAATAAGAACCTGGGTTTGAGGCAACAGGCATTAAACTCCTTATACGTAGTCTTCTTTAATGCAGGCTTAAATGGCTTGCTTGTCTTTGAACAGCAGCAGACGCTGGACCTGGCCCTTTTCTGGTTTAGAAACTGCCAGGCTTATCTTGAGCTTCTCCTAATCTGCAGCCTAGAACATGTGGTAATCTCTTAGCATATGTTAAGTCTTTGTCTTTCCATGGGGTTATTATTCAGCAAACCTTTTGACCTTTCCCCATGTCAACTGAAAACCTTATCTCTGGCATAAAAGTTTTGGGGTTTGTTGTCATTTTGGGGTTTTGGAAAAGATGAGGTGAAGTTTACAACTAGCCAACAAAAAGTACTTGCTTGGGTCAACCAGGACCTTCTCTGCTGTTTTCTGATAGTTTGGTTGAGTAAAAAGACATATGTGTGCATTTCTTCGAACAAATGATACATCCCAAGGTACTAGGACTATAAGGTTATTTCTGTTAGACAGGACAGAGCTGTGCAGTTCTCTGTGGAGGGACACATGTTTCTTGCTGTTAGCCAGCTCTGTTTTTAACCACGGAAAAATCCTGGTCATTGAATATTGCTGGTGGCTGGGTCACTGTCCTGGGCTGCGTCAAAGGAAGTCCTGCCAGTCAGTCAAGGGAGGTGACTCTCCCCCTCTACTCTACACTTGTGAGAACCTAACTGGAGTATTGTGTCCAGTTCTGAAGTCCCCAATATAAGAAGGACAGAGAGCTCCTGGGAGGTGTCCAGAGGAGAGCAACTCAAATAATCAGAGGGCTGGAGCAACTGCCCTGTAAGGACGGGCTGAGCAAGTTGGGGTTGTTCCGCCTGGAGAAGAGGAGGCTCCCAGGTGACCTTCTAGCAGCTTTCCAATAGCTGAAGGGGGCTACAAGAAAGCTGGGTCAAGGCTTCTTACATGGGTGCACAGCGAGAGGACATGGGGAAAGAGTTACAGCCTTGAAGAGGGGAGATTGAGGTTGGACATGAGGAAAAAATTTTTTCCTGTGAGGGTGCTGAGATCCCGGAACAGGTTGCCCAAGGCAGTTGTGGCTGCTCCATCCCTGGAAGTGAAGGCCAGGTTGGATGGGGCCCTGAGTAACTTGACCTAGTGAAGGTGTCCCTGTCTATGCAGGCAGGTTGGAACTAGATGATCTTCAAGGTCCTTTCCAACCCTGCCCATTCTATGATTCTGTGTTTTGGGAGAGAATAAATGTGTTAAAGGCCTGTGGATTTGTACAGCAAAATATCAAGAACAGCATTAGTGAAGTTGGAATGCAGAAGACACTAAGACACCTTTGTAAATCACTGCAAACCTACTTTAGTCTGCTTGGCACTCTGCAACAACAGAAATAATATGGTCAGTTCATCCACTGTTCAGTTTTTCTCTTGCTTAATAATAGCCTTACTTGAGAGGAAAATGTCCTGCCTTCCTTAATTTAGCAAATAATTGCTAATGGCTAAATTAAACCTGAGGCGGGTATAAATTTACACCGCAGACACAGAAGAACTCTGATTCCTGTGCAAGTGCTTCGAGTGTGCGTAGCTGAGGGTTTGGCTGTGGAGTTGCTTCTGCAGAGACACACACAAGAAGAGGCTGTATTTTTTAATATATTCTTACATAAAGGTTCTGGACTCGGTACAAGGCATGTGCTCTTAGCTAAGACTTGGGCTATCTATCCTTTAGGGGGAATATATCCTTGGCTTAGAGTTACTTTCAAAATCTGAAAGCATGTTCCTTATAGCAGATAAATTCCAGACTTGCAAACATATTGAACAGGGCCAAGAAATTGGATGATAGGAGCTTCTACCTTTCTTCACATGCATGTTCTCTAGCATATATCCACCTCAATCTGTAGTAAAAACATTTTGTTCAGCCTCTGGCTCCAGCGTATTAGTATGGTTAGTGTTAATGATCCCTTCTGCACTGTAAAGGGATTTAAAACTAACAGTCTTTAAGAGAACACTCAGCATTTAAGTTTAAAGTGACTCAAGTGACTGACTGCCCTTAAAATTTCTCAGCTTAAAGATGTGATGGTCAGGGGCACATCACAGATTTCCTGTTGTCAGAGATATCGCAACAGTTGTGCTGTGCAGGGACAATG
The DNA here is from genome assembly GCA_013397515.1 of Upupa epops. Lineage (NCBI taxonomy): Eukaryota > Metazoa > Chordata > Aves > Bucerotiformes > Upupidae > Upupa > Upupa epops. Next base: position 142,742 of record VZRI01009303.1, on the reverse strand, counting down.
AGATAGTGAGAAAGCATTCTCAGATCTGGGGTATAATTATTTTGCAATAGGTATTTACATTTGGAAATTGTGTTAAGTGAGGAGACTCAGTACTAGAGACTCTGTTAAAAGACTGCCTCTTACCTAGTAAGTGCAGTAGTATTATGAATGGAATTACACACTTTGCTCATGGAAGAGAAGTAACAACATGTTTATTGATATAAATAAAACAGCAATTCAACACTAAATGCAACTTTCTAACAAGATTTGATGGCAAGGTACCTGCATGGAGGACAGGGTCAGACAAATCTGTCAGAAACCCCTCCTATTTAAAAGAATGTATGTGCACAGTTAATCTTAGTACCTTGCATGTTAATAGACACTTACTGAGGATCTATTGTAGCAAGGAATCAGTCAACCTCCAGGAATTTCTTTGCCAGGCATCCCTGTCCAAGGGGAGATCCTGGTGTGCAGCCAGCTGCCCTGCAGGATTGTTCAGCTGTTATTCGGCTGCATAGGATCTTATTTTTTTTGGGTAAGACGATTGGCCCATAGTCATATTTACGTACTGAACTTGCACTTGAGCTTATTGCTCAAGTTAGCCCCTGGCTAGTGTACTGTCATCTGTATCATTATTGCATCCTTAGCTCAGAAGCAGAGTGCAGAAGATAAGGGTCATGTTGATGGGGAGTGAAGCACAGGTTCACACTGAGAGACAGGCTGGTTGTTGACTTCAGCTAGAGTTTCTGGAAGGCCTTAAAAAGTCTGGGCAACTCTTGCTTTGCTAACATTTCCAATACATGCACGGGAAAAACCAAGCCCAGGATCAATCACTGGGGACTTTGATGAAGTTGAACAGTACGTAAGTTGTAGTGATTAATTACATCTCACCACTTAATTCCTGAGCAATTAGGGAATCATACTGCCTTGGAAAGTAATTCCTATGCTTTCCCTTTTGTGTGTCCACTCTGTTTGTCCACAGACCCTCTTGAAAGCTTTTCCCGGGCAAGTAGCACCAGGACAAGATGGCAAGGCCTGAAGCTGAGCCAGGGGAGGGTTAGGTTTGACATTAGGAAGCCCTTTCTCATGGAAAGGGTGACCAGACATTGGAGTGGACTTCCCAGGGCAGTGGTGAAGTTCCCAACCCTGTAGGTGTTGAACGACAGACTGGCTGTGGCCCTTAGAGCCTTGGACTGGCTGCTGTGGTGATGTTAGGTCAAGGGCTCGACTCAATGATCCCAGAGGTCTTTTCAAGCCCAAATAATTCTGTGATTCTATGAAAGCTCAAGGCTGGATATGCTGTTTTTCAGCCTGGAGCAAAGACAAGTGCAAAGAACCAGCTACATTTTTGATTTCTGTAGTTGTTTTCAGTTAGCAGTCATTTAACCTGAAGAGTCAAATTGCTCTGGGGCAAAACAATTGTCTCAATGCCTCATTTGCAGCTACCAGAAGAAGACTGCTGCACTGGATATCTCTTTTCAGCACTGTGATACCCAAACTAGTATGAAAAGCTTGAAATATTCCAACTTCTTATCCCTGAGTCTCCATGACAAATATGCCATTGTAGGTTAGAACATGCCTTGAAATCTCCCTCCTTCTTCTTATGATAGTGTTTTCCCAATTGCAGAGCAGGGAATTTTTATAGCATAACACATCTATAATAGACAGAGAAGGGATTTTTTCCCCCCCTCTGTTGCCCCAAAGCAGTAAAAGATGTCAGAGTATAAACACATTTTCAGCTTTGTCTGTTCAGATTGAGGTTTCTATCTTTTCTTTAGTTGGCTAAACTCTGTGATCTGTTGTTAGGAGGTTCTCAGCATCCGCTCATTAAAGCATGTTTTCATGAGGAAAAAAGGAAAAGGCAGGAAATACTCAGCTGAGACTGCTCATTACTGTTGTTCCACATAATTTGGGAAGTCCTAGTCCTTACAACCTTTCAAGTGCAGCTTTGTGAAAGGCTGCGCCTTGAAGAGAGAAGGGATTTTTTCCATGATAGTTTCTATGATTTATGATTTATGGGTTTATGGTTTAGTTTAGGAATACTGAAATAGACAGATGTAGCAGTCTGAAAAACTCTGTGGTATAAATAACAAGGAGAGAGGGACCAGGGAAAGCAAAATATTTAGGAGGGTAGGCATGATACATACAAGCAAAGGAAAACTGAGAAGGAAAATCACAAGAAAACTCCTGGAAATAAAACTTGTTCACCTGAGTTTCAAGTATAGCTACATAATCCTGGCTCTTTAGGACACTAATTAGTAGATTAGGAATACATGAGGAATGTAGCGTCCCATCTATGTACTCTGTCTGAGGAATTTATTTCAAGAATCTGCATACACTTTCTGTGTTTGGCCCCTTTTAGTTCGTCGCCTTTTAGAGCACTTGTCACTGCAATCGCAGAAAGAGGGGTCAGGGAATACCTGCGGAGGCAGGGCAGTGGTGGGGCAATGGTCTGCGTACCTGTGCTGAACAGGGGAACACTCCTCTTTAGCATCTGGCTGTAAGCACATTCCTGAGTATGTGGGTAGGGACACTGAAGGGCTGGAGAGGGAACAGAGGCAGCTACCAAGCCAGTAAAGGATTTGGAACTGGTGCTGTATGAGGAAAAGCTGAGGGATCTGGGACTGTTTATCCTGGAGGAGACTGAGGGGAGACCTTCTTGCTCTCTACAACTACTTGAAAGGAGGTTGTAGAGAGGCAGGGTTGGTCTGTTCTCCTGAGTGGCCAGCAATATCACAAGGGCCTTAAGGTGCACCAGGCGAGGTTTAGATTGGATCTTAGGAAGAAGTTCTTTGGTGAAAGGGTTGTCAGGCACTGGAACAGCCTGCCCAGGGAGGGGGTTGAGTCCTCATCTGTGGTGTTGAAGAGAAGGGTAGGTTCTGTTGAGGGTCTGGGTTTAGTAGTGCTGACAGGTCTAGAAAGAGTTTGGACTGGATGATCTTGAAGCAATCTTCCAGCTGAAACTGTGCTATGTTTCTATGATTCCTGGGAACAAATCCTTATCAAACCCTTCTTTCACCTCCTTTGTTAAAACAATGTTTCTGTGTAGCGTTAGGGCTATCTGATCCTAAACTTCATTTTGTGTCCCTACCTATGGCAGGTGGTGGCCAACAGATGATCTCTCAGTTCTCTAATGCATTCTGATTTTCAGATCCTCAAACCCCCATGAATCTTAATGGAAGTGGCATCACTTGCTTCTTTTCCCTCTACAGTGTAGGGGAGACGCCTATTTAATTTCATTAAAAAGCTAAACAACCCTATGTGTCTCCTAAACCAGATGGATCTTCTACAGTGGTGGCTGGTTGACTTCTGTGTTGTATCTGCAGGGGCCAACAGAATTAAATTATCTCCAATACCATATGCTAATCTTTCAAAAATTATTATTGCAGTTGTCTTAAGAGAACTGCTGTAAACACTGGGCAGAAGGTACATTTGGGTCCTTTCCAAAGTTGGATTGCCAGCAGATATGTTAAACAAGTCAATTTGGGGGGGTGGGGATGTGTGTGTGTTGTTCAGTTAGTTGGTTTAGGGTTTTCTTTTCGTTGGTGTTTTTTTTTGGTTTCAGTTACTGAAGCTGACAGGTGGGAATCAACCATTTCCTATAATACTCCTGTTCTCTTACATGCTGCTAGATGTTAACAGCACACGGAGAAAATCCTAGGTGGCCCAACTTCAGCAAGCTGCAGGCTGAATTAGTTGAAAAGGGCTTGAGACACATTGCCCAAATGAGAGCCTTTTTTTAGATGGCAAGTCATCCTGCAGTTTAAAACTAGAAATGGATCCAGACAAACATCTCTGGACTGGGATACAAGCTAATATTTTTCCCTACTGGAAAAGAACCCCTTATTTTTCTATTTATCCTATTCCTTCTTTTCCTAACAAAGCACTATTTTTCTGATCATGTGAATTTTATTTACTGACTACCAAGTAATTACATGGTAAGTAACTGGATGGCTTCACAGGACTAGAAATTGAATACTGAGTGCTTAACCTGTAGGTGAGTATGTCAGCTCTGTTACCCGATTAGGAATTGTAGGCTAGTCTCAAATGCCTGCTGCATGCCATGCGGTGGGACTCAGCCCAGTAGGGGCAGGTGTGTACATGGCTAAGAACCTCTGGCTCTGCTGGCAGCCTTGGAAAAGCAGCAAGGACAAAATGGGTCTTGGAGGAATGTCTCTCTAACTTTTACCATTGCCAAGGTGCAGTGTGCTATGGCTTTCTGCAGAACATAGAAATACGTGTAGTAATCCAGCTCTCAATTAGCTCACGCCGAGTACCTGCCGAGATCTGTTATCTCTTACTGACACTAGATGAAATTAAATATTTGATTTAGCAGCAGGATTTTGAGTCACTGCCTCAATTGCTGATGGAAAAGTAAATACAATTTTAAAAGAAAACCTTATAGTACTGAGGCTGACAGTACGCAGGACTATGGTTGAGAGAAGGTTCCTGTCATTTCACAGCAGTGGATGTTTAATTCTTGACCCAGCAGCTGTTGATTACTTCCCCTGAGCTGCTATAATCTGCACCAGGTCACACTAATACACCTGGTTCTTTTGCTTGAGAAGGGACGGTGAAAAAATGCAACCCAGCTGTTATGATGTAGAAACTTAGGGCAGGAGCAAACCCTGTGAAAGCCCAGCACAGGCAGTGTTTTTATTCCTATGCATAAAGGTTTTTTCCTCTTACAGCTTTTGTAAATTTTCTTCCCCTTTGTTGCTGGGAGATTTAAATCAAATAGTTAAACAACCAAGCGTATTTAATGAACTTGGAATTGCCTTTCTGTTAACCGAGAGAATTTCTAGGTTTCCCATTTCTCCAGTTGGCCTAAAATCACAAAAATAATCTCATATTGTTATAATCCTATTTCACAACTCATTCTCTGCTGCTCAATTCCACCCTAGACTGGATTTTTCCTTTCTTCTTAGCTCTCATTTTTCTCCTACCACACATGGATCCACTCTTTTCTCTCACAAACAAGCTTGCTCACACCCCCCCACACATCCACACTCACATGCATAAGGAGTGGTTTACATCTCAATTTGAAAGATATTTCTTAAAAAAACAACACAAAAAAAAGGATTTCATTGTTTCTAATGCGCAGCACAACTAACCAAACAAAGGAAACCAGAGTCGGCAGTAAAACCCTTGTGGTCTGCAAGGCTCAGTTCAGCTGTGGGAAATGTGGTGTTAATTCTTCTTATTTTAAAATGCACTAATGCCTCTCACAGAACTTGAAAGAACATTTTTGTTTACTTAAAAAATAATTTTAAAAAAGAAATCTGATGGCTTCATTATATGGGATTTATTTGGATTCTTTTTCTTAACAAGGAAAGTTTGTAGGAAAACAGGATATTTGTCTCAGGAGCTTCTCTGCTGCTTATTTCCCACATTACATTCCCATTGTAGCTATTTCAGAAACTGTCTCATGCACTTGCATCCCAGGCCTCTATTACTGTGCACCTAGGCCTGAAAACATGGGCTTTCAAAGTTATTTTGCCCTCTGATACCAACTGTGTCCCTAATTTCTTTAGCATCCACAGAGTAGGGCACCTGTCACGTTCGCCCTCATTCATCTTGCTGGTTAATAACTATTTTGTCCCTCCCTATCCCTCAGATTTCTCCATTTCCTCTCATGCCATTATTCACACCACCTAAACTTGAACCATCATCATCTTTTGTAGCAGCGTATGGAAAGAAGCTCCTTCCTTCTGTGGATGCTTCAGTGCTGGATCGCTGCACACGGAAAACACCCACAGCCTTGCAAATCTCCCTGGAAATTTGATTTCCTGTTTTCATTTGACTTCATATGCACTCCTTTCAGCCTCACATTAGCCCACTTGTTATGACCTTCCTTGCAACAGTTTAACTATTCTCTGCGGAGTGTGGTAATACCATGCCAAAAGCTTTGGGTTTTTTTTAATGTGAGAAAATGCCATTTTCTTCAATCAGGGCTGCTTATGTCGTGTATTAAAAGGTCAATCTACAAAACTCCTACAGTAGTATCAATTACCCTGAAAGCTGGTGGTATTTTTGTACTGTTCTGGTGACACAGTGATTAAACTGATTAAGCCGTAAACGATGAGGACATCCACTTCAGTCAGTTCAGCTCCTGGAACAGCCCTCCAGCCTCCAGTATCCCCGTGTTCTGGATAAATGTGCTTGGAGTTCGTTGTAAAACCACAGGTCAATGGACTGCCGAGTACTCAAACAAAGAAAAACATTCAGAACACGTGCAGAGCCAGCCCTCCTGCCTCAGCCACCGCAGGTGAACTAATGGCAGGGCAGCCTGAGCACCTGTCAGACCTATAGCAACTGGTCTATGATGAAGGTGAGATGTTTCTTCTCACTGCTAACATGATTTTCTCTCCTGCTTGGCAATTTGAATGGCTGCTCTGCTTTATTTACTATCTATTATTGTTCAGATAGTCTCAGGTCTGATATTATTTGATCTGAAAACAGATTTTAGCTAATTTTTGTTAAAAAATAATCACATCAGAGCAGCTTCAAAAAGGAAGCTTGAATGTCTCTAGTACCAAGTACTGCAGCTACACTAATGGCTCAGAGGAAGCTGAACCTTGACATCATTGTGGAAATGGAATGATTGTGGGTGGTGGTAGCTTGCTTATTAAGCAGGTCACAGCAGGAGCACTGCACACCAGCTTTCTGTGATCTGGGTGAGGTGCCAAGACTCGGGGCCAAAACTTAGTCCTAACTGTTTAAGGGCCTGATTACCTGGAAGATGCTCCTTGTTTGCAGTGTCACATACTTGGGGCTGGTGACGAGGGAGCTGAAGCAGGAGTGCGTCAGGGTGATGTTTGTGGCAGTACACTCTGTATCGCAGCTTGTGTTGGCTAACTTGCTAGGCAACCTCTGAATGCAGGCTTTCTCAAGTGTTTGGGAGGAGGTGAGCTGATCTCCTTTTGGGCAGAGCTAGAACAGAGCAGCTCTCATCCTGAGTCATTGTTCTGCTAACGATTAATTAACAATAAGAACAGTTTATTAATTAACTGAACTTGTCTCTCTTCTCTGCTTTAATTTGGGAAAAGTAATTAGGTACAGAGATTGATGGACTAGAGTGTAAATGCACAAACATCCAGCCCTAAAGCCTTGTGGTTTTCTTTACATAAGGAGAACATTAAAACACCTGTAATGTAAATTTAACATGATAAAATCTTTTGGGATGGAAGAGACCCTTAAGAGCACCAAGTCAGCCATTAACCCAGCCCCACCAAATCACCACTAAATCATGTTCCTCAGCACTCATCTCTCTGCCTTTTAAATACCTCCAGGGATGGTAACTCCACCACTTCCCTGGGCTGCTTTTTCCAGTTCTTTACAACCTTTTTGGTGAGTAATTTTATTATTTTTCTAATATCCAACCTAAACCTCCCCAACACAACTTGAGGCCATTTTCTCTTGTTATTACTTGGGAGGAAAGACTAACATCCACCTCACTACAAAGTCCTTTCAGACAGTTGTAGACAGCAAGACAGCCTTCCCTAGCCTCCTCATATTGTTTAGTCTCAGTTCCTTCAGTTACTCCTCAAAGGACTTTCTCTCTAGACCCTCACCAGCTTTGTTGCCCTTCTTTGGACAAAGACACCTCAATGTCCCTCTTGTACTGAGGGATCCAAAACTGAACATAGCATTTGTAGTATGGTCTCAGCAGTGCCAAGTACAGGGAGAAAAATCCTTCCCTGGTTCTGCTGGCCCGTGTTTTGTGAAAAAAACAAGGATGTAGTTTGCCTTATTGGCTACCTGAGCACACTGCTGGTTGATATTCTGACAGCTGTTGGCCAATACATACCCACGTTATTTTCCAGGCTGTAGAGCTGTATGGTGTAATCCAAGTGCAGGATCTGGTATTTGATCTTGCTGAATCTCATACAATTGGCCTTGACTCATTGATCCAGTCTGTCCAGATCCTTCTGTAGAGCTTCCCTACCTTCAAGCAGATTCATACACTAACTTGGTGTCACCTGCAAACTTAGAAAGGTGCACTTAACCCCCTTATCCAAATCATTGATAAAGTTATTAAACAGGGCTGCCCCAAATGTTGAGCCCTGAGAAGCAGCACTTATGACTGGTCACCAACTGGATTTAATTCCATTCATCACTCTTTGGGCTCAGCCACCCAGCCAGCATTTTATCCAGTGAAGAGTACACTCATCCAGGCCATGAGCAGCCAGTGTGCGAAGGAGAATGTTGTGCAAAACAGTGTCAAAGTCTTTACTGAAAACTCCATAGACAATGTCCACAGCTCATCCTTCATTCACCAAGCAGATTACCTAGTCATAGTAGATCAGGTTACTCAAACAGGTGCTGCCTTTCATAAATCCCTGCTGAGTGTGCATGATCACCTGTTTGCTCTGTATGCTCTATGTGAGGGTACTCAGGATGTTGTGTTCTGTAACCATCCCTGGCACCAAGGTCAAGTGGATAGGCCTGCAGTTCCCTAGTTCCTTCTTCTGGCGCTTCTTGTAGATGGGTGTAACACTTGCCTGCTTACAGTCAACTGGGACCTCTCCTATTAGCCAGGATGGGGTAATGATAAATGAAAGAATGTTTCTTGGTGAGCATTTCTGCCAACCCCTTCAGCACCTTTGTGTGATCCTTGTATGCTTCTAAGTAGGTCTCTGACCATTCCTCATGGCTTATAGGGGTTTTGTTTTGCTCCACATACCTGTCTTCCAGTTCAGGAACTGGACACTGGTTTTACTATTAAAGATAGAGCAAAGAAGGGATTCGGTACCTCAGCCTTTTCCTCACCCTTGGTCACTGTGTTTCCTGTCACATCCAATAAAGAATGGACAGTCTCCTTGTTCCTCCTTTTGCTGTCAATAGGTTTACAGAAATATTTTGAATTACCTTTTATGTTTGTGGTCAGATTAAGTACTAATTGGGCTCTGGCTCTTGCAAGCTTTGTCCTGCATAGTGTCATGAAATCTTCATAGTCTTCATAAGTGAACTGCCCCTTCCACAACAGGCCACAGCTCTCTGTTTAGCTAGACCAGTCTTAGTCTTCACTTGCTCAATTTAAGGCACATCGGGAATACTTTCTCTTGCTTCTTTTAAATTTTCTTCTTGAAGAATGTCCAGTTTTGCTAGCATACTCTTTTGGTGTTCAGGACAGTCTCCTAAGGGAGTCTACCACCACTGTACCAACAGCCAAAGACTGCCCTCCAATTTATGGCAGCTCTCCTGATAGAGCTTGTAGCAGTCAGGCTGCAGGGAGCGAGTGGTGTGGGTGCAGTGCTGGCAAGCACACACTGCACAAACTGGGCAGTGGGCCAGGATTAGCATGCAGATGCGGTGGGTCATCAGGCCCTGCACTGATTTAGAGGTTACTGTGTATCTTTGCAACAGTTCACAGCACTCTTGTATGGAAAGGATTTCCTTCTCATCCTTTACCTTTGTAGAAGCCCTCGTGCTTGCTGTGGTAGCAGTGTTTCTTGAGGTATATGTAAGGAACACTAGATCAATCATTGACACTTGCTTGCCTTCTGTTTGGAAGGCAGTGGTCTCTATGACCCTTATCTGTGCACTTTACAGCACTGTGGTCCCTTGCCCCTTTCTAATTTGCAGCCCTCAGCATGGATGATAAAAACATGGCCAGATGAATGAGTAAATGGTGGCATCCTGCCCAGGCAGTTTAAAGATGCAAGTGTTTGAAATGGGTAATGTTTTCCACTCTTCTGGGGATCAGCTGGCCAGCTATAGGCAAAAAGGGATTCTAGGTTTGAAAGATCTTGGCAGCTGGAGGGATAAGCTGTTGAATGGTCATTAACGGATATAGGCAGATAGTTGACTCTTACAAGCTCTCAAGCATAAGGAAAAGTAACCTGGGGGGGCAAGATGTGTGTTTTCCTTTGAATTTATTCTTCATATGCTGTTTCTCATAATGGTCCACTGATTCTTTATTTAATTTTGTAGTAGAGATTTGGTAGTTAACTTGCAAACTCGGCTCTCAATTTTCCAGGAGTGAGTTCAGTCATTTAGACTTTGTCTCAAACTCTTATGTGGCAGATTAGGCACTTGCATCGTAATTATGACCAGACAGTTCCTTTTCCCAATGGCTTTTCTTTTCTTGTGCCAGGAAGAGTTTAGCAACAGCCTAGAGGAGTTAATGACTTAGCTACTGACTTGATTTCTTCTTCAGTCCTCAGTGAGACGAGCTTGTGAAACTACATACTTGTTTCACTGTTACATACTACTATTAGGAGTGTGGTGGCAGCTAGAAGAGAAGAATACAAACTAGGCCTCTGCCTGTCAAGTGCCTTCTTCCTTACTAGGTAAACCATATGTGACAAATGGAAAGCAGTTAAGTCAGAAAGGGATGGAGGTAAAGAGGTAGACAGCAACAAAGATGGTGGGAACAGACCCTGACTATCCAGATCTTCTGGTCTCATCTGCGAGCCTGCTCTTTCTCTTTAGCCCTTTTCACCTAGACAAGAGGAGACTCCGGGGTCTATTGGGGGAGTGTCCCTGCTCATGGCAGGGGTCGGAACTAGATGATCTTTAAGGTTTCTTCCAACGGAACCGTTCTATCAATCTAAGAATCTTGCTAGCAAAGAAATTAGAAATGGAGGATAAAGTCTGAGTATGCAAAGTGAAAAAATGACAGGAAAAAGAAGACACCTCTCTCCTGAGGAGAGGAATTGTCTTGGGACTGCTGATGGATATGGATTGACCTCAGAGACCCTGTGTGGAAGGCAGCAGAAAATGAAGGTTCTGGGTTTCAGTGACCTTTCTGTCCCTGACAGCTCAGAGAAAGATGAAAAATTTCATTACAGAAGGCCTCAATTATATAAGTGATCAAAAGCCTGTATGGAATAGGTCTCTCAGGTAGCTGAGCATAATTTCAATATAAGATGTTAGGGATAAATGAAATACAAATCAAAACTGTCTTTAGTGAAGATGCACTACAGGGCATCTTTCTGAGAGGAAACTGAGATCTGTAAAAGGGTCAAGGGAATGCTGACTGTCTGAGACCTACAACACATATCACTTCCACTTGGGACAAACAGAAGCTGAAGTAATACATTTAAACACAAGCCTGCATGCAGCATGTGAGTGTCTCTCTTCTGCCACACAAAGTGATTTCAGATGTCTCTGCTGAGGCAATTGGTTATTGAAGAGCCTTTTTTTTGTAAAGAAAGAAAAGCTGGTGAGTTGGTGACATACCCTTTGCATAGGTGAACAAGATGTTTCCCTTCCCTTGGATTTTATGGCTCTTCTTGCCTTCCTTTCTGACATTTGTACAACAGACGGCAGCAGAGCTGCCTGCTCACTCCTACTCTGGAAACCCACTTCATGAAATAAGCAGTGGGAATGAGCAAAGGGAAACTTGAGGTGTAACTGGGCAGCTGGACTTCAGGAAAAGAAATCATAAGTGTTTGTCATACAGCCTGCATGTTAATGACCAGACAGAGTTGAGAAAATAACAGGCTCACCAGCCTGATCGAGCATGACAAAATCCTCTTTAAGAAGGGACGCTGAAACTACTTTTTCAGGACCAGATCCAGACCAGGATCAAGACATCATGACATTCAGTCCAGCTGTCCCTCCTCTCCCAGGTTCAAAAGCATTGTTACAGCACAGGAATGCTCATGGCTGACTGTCATTACATCATGAATTTAGGTGTTTAAGAATAACAGTCATACCAAATGGAGGGGGTGAGAGAAACTCTAATCCATCCAGCAGGCAACGAATGCCTGATGAAACCAGGAATCTTACACTATATTGCCTTAATTTAGAGAAGGATCTCAGAAGTGGCATTTCTGAAATGGAGATTCAGCTTCTGAAACTTCTTCTTACAGACAAGTGCTTGGCCTCTGAGGATTTTTTCTTAAATGACACTATTTTCTCACAAATATTGTTTGTAGGAGGAGCAACCACTTTTTTTAATGGTTAGATTACTCATTCAGGATGTGTTAAAGATGAGTGTAGACCTTCTGCCTGCAGTGATGCCATAAATAACTCTCATATGGGAAAAATTTCAGCGTTTCTCAAGGCTGAGGCAATGTGCACCATGTGCACAAAGTCACTGGAAAGCAAGCCGGAATACTGCATGACTGAGTAGTACAGTGACTGCACCTTGAAACACTACACTGTTCACAGCTTTCAAAGATTTACTTGTTCCATTCGTTGTGAAGGCAGTGGCTATATGTTCCTACGACTTAATGCAAAAATATGACTAAGAAGCTATCAGATGCTGGCATCCCTGTAGCTAGCATGTTTAAGTTTACTTCTTCAGTGAGAGATTCCCACTTTGAGCATCAGAGTGAAGTAGAAAAGTGCTGGTTTGACAGTTTATATAGCACTTCTAGGACACTACTAATAATTTAGGCCTTATTTAGCAGCATAAAATAAGACAGATTAAGGGAACAGAAAACATACAATAGCATTGTTATATCTGTTCTTGTGAGCAGGCAATAGGAGAAAGAAGAATTAAACAGGAGAGAGATAGACTGGCATACCACTAGACTACAAGAGTCAACTAAGCTGCAAAGCATCACACTCTCCAGAGGTGTCCTTTCCTTCTGTGCCCAGAAGCAGAGTTTGCAGAGGTATATTGGATTTCTTTTCCATGCCTTCCTCTCTTCTCACTTTCACCTGAGGGATGATACAGACACTTGACCATTATGATTTCCAATGACTCATAGTCAGCCACACATAGTTAAACTGATTACCAAACCATCCTCCAGGAAATACTGGTGGGTATCCTCAGGAATTTCAGTTAGGTTCAGGTAAACATCTCTTACACTGTATTTTCTGATGACTGGAGCAATTTGGTCCTTCCTGCTTTCTGTTTCTAACAACAAAGGTCCTGTTCTCAGTTAAATAAAAGAAAGTATACACTAGGTAACACAAAACCCCCAACAAAACAACAAATAACCAAACAAAGCCCTCCACCAGAAAATATAATGATATACCAGAAGAGCCATTTATGCATTAAAAGCTCTTCTTAATTTTCCAGAAGGCATCCAAAGCTCATTAAAAGAGGCTTTATTTTAGTGTGGTTGTGGTTTTCTTTTTCCCTCTTCTTAAAAATGCTTCTGTCACAGGCAAATCACTTTCTTTGGCATTTTCAAGTACATATTTCCAAGCAGTCATACTAATACCATCACAGGAGGGAAGCTTTTAACTATTGCTGTTTCAGCTTTGCTTTAGTTCTGAGAAAGTCTATCTTGCTATTGCCATTGATTATAACTTCTGGTCTAGGGAAATGTAGGCATGATACAGCCTTTCACTTAAATAATACAACTAGTGAGCTTTCCCAAAGGCTAATCTCTGCACCACGTGAACCTATTCTTCTTGGTTGAATTGATGGAATATGAACAGACTGACAAGTCAAGTGCTAATAATGCACCACACAAACTGGAGAGTTTGTTGCAGACTGGATTAAGGGTCAGACAGGAATGAGGGTTAGAACTGTGTTCCTCAGTGGTGGTGTTTGGTTGTTGGTTTATTTTATATGCAGTCTGCTTCCCTTGTCTGGGTGCCAGTCTGTGGTGGTCTTATCCACAATATTTGCTGTGTAGCAGTCATATTGAAAATGTTTTCAAGTCAATGCAAAATTTCTCATTGTTTCTATCAGGTTTTGTGTAAGGCCCTGATTTGAACTCACATGGGAAGCCTCAATTGTAGCCTTAGACTCCCTTTTGAAAATGTGGCCGTGGCCACCCAGCATGAAGGAGATTTCCTCAGTGCCAGCAGCTAGATTGTTTGTTGTCATATCCCTTACAGACAGAGTCACTCAGTGAACTCTGATTTAGCAAGACACTTAAAATACAGCCTTAATTTTAAGTGTGATTACATACCTGTGTAAATCAGGGGGACTACTTGGATACTTAAATTCAGGTTCTCTCAAGTCCAAAAAATGCACAGCATCAGAAGTCTGATAGTCCTTGTTACTAGCACTAAAAACTAATACTGTTACTGGGAACAGAAAAAGCACTTGCACACTTAGCAGAGTATTGGAAGAAAGACATAGCCTTGGAGTAGGGTATAGCTGACAAGACTGTTGTGGAAATAGTCACTGGCAGAAATGAGACCACTGATGGAGAGAAAATAGTTGAAGAAGATCAGCAGTCCCAGGACTACATACTAGAAAACAAGCCACTTGCCCCAGTTATTGTTACAGGTGCAGAAGGTGGGTAGGAGACTGGAGCTGAATTCCTTTCTGCTGTTATAGTATGTCTGGCACATTTTCTGTGGTGGCATCACAATCCTTTCTTTATGAGTCTCCTGATATGAGAAGGTGGAGCAACACTGCTGATAGAATCTGCCTGGTTCACATGAGCTTGTGCTTTCTAGGTACACTAAGGAGAGGTTTTGTAGGACACCAACGTTTGCCTGCCTTCTTACCCTTCTTTACAAGAGGTGAACTTGGTGTTTTATTAGCTTTATTATTAGCTGCTTTAGCAAGTTGAGCTAGCTCGCAAGTTAGACAGTGGGAAATAGCAGCTGCCCACAGTTGTGGCAGAGGGAGGCACTTGCTCTGTCTTAGAGATCTGACCACTGCATCCATTTCTTGCAAGGTAACTATTTTTCATACTTCTTGCCTCAGTAGCACCACCTGTTATCCTGTCCTATAAAGGGCAGTTCAGTGAGCAGATGAAAGTGGCAAGTGCAGCACTTGTGATCGATCCTGAGTAAATACTGAGAAATGAAGATCTCTTCATTTATTCTGCCTTCTTACAGACACCATGACAGCTCACTTTGCCTTCATGGACACCCTGGTTTTCTCTCTTTACAGGAAAACAAGAGCATTCTGCCTTCTAAAAGTATAGCAAGACTAAACTGTTTGTTCTCCAGAAAGAGTAGTTGGTTTCAGCTCCAGACCTAACAGTCATTCTCACGGTTGTTGTGCATAAACTTATTTTTGAAACACTATGGCAGATGAGAAGACTGAAGGGTACTGCTCCACAAAAAATTTTACTGATTATTACTGTAGCAAATAGTTGGATCTTGTAAACATATGAACAAGACTTTCTTCTTCTCAGCACTGTATTTTTTTTTCCCCCACAGAAGATTTTGAGCCACTCTTTATTAGGTGCAAATTGTGTATTACTGCATCAAGAGAATGATGTCAATTTACATGGGATCATGGCTTGGCTCAGTGAAGCTCTGCTTTGCTGGACTGGTTTGCAACTGGAAAGTGGCATCCTACCGATTTCTCTTGCAATCCATCTCCCTGGCCATGGGGTTTGTTTTTCCTGCTTTTACAGCACAATGTCCTAATTATGGTCATAGAAAAGAAAAAAAGAAAGGGAGTGTCCTCATTTGTCTTTTAACTGCAGTTCTTACTGGTATTGATTTCAAAGCATAATTACAAGTACGGAAATTACAATGCAGAAATGGCCTTTTCCTACCAACAATGTCTGCTACTCATGCATGTTTGAGTCAAATCTGCAGACCTTTGTTGACTCAAGTTGTATTGTGAGTCATATTTATTTTCCAGCATCCATGACCAAATAACCTTGCAGCAAGGACTGTCTTCAGGGAGAGGAGGAGAGTAAAGGACCAGGGAGATCGGCCCGGCAAAAATCACTTTTGTTGGTTGCTTCTCTGTCCACAGGTAGCCTTTGCTGCAGAAATTGTGAGCTTCTCCTGCCCCCTCGTGCAGACATGTGAGCACTGCCAGCAATTTTCTTCTGAAAAAGCCTAATCTGAGAAACAGCCAGAGTAAAAAGAGCTTTGAGGTACAGCAGTTACATTACATAGGGTTTTGTTAGGACATTTTCTTGATAACCAGCTATCTATTTCTGCAGTAGGGAACCTTCCACGCTCTTCGAAAAGAGAAGTTACTTCCTGAAAACTTGGTTCTCCAAGCTGTAGGACAGATAATCTTCTGTAGATGGTTGTCCCGATGAAATCACAGGTAATGTGCCACATTACCTGAATAGAAAATGACCAGGACAATTATCATAGAATCATGGAATCCTCATGGCTGGAAAGGACCTCCAGGATCATTAAGTCCAGCCCTCATCCCAACATCTCCCTAAGTCCTAGACCATAGCTTCAATTACTATAGCTAATCATGTTTTAAACACCTCGAGGAATGGTGACTCCACCACCTTCCTGATCAGCCAGTTCCAGTGCCCAA
>VZRI01009303.1:91409-116885 GCA_013397515.1 Upupa epops | reverse complement strand
CCAACTCTCTCAGTCTGGCCTCATAGGAGAGGTGCTCCAGAAGTCTTGCCTTGCTGTTAATGGAAAAGCACAGAAAACATTTTTGCTGTTTTAATGGGCCAGTGGCCTGGCTCCAAATGCAAATATTTGGTGAAAGATCCTTTTCCAGTTTGTTCCTAGCTGAGTAAAGTATATTTTACCCCCTGAGTAATATATGTAGCACGCATATTAGCACATGGATGTGTTTTCTGCCCCCAGGACATAATGTGATACTCATCTTTGCCACATTCCCCTGAATTTCTGCTTAGTATTGGTTGGCTTAAGGCTGGTCAGTCCTAGGACAGGCTCCCTGATTAGAGAGAAGCTTGAGAGACAAAACAAAACCCACGGAAGGTTCATTCACCGGTTCTGCTCACAGGCAAAAGACAGGGTTGACTTGGAGAAAACAAAATGAAAAATCTATCTCCAAATACAGAAAGTGATGCCAGCAGTTCTTAACTGCAACTTCCTAGGCCCAGGGTCACCTTCAGTCATGGTATTTTTAAGGATCAGTCCACTGCTCCAGTGTGTGGTCCTCCACAGGCTGTAGATGGGGCTCTTCTCTACTATTGCCTTCACCATGGGCAAAATGAAAAGGCTGTTCTAGTGTGCTTCCCCTTCTGATTCCTCTGCCCTAAGCCGGGCAACCACATGGTTGTATCTCCCTGCTCCAAGACAAAATTGCTCCCAGAAAACAAAACCCAAGACAAAAAACCTAGAAAACTGTGAAATGAGTTTTTTCTTCTTAAATAGATTTATTTTCAAAGGTGCTGATTGGCTCAACCCCAGCCAGAGTAGGTCTGACCCAGAGCTGGAGGGATCTTATTACAGAACCTATGCTACCAGCTCCCTTCTCCACTACCAAAACCCCACCAGGATCAAACTGCAACAACTGAATACAATGCAATGGTACATTAAGAAAGAACAACTCAGTTTGTTCTAATGTAATGTAAGGAAAAAATATTAAGTTAAAAGATGTGAAAAATTAAATGAAGATATGAAATTTACAATTGCCTGGGACTTAAGATGAGCTTTAGGTCTACTGTGTCAAGTTCATTTGGAAGGAAAAAAAAAGGGTAGTTGTCACAACTTGTGAGAATAGGGGCCAATTTATTTCCAAAGTTGGACTTCTGCCTAGGGCTCCATGTTTCCTTAAGCAACATTTTTTTTTCATCAGTGATGAATGAACTACCAAAGATTTCCCAAGGCTTCTAACTTTGATGAGCAGTTCAATCAAGACACTCAGCTATAACACAACTTATCATCTTTTCACATTCAATTGGTGGGTGTCTCTCCTATAAACTGGTTAGAGGGAATAAGCATTTCTGAATTGTCACAACAATTTCATCTAAGTCTGTAAGCTGTTATAGCCTACAATTTGAGAACAACTTAATTATGTGTACATTGTAATAGTAATAAGGAAGATAGCTTATTGCTAGCTCACGGCAGATATTATACATGATAGGTAATAAGACAAAGCTGGCACATAATAGTAAGCTTGGTCTTGGCAGCAACCCAGTCTGAATGCGGTGGATTTAGAGAAGCATGTGTATGCCACTATTTTCATGGTCCTGTGGGTGCTTATGTATGGATGCCATTCCAGGAGGTGCCAAATGGTGCCACAAGGTCAATGGATATACAAACCACTTTGTCCCTTTTTGGGGCAAGACCTGACATAACCCTTTAAACTAGTATTTTCATTGGGAGATGTTTGACTCAGTCTCTCCGCCTGTGCAGCCTCAAATAAGTGACAATGCTTTTTTAATGGATTTGGTAAAACCCTATTTGTCCATAGTATTCCTGCATCAAATTATCTTCCAGCACACAAGGAATCACACTTCCCTCAGATGCTGGAATTCCTTCAATGTAGGAGGAAGGTGGAGCTGCAGCTGCAGGAGACTGTGATAGGAGAGCAGCTAGCTCAGAGAAGACAGTAATGAGGGCTTTTCTTGGAGAGCTGGGGGGGCAGGGGTTTTCCTATTGCCCTTCCTTTGATACTCTTTTCCCTCTCTGCTCCTCTGGGGGTTTCAGTTGGGTAGCAACAGTCATGGATGCTGAAACAGCTTCTCTTTCCCCTCCCCCTCTCCCCCCTATTCCCAACCCCTGGAACAAGCAGCTCAGTTTTGGAACACCTTTCTCTTAGCAGGAGTTGCTGCTGCCTTGAGCAAAGCACTCCAACTGTCTCTCTCTTCCTTCTCTCTTTTTCCTCCAGCAGCAGCATGTTAGCTCCAGGGACTGGTTTTTCAGGGAACTGGAGAGGTGGTGACTGAGCTAAGAGGCAGCCTAAATGCCATTTTTAAGGTTGTGGCCTAACAGAAGGGGGAGAATAGTAGGAGTAGGGTTGCTGGTTTTGAGATGGTGGATTGGGACAATGTTTTCTCTTTCTTTTCTTTTCCTTTTATTTCTTTATTTCTCAGTAAAGTGTTAACATTTTCAGTTCCAGTTTCTGCAGCTACTGCAGCTGAGTTTGTTCTCTTCCTTCCAGGGTTGAGGAGTACAAAAGACTACTTTATGTGCAGTTGAGCAAAGTAGTATTTCCAACCTAGTGCTAAACCATGACAGCCTTCCACTACAGTGAGAAAGACATGACTCAACATTCCTACCCTTTTGCAAATGGGCAGGACTAATGTCTAACCTGCTTCTCAACCCTGAGAATAGGTGAATAAGGGTACCACTGAGAAGGTGAGAGGATGCTGGTCCCAGGCTACATGTCGCCCTTGGATTTGATCCATTATCCACATCTGTGCCATTTGGGATCATGAACAGACCAATTTTATCTTATTTAAAAGTGGTTGATGAAGCATATATGTTGTAACGCTCAGGAACAACAATTTTATTTGCTTTTCTCTGCCAGCTTCTAGTTCTGTACTCCAGGGTGCATTGCCAGTACACAGGCATTTGAGTGTGTAGCTATGTTTTCAGTGGATGTGTCTCAAAGTGTCCTTTTCTGACTCTCATGTCATCAAATATCCCTTGAGATTTGCATTCCTTGAGTATGAAATTGCCAGCCCCTTTATAAAGTAACAGCTGTGCTCCACGATCAGCTGGCCACATGCAATTTCTGTATCACTAGATGGCTCTCACTCAGTATCGTGAAATCATGCAATCATTTTGGTTGGAAAAGATCTTTAAGATTATTGAATCCAACTGTTAACCTAACACCTCCAAAACTACCACTATACCATGTCCCTAAGTGCCACATTTAACTACGACCAGGGATGGAGACTCCTCTCTCCAACACTTCCCTAGGTAGCATTCTCCATTTACTCTTGTCCTATTGCTTGTTACATGAGAGTAGAAACCAACCCCCACCTCAATACAACCTCCTTTCAGGTACTTGTAAAAAGCAAGATGGCCTTCCCTCAGCCTCCTTTTTTTCCAAGCTAAACAACCTCAGCTCTGTCAGCTGTTCCTCACAGGACCTGTGCTCTACACCTTCAGCAGCTTTGTTGCCCTTCTTTGGAGACACTAAGGCACTTCATGCCCTTTTTGCAGTGAGATACCCCAAACTGAATGCAGTATTTGAGGTGTGGTCTCACCAGTGCTGAATACAGGCAGAGAATTTCCTCCTAGGTCCTGCTGGACACAGTATTTCTGATGCAGGCCACTATACTGGTGGCCACCTGGGCTTATGTTTACCCAACTGTGTCAGTAGTTTGTTTGAGAATTGGGTCTGTCTGCACTTATTTCATTCCATCATTGCCTATTGCACTTTGGATGGTACGCAGGGTATGAGGCTATGTGGCTAGCATGCCACTAGGCTTCAACTTCTGTTTCTGATGTCACCTCTTCATCAGCTTTGGAAAAAGGTATGTGCAGTGAAAGAAGACTTTCTATTTTACAGCATGATATTTTTGTTCATAATGCATCAAGCACTTCGCCTGTCATGCCAACTTACACGCTAGGGGGAAGAGAATGCATGTTGTCATGGTTTCACATACTGACTTCCTGGTGTTTCACTATTTTTTGTGCTTTCCTGCAGAAAGAAAACTTTCCCTCCACACTGGTGACAATGGCGTGGCCGGGGGCAGGGAAAGCTCCTCTATAAAGCCAGGACAATCTTCTGGGTTCTTCTCTTGGGGAATACGAGTATTGCCATATGCAACTTGCAACACCCCCTGCCCCTAGGGGATGGGGAGGTGGGGGCACGTGGCAGGAATGGTGTGAGGCACTGATCCCTGTCGCTTGCTGGAGCAAGGTCCAGCCTGCAACCTCCCCACTGGGTGCAAGCTGAGTCGCCACTGATAAGCCACTGCTGCTGACACTTTCCAGTTCCACTGGAACACAGAGCTATGCTGATCCAGCAGTCCTGTAACATAATATGCATGAAGATGCCAGAATTCAGTGAGCCTCAGCCCTTCCTGTCTGTAACTGTGGAAAGGAGAGACTGCTAAGCCCAGACAGGGGCTGAAAAGCCTCATCTGCCATCTGGATCTTCCTGCGGGGCAGTGCCCATGTGCCCAGTGCCATTTTTGCTTTGTTCTCACCATGGGGCAGCAGACATGTTGGCTTTGTTTCTGGCCAAGTGCATAGAAGCTGTGCCACAGCTGCAACTGAGAAATTGGAAAATGCTTGATTAAGCAGGAGAAAAAAATGTCCCAGAGGGGAGTATAAGGTTTTCCTTCATGCTTGGCTGGAATCTGCAGAAGGTGAAGGAGACTTTTGATTCTTAAACCTTTGGCAAAATGTCGAGAGACTGAGGTTTGAAGTGCACGTTGTTGCATCAGAGATGCTGCTACTGCCTGAGGATTTCTGTGGCACTGCCTTTTTTGTGGCAGTGTATTCCCTTTGCCCCAGGGGCTCTCATCTGAAGCCAAAGACCGCTACGTAATTGTCTCCCATTTTTCTCAGAATGTTTGTAATGGCACTGTGATGCAGTTTCTGTTTGTTTATTTTACTTGTTTGGGGTTTTTCCTTCCTTTCTTTTTCTTGGATGTGCATTCAAGAAATCCTTTCTTTTCAGCAAAGTAGCTTCATTGCCTGGTAAATTCTATCCAAGAGCTGGTTGGTGTGCTTAGATTGAAGGACCAACCCAAAGGACTTATCAGGGCCACTTTGCAGTACTTGACATATATTTTCCCCAGCTTGACAATAATTTTTCATATTTTTCCAGATGTGTTTATGTTTCTTAGATTAGGACGTGATGTAAGTGAGCACTGAAATCTGCTGGGCCATGCGAATGGAATGTGGCATTCCAAGAGGGTAGGTTTAGCACTCTGACTTAGCAAAAGCAGGTGAATACAACTGCTGTCCAAAGGAATGGTAAGCATCTTGGGAAATGCCACACAAACACAAGCAAGAAAGCAGTAAAACATGTTATTCCTGTAAATTCCTGAACTTGGTGGAATAGTGGTTCCAAAGTTATGTGGCATGCTGATTGCATCTGCCCCAGTGTGTCCTTATAAGCCCCATTGCTCATTCAGCCATAATGATGAAAACTGGTCCCTTCTTTTCCCCTCTCCTTCCCTGCCTCCCTTCCTCCCTCCCTTAATTTACTTTTGCATTGAGACTTTTCCTGTACCCTGCTCTTTGTGACTTCTTTGCAAGTGGTCATTGCCCAATGAAAATGCTACCTGTAATGGTTAGACTCAGAAATAACATTGCAGGCTTTAATAGAATTCTATGCAGAAGTAACCCATTATTTTTGAAAATGTGTATTCTCTACAGGGCTGGGTAATATGTCAGAGCTCTTTGCCTCCTCAAATGTGGAGCACTTCTGTTGTATTATCCCCATGATGATGAAGCAACAATGTGTTGTCACTGCATATAAAATTCCCTGTATGTCTTTTGCAGTGATATTTTGGTATTTTTTTGTAGAAATGTTTCCTTGTCCTGTTTAAAAAAAGTGACCAGAACTGTAAAATATCTGGACACGTGTTGCTGTTGCTGGGGACAAGTTTGGTTTCCACTCTTCTAGGTTTTCATTTCCTTTCAGTTCTCCTTTGCTGAGTTGCATTATCCCTGAATTTTAAAGATAATTAAGCATTACTTCTTCAGATAACTCTCTGGTTAGACAGAGCCTCCAACAGAAAACATCAGCTAGATTGTTCAAGTCTTCTTTGCTTAGAAAGCTCATCCCTGTTGCTAACTGTAATTAGGCTGAATGGTGTCATATTTGTCCAAATATGCCAGACAATCATACAGCCATAGAGTGGTTTGGACTGGAAGGGACCTGAAAGATCATTCACTGCCATGGGCAAGGACACCTCCCACTAGATCATGTTGACCAAAACACCATTCACAGACTCACAGAATGATTGAGTCTGGAAAAGACCTCTGAGATCATCTAGCCCAGCTTATGACCTAACATCACTACATCAGCTAGACCAGGGCACTAAGGGCCACAGCCAGTCTGTCCTTAAACACCTCCAGGGATGAGAACTCCATCGCTGCCCTGGGCAGTCCTTTCCAGTGCTTGATTACCCTTTCCATGAAGAAGTGCTTCCTAATATCAACCTGATCTTGAACACATCCAATGCTGCAACATGCACAGCTTTCCTGGGCAACTTGTTCCAGTCTTTCACCAACCTCACTCAGAAGAATTTCTTATATATTTCTAATCTGCATCTTCCCTGTTTCCATTTGAAGCCACTGACCTTCATTTTATCCCTATATGCCTTTATAAAAAGTCCATTCTCGGCTTTCTTGTGGATATTGTGGCCTTCAAGTACTGTAAGTATACAATAAGGTGTGTCTGGAGCCTCCTCCAGGATGAACAACCCAACTCTCTTAGCCTGTCCTTGTAGGAGAGGTGTTCCAGTACTCTGATATTCATTGTGGTCCTCCTCTTTACCCTCTTCAACAGATTTAGGTCTTTCTTGTGTGGAGGCTGGACACAGTACTCCAGGAAAGCAAAGTAGAGGCAGAGAATCACCACCCTTCACCTGCTGGCCACATTTCTTTCAATACAGCCCAGGATATGTTTGGGTTTCTAGTCTGTCCTCACACATTGCTCATCCATGCCCAATACCCCCACATTGTTCTTCTCAGGACTGCTGTCAGTCCATACTAAGGCCAGCAAGTATTTGTGCTTGCAACTGCCCTAACTCAGCTGCAGGACCTTTACTTGGCCTCATTGAATCTTGTGATACTGGCATGGGCTCACTTGTTGAGCTTGTCACCGTCCCTCTGGATGTCATCCCTTCCCTACTTGTTGACTGCTTGATGTCATCCACAAACTTGCTGACAGTGCACTTGCTTCCAATGTCTGTGTCAACAAAGGTGTCAAAGATCAGGGGTCCAATGGCTGTCATCTGTGGCATGGCAAGTGTGAATGCCTGAGGGAAAAGCAGTCTTCCACGGGAGGCAGAATTACCCTTCCAGATTGTCTCACTACCTGCCAGGAGCAGTGTGCTGCTTCCTTCATCAGTGCTCAGTCACGTTACCTGTCCCAAGGACCCTGTTACCTTTAACACCTGCCAAGCAGTGATTGCTCTGTCCCTTCACTCTAAGACTGGGGAGCATATTGTCAGTCATGCTGCTTGACACCACGAAGTTACCACCATGACACTCTGCTCTTCCACAGATGAACCTCTTTGAACTGTAGGCTGGTCACATCCATTCTCTGTGCCTCAGTTTCCCCCACATAAATTGGGAAATACAGACCTTTTCTTTTTGAGGAGGTAATGAAGGCTGATTAATATCTGATTAATGCTTTCCTAAACAGGGCTAATGGTGACCTCCACTCACCCCTCTCTCTTGTGACAGCATTGGTGAATGTATCCAGTCACAAACCACCACTTCTAATTAAAGAAACAAGCCTTATGGCTAAAATGAAACTACTGTGGATGCTAAAGGCTAAAACCCTTAAGAAGAAGTGGAAGCTGGGGGTTTTTTTTATGATGCTGTCATGGGATAAAGAGAAAAAATCATTTTATGTATCCCCCTCTATGTTCCCTTCTTTATCTTTTTCCTTTTAGTGTAATGATTGGTTACACCATTAGCAGAACAAACTCATGCAAGGGAGAGAGCGAGGAAGAGGGGGTCCTCCCAGACAGCAGGAAAATCTTTTTAGGTTCCTTTTTGACTTTATTTTTTAAGTGGGAGACTTTCCAACTTTATGATTGGAAATGATTTTTGAGCGGGAATTCTTGGCTCTGCGATTGGGCTTTATTTTTGAGTGGGAAATCTGTTCAGCTTTGGGATTGGTTTCCTGCTGCTATTTTAAGGGGCAGGTTTTGACTCCTTGTTGCTGGGCTTTGCCTCTTTGGACCTCTCTGAATTCCCTGCTATTCGAGTCGCTTGCCTGCCACTCCTGTCACTGGATTTCACCCTCTCAAGACCCCCTGTTCTTCTAGCTGCTTGCTGCTGCTTGCCCCACTGCAGTTTTCCTGTTCTTAGATCCTGCAGTGCCCTGTCAGATCTGCTTCTCTGCTTCTCCCTGGCACCTGACTTCCCTCTGAGACCTGCCTCCTCCTGCCTGCTGCTGCTTTCTGTCCATGCCTGCTCTGGATTACCTATCAGGTTTTGGAGGGTTGTGGGTTTTGGTATAGAGTATGGCGTCTGGGGATAGGAACTGCCTCTGTTTTCTTAGTGTTGTTATTTAATAAGCCTTCTTTATAAAGTTATTTATTTTTTCACTTGCATTCTGGGTGTTGAATCTTTTTTATCATGTGGATTGAGGGGAGGGGAATTCCTAACTGGGTCTCTCTGCCCCCCCAAATTTGTTCCAAACTTGGACAGATGCTAGTAGAAAAATCAGGTACTAGATGAATTCAAACAGTAAATATAACTCTAGGAAAAATGATTGAGGAAAAAAAATCATAAATGTCTACCTCCATTAGCTCTAATAAGATAACAGTGATGTAGGAAGGAGCTGAAAGGGAGACTCTCACTCCCAGCAGCAGGGCTGCTTCTGGAAATGACAACATAGAATTAAAGAACAGTTTCAGCTGGAAGAGACCTTCAAGATCAAGTTCAACCTCTTCCTAGCCCTGTCAGCACCATTAAACTCTGTCCCACAACAACATATGCACTTCTCTTCAACACCTCCAGGGATAGGGACTCAGCTCTTTTCCTGGGCAGGCTGTTCCAATGCCTGACAACCCTTTCAGCAAAGAACTTTTTCCTAAGATCCACTCTGGTGTAGCTTAAGTCCATTCCCCCTCATCCTATCACTGGCCACTCAGGAGAACAGAGCAACCCCTGCCTCTCTACAATCTCCTTTGAAGTAGCTGTAGAGATCAAGAAGGTCTCCCCTCAATCTCCTCTTCTCCAGGCTAAACAGTCCCAGATCCCTCAGCTGTTCCTCATATGACACCTATTCCAAATCCTTTACTGGCTTGGCAGCCACCTCTGTCCCTTCTCCAGCCCTTCAGTGTCCTTCTTTGGACAACATGAAGTTAGTCAATGTCTGATGCAGTATTTTTTATTTTGAGAGGAATCTGGCCGCTGAATATTGATTTATTTTTCACTTTGGTTAAAAACGAACTAATAACGTGTACAAATAAGCCTTAATTTAAAGTCCCACCAAAGGAATAACACTTCTTTGAAATCCCTTACCATGTGTATGTGTGTGAATGTAAACAGATTGCCCCTGAAATAGATTTGGTGGCAGTAGCACACTGAGAGGAAGTCAGCAGCCATTTGCTTATTACAGTAAGGTGGTGACAAGAAAATGTTTTGGATTAGATTGAAAGACTATGAAAAGCATTTGTCAACTACTCAGCAGTGTGAGTGTTGGGGCTACTTAACAATTTGCTTTGATGGTACTGTGCATTTTCTGATTTATTGGATGCTTGCTTCTTTCATAAAGTAATTTATGTGTCATTAATCTTGCTGGGCGACTGGTGTCTTCAGGTTAGTTTAGTGATTATTTTCTTAGCTAATCTACCTGCCAGGGCAGTATGATGTGATCAATATAGGGAGGTAATGCGGCTATCCGTGATTTATGTAGGTACATGTATGATATACACCCTGCCACACTTGACCTCTCTCTCTCAAAGGCATTCACATTTATTTTGGGGAGTGAAATATTTTATTTCACATCTTTTAGCACTTGATGTTGATAGCAGCTAAGATTTATAATGGTAAAGGTAATGCACTGATTGATTCCCATACTCATCTACCTAAACATTTCTAAAATGTGGGAAATTAGCACTAATTCTTCAATAAGTTCCACAGAGTTAAAGCCATGAATCAGGATGCACTGAAGATCAGGGCCCCAACTAGCATTGGAAGGACTGATTGATTCTTGATTTAAGAAAGCAGTTAAGCATATGCTTAACTTGGAGCACATTTTATGCCTATGGCAATCAGGTACCACCAAAATCTGTCTCGTGAAACTGCTACAAGACTCAAACGAGTGGAAGGTAGGGGACTGAACAGGGAGAGGTCATGCTCATTTACCTGCCAGATAACCAGGTTCACGTGTGTTCTTGCAGCACACAAGATACCCTGCCTCTTGAGATTGGAATGTGGAATGAGGCCACTACTGCAATCACTGCAGGTATTAAAGAATGTGGCAAATATGAGATTCAATGCTTTTCTGAAGGTAAAGGCTATTGAATCTGACCCTGTTCAGCTGACCTGTAGTCAGCTTTGGGCAACAGTACTGTTCTTTGCTTTCAGCTTGGTTGCCTTTCTAACCTGGTATTGTTGTTACAGTAATAAAAACAAGAGACAGGATCTGTATAAGTTTGGTGTATCTTATTAAGAAAGGAAAGTGGTTTGGAGAAGTATGAATCTGCCAGTGTCTTCTTCTCAGCTGTGAAGTTTAGAATAAAGTCATGTGAAAGAATATATTTCTGATAATGTCCATGTATATTAAATGTGTGTAGTTCTTCCCCAAATGGAGGCAGTCTTTGATTTGCCTGCAACTTTATAAGTGGTTTTGAACTCTCCATGTTGTTTGTTCTTGTTTCAGCCCATTAGCACAGTAACTACATTAGTTCCTTAATCTCTTCTTGGTCCTGATCAACAGGAACAACAAATGACAACTGCACACGTCCAGTCCTTTTGCAAAATTACCCCAAGAAAAAAAACCCATCTCTTCATTGCTTTTTGTTTTGAAGCAATGGCTGCCCTGAGCTCATTGGTATCAAGAGATGTTTGAGGACTGCACTTTTTAAATGTCTGCTCTGTGGTGTGTCTGCTCACAGGCAGCAACCCAATACATGTTGCAGCAGGCTATAAAGCACAAGCAGACCTAACGTGTAGATGCCCTGGTTTTGTTAGGTGCATTAAGAATAAGTATATATATATATATATAAATAATATGTATACTTATTATGCATATAATGCATATAAAATATATCGCAACACAACACATCTATCACATCACACTATTTTGTATTATTATAACAGTACGCTCACAACTGATAATTTAAGTTAGAGCTTAGGTACTTGACACCTTTTAGAGATGAACTTCAAGGACCTATATTGACCAATACTACAAAACCCAAAGTACTATTTGTGGTAACAACTTCCAGTTGCTGTCACAAACCATAGAACTCTGTCCTTGGTCAGACAGTTTCTAATTTACAAGGATCACCTCTATGAGGATTTCCAATAACCTGATTTGTGGAATAATGAATTTTTTTCACATCTTGGACATATTTCTGAATTACAGGAATCTGAACCTGTTGTATTATCGTAACAGCTTCCCTGCAGGAGGAGGTTTGAAACAAATGTCTTCAGTGCAGTGGAGATAATTTTATAATCCAGACCACCAATGAGTATATAGTTGTTCTTCAAAAGCTGAGCAGAATCTATAAGTTTAAATTGTGTGTTTTCTGCAGAAAAGTTTAAAGTTTGGATTGAAATAGTTGAAAAGTGACACTCAGTCCCTCTTCTCCCCACACCATGACTTCTGTCACCTTCTTTCCTTCTCTCTGTTTTGAACTATTGGGAGCTGCGTTGCTGCTGCTGAGAGTGAATGTGCTGCTGAGAATGTTATCGCTCCTCAAGGTGAAGAAAATTTATGGCCAGTGGGAAAGTTCACCTGGATCTGGAGAGACTGTGAGAATTCTGCACTTTGCAGCTTTATGAGGATAGAGACTGGAGTCAGGCAGCCACTGATTTCAGAGAGAAGCCAGAATTGTCTACAATGGACATTTTGGACATTTCTATCTCAGTAGAGTGTAGGAGCATGTGACAAACCTCTGTATATCTGTGCCTATATCTTGTGGAGTTTTCCTTTGATGTGTGGTGGAAGGTGTGAATGAAAACATCTTGAGGCCTTTCTTTTTCAAACTGAGTCAGTTGTTTCACTGCTTGCAGATTCTTAAGGGATTTTGTCAAACCCTTCCTTTGTGTCTGACACATCACCTGGAAGTTCTTGGTTAAAATATAGTTGGTGTCTCTAACCCACTGTGTTAATGGTGACCCAGATGGGATGCAGGGCAATCCAGATAAGGACGCACACACAACATTACTACTGCAGCACCACGCCGATAGTAGACTCCTTACAATAACAATATGGCAATATTTTGTCATTGTTGCCTTGCAGTATTTACCCAGTTATTTGCTCAATGCTGAACTCCTATGTTTTACAAGGGCCTCATGCTACTCTTGGAGTGATGGAGTGTAGTGCTACTGCTGTATAGGGAACTAACTTGTGTTGAGAAAGCTCTGGTTTAGAGTTTGAATAACCCTTTCTTTCTCTGTGAATAACTAAAAATAAAAACATCTATTCTACTTGCAGCACTCCTCAGAGGAAAAAAATACTTCCCAGTTTTCCTATACAAAATGTCCTATAATTAATTAATCCAAAATATTTATGTTTTTTTTTCTATTTTATATATGTTCTGTTTTATTTCTTGTTTAGAAGCTGTTCTGTAAGAAAAAAACACAACCATTCTAAAAGTACCAAGATCTGGCAGCAATGGCATTTGCAAGTCATTATTTCTGTACTGGCTGGATGAGGATTTTGGTTTTAAGTTTAATATAATATCATGCAAACCCTAATGGGACACATGGAACATAATTTTCATGAATAAGATATCCATTTTAAATATCCATTTGAAACAAAGCTTTGATGACATAAAATGACATCAGTAGTTTAAGAACCCGTAGAGTAACTGCTCATGTACTAAAGCTATTAGAAATTTGAGATCTGGACTGAGCAACATTCATTTTCACTCCAAGGAAGAAAAATAACCATGATGGGATAAGAGAATAAATGAAAACTAGATTAGAAAATCTTTGCCTGTTACCTCTTTGCATTCTGTAATCCTCCGTGACATTAGGTGCTGTATCAATATTTTGATGGATGTAAAAGACTGTAATTTGAGCGAGATTAGTGTTTTTTAAATATCTGAAGCCATTTTTAGTCTGTCATGCTGATGTAAATCTGGAATAGTCATGCTGATTTTTTTGGAGTTACTTCAAATACACACCTGTACATCCCTCTAAGCAGGTGTGAATGCTTGTTTTGAAGAAAGCTGCTTTAAACTCACATCTTTGGCTACAGCTTTGTGCAGAACAGCTTTCAGGAGAAGCCATGTAAGTGAAAAAACTGAATGTGTGTTGTATGGCCTTGTGCATACAGAAGCTCTCTGCTCTCAGGATAACAGCCTGTGGCACTCTCGTTAAGTGACTACTGGTGCCAAAGATCATGATGGGTCTGTGGAGTGTAAACTAATTACCTCCAACAATTGTGTCTGCTTATTTCTCGCATGAATGGGTAACATCTTCAGTGGAGCTGGTCACATATCATTGCTCAGGTTTAAGGGCTGTTGATTATACAGTGGATGTTTTCTGGCTATTCATAAAGAGAAAGGGTGAAAATATGACCAGTTTCACATCTTATAACTGCATCTGCACTTCCAGGGTAATTGCCTACTAAATACACTATGAAATCTTTTCTAGATGCAGCAGGTGAGAAGTGCAAAATACAAAGGATAGAAATGTCTTGATGTTGTAGATGATTTAGGTAATTTTGCATCCTCTATTCCCAGATGCCTCAGTAAAACTCAATTCTGCAAATACTGCACTGTCTGGGGACAAGCTGATTCCACATAGACTCAGATGAGCCATCTAGAAATAAACTTGAGAAGTTTTCAGCATGAGACTTCCAGAGATCTCCAGAAGTAGACACATGCTAAGCATGGGATCACTGCAGGAACTGAGGCAATATGGTTTGGTTTTTTCCTTTTGAAAGGGCAAGTTTGATATATATATCAATGAGTTGCCCTGTGTCTGAAAGAAAAGGCAGCTTCTATCTGTGTAATAGAGGGAGTTAGTAGGCACATAAAAAAGTCACAGAATCATAGAATCACAGCATCTTTATGACTGGAAAGGACCTCCAGGATCACAAAGTCCAGCCCTCATTCCAGTATCTCCCTAACCCCTAGACTACCGCCTCAAGTGCCATAGCTACCTGATTTTTAATCATCTCCAGGGATGGTGACTCCACCATCTCCATGGACAGCCTGTTCCAGTGCCCAATCACTCTCTCAGAAAAGAACTGCTTTCTAAAATCCACTCTAACCTTCCGTGATGCAACTTGAGGCCATTTCCCCTCATCCTATCATTAGTAATTTGGGAGAAGAGACTAGCACCAGCCTTACTCCACCTTCATCTAGGTAGCTACAGAAAGCAATAAGGTCTCCTCTCAGTCTCCTCTTCTCTGGACGAAATAACCCCAGTTCCCTCAGCTGCTCTTCATAGGGCCTGTTTACCAGCCTCATTGGTCTTTGCTGGCCCCACTCCAGCACCTCAATGTCCTTCTTATACTGTGGCACCCAAAACTGGACCTAGTACTCAAGATGCAGCCAATTTAGTGGTTATCTTTGTAGCAAGAAAGTGAAATTCTGTAGTCTAGAATCACATAGCTAAGGGATATAGTTATGCATACATAAGCACACACTTGGCTCTCTTTGGATCATCTCTGGAACTGAGAAAGAGTGACAGGGATGAAAAATGCAGACAGACTGCTGGTTTTCCTGTCTGGCATAAACTTCTGATGGGAAACAATTTATTTGGCTGTAAAAAATGCATTTTAAATTTATGCATCTAAGAGTTAGTTTCATAGCTTTCCCAGGATCTATTCTAAATTACCCATCATTGACATAAAGATTTGGCCCAACAGGATATTGATTGTGGAAAGTATTTAATGTGCGTAGCAGGTTATTGAGGAAAAGGGAAAAATAAAATCATCTGCCCCTGCTGAGGTAATTTTAAAAGAGTAAGGGGCTTCAGTGAGTACTTAGCACTATAAACCCCCTTGCTTCAAATTCATCTCTCATGTCTATCTTCTGTCCGTGTTTTTGTCATGACAATTATCAAGAGCATGGCCACTGCACTAAATCATACGAAGGCCATTGCGCAAAGTGTCTGTCTGTCTTTTCTTCTTTCATAGTAGAGTTATTCTTCCCTGGAGCTGCTGGTCTCCCGGAAGGATAAATCATATTGTCTGAACTACCAACTCCTGATTATTCCAGAGCCTAAGCTCTGCAGTGGATATCATAATGCTCTGAACAAGAAAACATCTGGACACTGGGACACGATCTGGGTTTGCCCTATTCTGACTGCCAGTTGCTTTGGAGTCCCTTTGCTCTTTTCATGCATTCTGTTCTCTCTCCCTTCCCTGCCCAGAAAATAATCTGGACATTTTCTGAGTAGAGATTGCTGGTTTTCGCCTTGCACATGTCCCCATTTTTGATTCTGTGAGTGGTATTGATGGGCTGTGGTGCCTGCTTTCCTAGCTGGACAACTCTTGGTGGTGACGTGCCATGAGGGGAGGGGGGCTCAGAAAGCCTCGAACCTTTTCAGGTTGGTGAAAAAAATTAAAGGAACAGAGTTAAAATGCACCAGGATTTGTCTTTCTCTTGCAGAAGAAGTTGCTTAGCAGAGCACTATTATTGTGCTGGGTACTTCCTACCAACTCTGAAAACAATCTCTCTACTCCGGGCCTCCAGCCAGTAATTTATGTGAGGCTGCACTTTTTAGGTCAGACCCTGGAACATAGAGAAGAGGCAATGAAGAGAGGCAGGTAGACATTACCATGAATGAACTCTGGAGACTTCCCTACTGCTTTGCCACAGTTTATTGCGTGGCCTCATGCGGATATGTCTGTCTCTCTCCTCCTCTCTCCAGCATCTGTGGCTTTAGTGCTGCCATTTGGTCAATGACAATGCAGTAACAGCTCTGTGCAGTATACAATCTCTTCTGCATTTGGAGAAAGAGTTGAGCTATGAAAATGTTGTTAAAGGGAAGGGACTCAAACACAAGACACCTCAAAAACCAGACTACTCAAAGGAGTTAATTTGAAAAGGATATGACTTCTTTGAAATGTTCTCTGTATGTGGAGCCATCAAGAGCAAAGTTGTAAAATGTCTAAAATAATGCCAAAAATTCTGAAAGAGTGATAATGAATAATTAATACGATTTGTAAATATGCAACAGTTCAAATATATTGTAAATATGAAACTAGAGTGCAATACAAAGGCACAAATGAAGCTACCTGCTTCAGAACATTCTAAACGACACTTGAGACAGTCAGTGTTGGTACTGCTGAGAAGCTTCAGGAAGAAGGTTCTGGCAGAGAGGGACCTCACAATACTGGTTGGCAACTGGCTAAAAGATGAGCCAGCAATGTGCCCAGGTGGCAAGAAAGGTCAATGGCATCCTGACTCGTATGAGGAATAGTGTGGCCAGCAGAACTAGGGACTGGAGAGAAAGTCTAATGAGGAGAAGCTAAGAGAGCTGGGAGTGTTGAGCCTGGAGGAGAAGAGACTCAGGGGGGGAACCTCCTTCCTCTCTACAACTCCCTGAACCGAGGTTGTAGACAGGTGGGGGTCAGACTCTTCTCCCAGTCAACTAGTGACAGGATGAGAGGGATAGGCCTGAAGTTGTGCCAGAGGAGGGTTGGGTTGGATGTTAGGAAGCCCTTTCTTATGGAAAAGGTGATCAGATATTGGAGTGGACTGCTCAGGGCAGTGGTTAAGTCCCTAACCCTGGAGGTGTTGAAGGACAGACTGGCTGTGGCCCTTAGTGCCCTGGTCTGGCTGATGTGGTGTTGTCAGGTCCTGGGCTGAGCTGGTTGAGCTCAGAGGGCTTTTCCAGAGTCAATAATTCTGTGATTCTGGGATGCTGTGAATTCTTGATTCATTTACAGCTGGGACAGAGGTTGGATTGTCTCAATTACCATACGCTACTCAGTCAGAGAGAAGTGTGATTCACAGGCTTAGCAATGCCAAAAAGCTATAGCCATAGTATCTCCAAGTTTTCATCAGTTAAGAAGTTAACTAGTAGGAAGTTTCAAAGAAATAATCTGGGTCAAGGCTGTCAACTTGGACTTTTGACTTTTTGCATATTGTTTGTCAGGAAACAAATTTTACTGTGAAAAACAACCTGATGGATGTGGAATTTCCCAAGTTTGAATTTATTTTTGTTTTGCAACGTCCTCCTACATGATTTAGGGGGGAAAAGTCACTGTGTTTCAATTAACCTGTCTTGGAAATCTGAGCAGGTTTCTTGCCTGAGGCACTGGGAGGTTGCTGTGACAAAATGTGATGTTTGACTTGGAGCTGCAAACCAAGTTTCTGTGTCTCTGCAAACAAAGAAAGAGTGAACAGAAGGGGTTTAGAAGCTTTTAGTTTCAGGTTTCCAGCTCCTCTTTCTTCTTCTTCTTGACTTTATTTCTCATCTGTGTTTTGGAGAGGACACAAGGCACTGAGCAAGGCATAGCAGCCATCTTGCCATGGTAGCCATGGTGAATAGGGAGAATGAGAGAGTGGTGTCTCAAGCATCAGCAGAAGGAAGGTTAAGGCTGATTTGTCTGGTTTGCAGAAATGGAAAGAGTTCTCCCCTTGTTCACAGCTGTAGGAATCAGCATTTTGTAAACGAAGGACTGGCATGGAAGCACACGGAGCAGGGAACTGGGTGTTAAAATGCCCACTGAAGCTGAGGATGTGTGCATGGACTTGAAGGACACTATATTTGCACAAGTAACAGGAACAGCTGGAAGTTTCTTTTTGAGGAGCTGGACACTGCAGTTATGGCTCAGTTATGTGATTTATCTCCATATGTATTTCTATGGGTTTTTTTATGTGGGGTGAATTCTTAATGTGGAGTTAATTTAGTTTTAGTTTTGCCTGCAATTCATAAGTGGTTTCTGAACTCTCCTTATTTTGTTTTGTTTCAGCCCATTAGCACATTAACTAAGTTAATTAGTTAATTTTGTCCTTGTTTTCTAAGCTATGACATATATGGTGACCAAAACATAGCTTGAGCTTGGGCACAAGACTGAGCTCTTATTCAGACTCTTTGTTTCCCATGGAAATCCATCTGCAGCAAGTCAACAGGCCTCGTATTTAAAATGAACTAGTAGCTTCTAACAACTTTTGAATATCTTTTGAAGATGCACCAAGCTGGATATTTAATTACAATAATTCTGACTGTGGACACTATTTTCATTGTTCAAAATTGCCACAGAAGCAGAGTGGTTGGCTGTAAGGGCACTAAGAAAGTAAGCACTAGAGCCAGAAGCCTGGTTTTGAGTGCCTAGTTGAAAACACAAAACAAAGATACTTATCTCAGGTATGATTTAACAAAGGCTTGGAGAAAGACCTTTACTAAGAAAAAAAAAGAAGTCACAGTATGGCACCTGCCTTGAGATCCCTGGTGCTCTAAATACCTTACTGAAGGAGGAGACAAGGGTGGTGGGTCAAAGACATTTCTGTAGTTTGCTAACGGGGCAACAGGGGAAAAAAGAAAAGAGAGGAAGGAAAGACTGATCAGGTGTATCAGTGATCTTGACATAAGGGTTAAGACTTGTGAAAGGGATAAGCTTGGAGACTGATAGGACACAGGGGATGTCAGTGACATGTAAGAATTAGCAAAAGATAGCAAGTCATGAACCACATCTGTCTTTACCTTGGGTAGGGGTGATCCAGAGAAACATGCCAATTCCATTAACATTTGCAGATGACTAGCAAGTATGTGGCCAGTGGGGGAAACCTGAGAAATGCAGAGAGAGGGCAGGCCCAGATTTCTAACTCTTCACACATGTTCAGAGTCAACTGAGAAATGTGCCTTTGTTCAAAGGCATTTCGGAATGAAGAACACAGAGAAACTCATCAGGTGTCAGTAGCAGTTCTGTAAGAGTGAGAGTCATTCTGCATTTTATACTGCTGCTCATGTAGATTAACATTTCCTAATTTACTTTAAACTGCACTACTTTCTTCTGGGGTGGGGTACGGTGAATGCAACAGGACAAGGGTTTGGAAAGACTGTCTGCAGAACTGAGGGCTTAGAGCTGCAAACTTTGGAGGCGTGATGGTAAAATTACATTTTATAGATAGTACCTCAGGTCAACTAGTGAGTAAGCCCAAAAAAGCTCATCTTCTACCCTTTGACCTTCTACCAAACAACACCAGAACTTCTTCCAAGAGTATGATGTGGTTCTGTAACTGCTCTCTTCTGTGTATATTTGTTCTCAGTAGTGTGGCTCTTTCATTCAGTGTCACCACTGTCCTGGTATTCTGTGCACATTCAAAAACCAATCCAATTTAAATGTAGCCCTGCTGTGATACCTTTATTTCTTGAATTCATTTCGAGTGTGTAGGAAAGAATCATTGCAGCTTTTTGTTTTCAAATTGAATCCAATCTTTGAAAAGATCTCTACTCAGGGCTTTCAGTTAACAGCATTTACTTTACTAATCACTTCTCTTGAGTTTCAGGCATTAACCATTTCTGTAATCAACTGTAATACCTGGATAGGATCTTTTACATGTTAGCTTGCTATTATTTGNNNNGCTATTATTTGGTAAGAATAAAATAAAATTAGCTTGTTTAAGTGGGTATCAGATGAGAGGATAAATTGTTAGCAGAGGAAGTAAAAACTACCATGATGTAACGTAACCCATAAAAAGCAGCTGGAGCAGCATGCTTCATCAGAAGGTCTAACATTACTGTAACATAAACAATTTTGTCTCTTCATGCCAGAAGATTCCTTTTTTTATCCAAGCTTAGGCTGACTTTATGCCAGGAGGCTTGAGCACTAATAACTTCGATGTTCTTTGCAGCAATATGAGTTAGGCTGACATTATCCATCTACAAAATAAAAAACAAGAATACAGTACAGAATTTACAGTTTAATTACAAAAATCAAGCAGCCTGTGGGATACCAAGTCTTACCCCAACGCAAGACTCCTTTATGATTAGTGCAGACCCAGCTCTCAGTTTGTGATTTGTATTTTTAGATCCTCGAGCAGTTTTGAAGCTGGTGATTTTGCTTTTGGCACTTGTCACGTTCCTACTTAAAGGAAGTAGAGCACCTCCCTTCTGAGGAACAGCTGAGGGAGCTGGGTCTCTTGAGCTTGGAGAAGAAGAGACTGGGCGGTGACCTCATGAATGTCTCTAAACATGTGGGAGTGGGTGTCAAGAGGATGGAGCCAGGCTCTTCTCAGTGTCATCTGGTGACAGGACAAGAGGCAACAGGTGCAAGCTGGAACAGAGGAGGTTCCATATAAATATCAGCAGGAACTTCTTCCCAGTGAGGGTAGCGGATCATTGGAACAGATCCCAGGGGGTTGTAGTCTCCGTCTCTGGAGATGTTCAAGACCCGTTTGGATCTGTTCCTGTGCAACTTGGTCTAGGTGATCTTGCTGTGGTGGGGGATTAGACTAAGTGATCTTCCAAGGTGCCTTCCGATCCCTAATGATTCCATGATTATATGATCTGTGATCCTATGATCTTAAAAAAAGTGAGAAATTCAGATTCATAGATTCACTTGGGGTTGACTTAAGGAGACTTACTCCATAGGTCCACATGAAAGTAAATGTTTACTGAAATTACCAGATTCTGAACTCAGAAATCACTCGGGTTATGAGATGCCCTGCTCAAAGAATAGAGAAGAGAGAAAGGAAAAGGGGAGAGAAGGTAGTTCAGAGGTCTGATCACCACTTCAGACTGCAGGCTCTGGCTCTCCCCCAGCTGCCTCCCTCCTTGGCTCCACAGATCACTGGCTGCTGGTGACAGGTGATTCTCACTTCCCCAGCTTTGCAGATTTTTGGTGTCTCCAGTCCTTACTTCAGTCTCTCATCCTGGCTGCAGGCTGGGGAGGGCTGATGGTGAAGCAGTGCGGCACTATTCGAATCTCTTCTTTTTATACTTGCTGCCAGGGGTATTCTTCCCCCACACCCAAAACAGCATGGGGGACCCTGTTCCCAGGATCCCAGACAAAACAATGGCCAGTAAGTCCTTGAGATAGCTCTCAATGTTAGTTTTGCAGATAGGTTGACAGAGCTCCCCAGTCTGCCTGCTGCAGTGTGCTGTTCTCTCCCACTAGGTGCAGACCTTTCCCATTACCCTGCTCACAAATTAACTTCTCTTTACTTACAATGGTTTGAGCCATCTCACTTGCTGTTAATTGGAGTATTCCACCTTTTGGGCCATGG
Source organism: Upupa epops (assembly GCA_013397515.1). NCBI lineage: Eukaryota > Metazoa > Chordata > Aves > Bucerotiformes > Upupidae > Upupa > Upupa epops. Next base: position 95,523 of record VZRI01009303.1, on the reverse strand, counting down.
CAGGGCTAGTTTCTTGAGGTAAGCACTCCTGTTTAGCTGAAACCATAGGTAACTAGGCATGTATAGGATAGATCTGCCTCTGCTACTGAATTCAGTGCCTTAGTACTGCAGGTCACTCTACAGCAGACAGAATGTTTTGCAGAGCATCCTCTGACAAAGTGAAAACTTTCATTTGCAGAGTGCTGTTAGAAAAAGAGCAAGAGATAGGGATATTGCTAATGATCTGTATTTCCATGTGTATTCTACCCTACAAAGCATATGGCATGGCAGTGAATGGGTAGTTAAAGGCCCCTGGGACAATGTTTAGTGGCAACAGTGTTTGAGTTTTTTTTCACATATTAAAAGTGAAATCTGAGTTGGAATGAGGGTTAGTTCCATCTTATAACAGGACACTGAAGAGACTGAAGTAGACCTGCACACTTAGTCTGATATCCAATATGTTTTTCTGGCACTAAACTTTGGAAAGGTGCAGAAAAGGACTGCAAAATTAATTTGAATGGAGGAGAAAACATCCTTCAGTGAAAAAGCCACAGATCTGGCATGTTTAGACTATAAAAAACAAGCTTTAGAGAAGGTTGGAAAGGGTGAATAAAAGAGAATGGGAGAAAATGCCAGATGCAAAAGGGCCTTTTATTTAGCAGAGAGAAGGGACATTCTAATTGGAAATAAAACAGATTATTAAGCTTGAAGACAGGTGAATCAGACGTAAATTGAGGCTCTATCACATCTCCAGATGAAGACTGTTTCTTGTTCTAGCTTTGCACAAATGGATGGGTAAAAATTGTCAGCAGATGGGGAAATTCTTCAACATTCAATACACCAACACAATGTTTCTGTGCTCACACAGTCACACTCACACATATAGTGCTGAAGTGGTTTTTCTGGCTTTACGCTCTATGAAACCAAGGCACTGCTTTGCATGGCAATATTGAGATCCTTGCAGTTGATGAACCCCTTACATAAGACTTCTTAAAATAAGAGAGGTAGAAACAAATGTTAATTTTTGTTTTTAGAGCTCTGTTAGATTCTAAAATAATTACAAGGACATCTTTATTGATGACCTGGATGAGGAGGTTGAGTCTACTCTTAGTAAATTTGTGGGTGACAAAAAGTTGGAGGTAGTGTCACTCTAACTCCCTGAATGGAGAATGGAATCAGATGAGGCTTGGGCTTTTCTCTCAGGCAACTAGTGACAGGATGAGACGGCAGGGCCTGAAGCTGCCAGGAGAGGGTTAGGTTGGATGTTAGGAAGCTCTTCCTCATGGAAAGAGTGATTGATGACTGGAATGGACTGCCCAGGGCAGTGGTGTTTAAGGACAAACTGGATGTGGCACTCAGTGCCCCAGTGTAGCTGATGTGGTGATGTTAGGTCATAGGCTGGAATTGTTGATATTAGAGGTCTTTTCCAGCCTCAGTAATTCTGAGTGTGATTCTGTCTATGAAACATGATTTCTAAACAATGGATTAAAGCATAAAAGAAGTAGAAGAAATAATGAACCAGCAGATACAGGGTACAAATGTACACCTAAGTGTCGTATTTTGGAGATGAGTAAAAAATATTCAGAAAAATGAAGGAGGAGAGTTTAGCAGATTTGCAAAAGGGTCAGGCTACTGAAGAAGAGTATAGTCACAAGAGACCCTGCATGTCAGACTCTGAAAAAATATACAGGTAGCATAATGCTGAGGCCAGCCGACATTACAGAACCACAGCTCTGTTGTAAAGTAAACTTTGGAGGTTGTCAGAGAGACCCTGGCTTGTATTTATTTTCCCCTACCTTCTTGGTTAGAGACAACTATTTTATATAGCAGACAACTTAAAGAAAATCTGTACTAAATGACCTCAAAGGTTTATACCTCTAGTGAACTTCCAATAGAAAAGTATGCAAAGACCCCAGATTTTCTTCTCTACCAATGGTCAGCTACTTTAACCATAAAGACTTTCAAGATCATCAAGTCCAGCCATCAGCCCTACAACCCTGAACTGCCAAACAATCTCCCAAAACACCATGTCTATGCATTCTCTGAATACCTCCCTGGTTAGCCTATCCAAGGCCTACCCATACTTTCTGTGAAGAGAATCAGACAATTCAGAGATGATAGATCCACTACTGGCTCCATGAGATGGTTCAACCTCTTTCCTGACCATTGCTATCTATTCCTATCTAAACAAGCCTGGAGCAAAAGTTCTGTGCTACTTGCTGGCAGCAAGTGCTGAGATCTGAACGCTGACAAAGTTTTGAAGATCTAGCCCAGCTACAGAGGCACACCGGGATGGCTTTGGAGATTTATTTTGGATATGGAAAATAGGATATTCTGGGAATCTGAGCTGACCGATTTATGCAATGGAAAAGAGCTTGTGATTGAAAGATGTGCAGGCAGGGATATCAGCATAGTTTGGTATTTTAATGTGAATGAGTGAACAGTCAGCACTATAATAAACTCTAAGGCATTTGATCCCAATAAACATCTAAATCCCCAGGGCTATTCTGGCAGTAAGAGATAAGTGCACAGAAGCAAAAATGTTCTTAGCATAAAACTCACATAATTATGTTTACTGTGTGTTAGATGGTTTCAAACTCTTCTGCTCTCCTTCCCAACACTGATGAGCCCTTCATTCGCACAGGCTGCTAGCTCCCTACTTTACTAATAAGAGGCTTTTAATTTGGATTTTTATTGTTTCCAGCAAGGGTCACGCCAAAAGAAAAATCAAACTGTAGAGAAATGCTTGGGATTGATGCTTCCCCAGCGGCATGCCCTTTGCTTCAATTATGTGTCGCTACAGATAATATGATTTATTTTTTTTGTAGCCATGTATTAGTCTTGTGCTCTGTGGGAGGATGCATTTTCACATCTCTGCACTTAAAAAGCTGAGCTGGATGCTTTTGTAAATGTTGTCTCCTGGTTGCTGCATTGCCTTGACTGTTAGCATCATGAAGGTTTTCTGTAGCGACAAAGGACGACAGGGGAGCCAGGGTTATGGTGGAGGCATGGAGGCATCCAGAGCGCTGGCACCATATGATTGAGGTCTACTATTCTAGTGGCACACTGTGATGGGCTATCACTGTGAGTGGCTTGCTCAGAGAGCTACGTGGTTGCCCAGCATGGCTGGACACATGTATGCTTACATAGAAGGCTGTATAAGAGGTTTTGGCCTCCAGCCATACACTATACTTTGCCTCTGGCCACATGCTATACTTGGGTCATGGTGTGCCAATCGGGCAATTGGGAGGGCTATGATATTCCCTCAGGTTCCGGTTCAGCACTGCAGAGGTAGCAATTGCCCAGAAGAGCTGGGCAAGTGAAGAGCTTAAAATGATTGAATTTGTTGCAATGACTAGAGACTGAATGGTGTTTATGAACAGGTAAGAGCAAGAGCACATCCTACCTCCAGAAATAGGTAGTACCGCCGCAGATCATGTCACCACTTCATGTTTGCAGCTAAGCTAAAGACATCAGTTAAAGCAGACCACTGCTGATGTTCAAGACACAGGGCTGTGATTTTTTTTGTATGTTTTTTTTTTTATTATTATTTTTAATAATCCTCAAAATAGCTCTTGCTTCTTGGTTATTGGAGTCCTGGAACCTAGAGACACTTTAGCCTCAAGGATTCAAGCTTTGTTATCAGTATAGAAAAGTAGTAGCTGCTGCTGGTCTACTGCTACTGCTCAACTGGCCTAAACTAAAACAAAAGGGAAGCTGAGACTCTTATTAGTAGCTCAAAAATCTCATTAATAAAGAGGAAAATTGCTCCTTGTTTTTTTAAATTAATCAGTTAATTTGCTAAATCTTTCTTTGTTAGGTGGCGTAACGGTTTAGGGAGAGGTTCTAAATCAGAGTTTCAAAACTTCATTAACATATATCACTCCAACTGACTCCTGCAGCCTACAGTGATCCCAAGCAGGTGCAAAGGACCTGTCTCCCAGTGAATTTTTAACTTAAGGTGCTAATTGCTGAGCTAGACACTAACTGTTGGGTTGTTCCAAACACTAACTTTAAGTCTCCTACATATCAATCTCTTGTCCTGGTAGATCACAGAATCATAGAATCATTAGGGATTGGAAGAGACCCCGAAAGATTATCTAGTCCAATCCCCCTGCCACACCAGGATCACCCA
>VZRI01009303.1:68410-86624 GCA_013397515.1 Upupa epops | reverse complement strand
AAGAGAGAGAGAGAGAGAGAGAGAGAGAGAGAGAGGGGCCCTGGAGTAGGCCCTGTTTACCACAACAGGTGTTGCCCCATGTGACCAGTGTCATGTTGTCTCTGTCCTCACCATGGGCATGCCTCCTCGTGACCAGGGCCATGGGACTGATGCAAATGCTGTATGTCTCTCTAAGCAGGAAAGAGAGAGGTTCTAAGATGTCTTCTGAAGGTTCCTACTCCTTGGCCAGAAGTTTTGTGCTAAAAAGAGCAGATGTGACTGACCTCTTAAGCCTTTGGCAAACAAAGAGAATGGAGTTCTAAAGTGTCTGTTGTGTTCCTGCATCTGAGATGCTGCTGAAGCCTCAAGGATAACAGATGGAATCTGCTGGCCATAGTCACATTGTGAAGCACTCCCAAGATGAGGGGAATTAGAAGCAAATCTGAGCTATACAGGGGAAGCTGGCATCTGCAAAAGAACTGGAAAAGGGACTTTTCCACAAGTATTACAATGTAAGAGGGCTTCAGGAGCCCAACTCAGTTCTATGAATGTGGAAGGGTTGACCGAATTCCCCCTCTGATTAGAGTGCATTTTTTCCAGGGCTCTCATCTGAAGCCAAAACCTGATGTTTTAGCTGTCTCCCATTTCTCTCAGAGTGTGTGTAAAGGCAATGTGATACAGTTTCTGGTTTACTTTTTTAGTTCTTCAACTTATTTGGGGATATTTCCCTTGCTTCTTGGTTGTGGGTTCAATAAATACTTTCTTTTTAGCAGTGTTGCTTCGTTGCCTGTTGAACTCTCGGCAAGAGCTGGTTAGTGTGCTTGAATTGCAGGCACCAACCCAGGACTGACCTAAACCTTCATTCTAACCCAGGACAATCACGTGGAGGAGTAGATGAAAACTCTCGCTGAGTAGCTTTAAGTTGTACTTGACGACAGGAGCACAGGACTGTGGTTCCCCTGGGTTTGTACAAGGCATGGAGCCCTCTGTGATCTTATTTCATGTTTTAGCTTTTGTCTCTTTCAATTGATGTTAAGGAGACCAAATGAATATGCAGTGCCACCCTAGCACATGGAAATGGACTTCTCTCCAGCCAGTTTACAGCACCCCTGAGCTGTCTCTCATTCTGCTCATTGCTCTGAAGGCAGGTGAGGTCCATAAACCTCATGTAAGGAAGAGACTGTGGAAAGTGGAACCTTTTCCACCACTTTTCCACATGATTAGGTACTGGGAAACTCAAGCAATTAACACTAATTAACTTTATCTGACTGCTGCTCCAAAATGGCCTCCATTTTAAAAGCTAATTATGTAGCTGATTTCCCATGTTCTCAATAAAAACTAGGAACCTTAATACCTTTAAAAATTAAGCCCCTTTTCACCTATAACCAGCCCAGTGTAATCTCTCGTTTGTGCTCTGTTGCTCTCATCCAATCCATGTGCCCAAACTACAATCAGTGAATCCCTGCAGACCAAACATTTGCTGAAGATTTAGCTTTAATGTCACCATATTTGCTGGGCTATGAAAGACAACACAAAAGGCTCTCCAGAGAAAGGGGATTATCAGGACCATTTGGAGACAGATAGCAGACACTGCACTGGGAACTATATATGGTCTCAAGAGAAAAAGAGCAGTCGCTTACTCTGTGCAATCTAATTTATGAATTTGTGGTCTTAAATATCCCAACCAATGTTGCTTCTGTGGGAATACTTAGAACCATAGAATTATTTAGGCTGAAAAAGACTTTTATGACCACTAAGTTCAACCATTAATCCAGCTGTACCAAACCCACTGTTAAACCCTGTCCCTAAGTTCCAGATGTACATGACTTTCAAACACATGCAGGGTTAGTGATTCAACCCCCTACCTGGGCAGCCTGTTCCAAGGCCTAACGATCCTTTAAGTAAAGTTGTTTATAATGTTGATTCTAAACTTCCCCTGGTGCAACTTGAGGCCATTTCCTCTTGTCCTGTCACTTGCTCCTTGTGAGAAGAGACCAATCCCTACCTCTTTACAACTTCCTGTCAGGTAGCTGTAGAAAGCAATAAGGTCTCCTCCTCCTTTTCTTCAGACTAACCAGTCCCAGCTCCCTCAGCTGCTCCTCACAATATTTGCTCTCCAGATCATTTGCCAACCTTGTTGCCATTCTCTGCACCTGCTCCAGCAGGTCTTTTCTTGTATTAAGGTGCCCAAATCTGAACCTAGTACTCAAGGTGGGGCTTTTCCAGTGCTGAGTACAGGGGAACCATCACTTCCCTACTGCTGGAAATAGGAAAACACTATTTCAGATCCAAGCCAGGATGTCACAGTGGTGAGGCACTGGAACAGCCTTCCCAGGGAGGTTGTTGAGTCACCATCCCTGGATGTACGGTGCTTCACAACAGGCTATAGTGGAAGGCATGGAGGGGTTTTTTTTATTTTTCAATCTCTCGGGTATTTGGGGTTTTTTTGTTGGTGTGGGTATGGTTGGACTCCGTGATGCAGGAGGTCCTTTCCAAGCATGATAGTTCTGTGTGTGATTCTGTGTGTGTCATTGGCCTTCTCGGTCACCTGTGCTCATATGTAGCTAATTATCAATCAACATCCCCATGTCTCTTTCTGTCCAGCAGCTTTGCAGCCACTCTTCCCCAAGCCTGTAGTTGCACAGGGTCTTTGTGACACAAGTGCAGAACCCAGCACTTGGCTCTTTTGAAGCTCATAAGAGTTGGCCTTGACCGATCAATCCAGCCTGTCCAGGTCCCTCTGCAAAGGCCCTCTACCCTGAAGCAGATCAACACATCCACCCAATTTGGAGTAATCTGCAAACTTACTGAGAGTGCTTTCAATCCCCATGCCCAAATGATCACCAATAAGGAATCAGTGAAGACCTTGCACCCCAAACCCCACATTTATCATTACACCCCTGATTGCAATACTTCCTTACCATCTTGGGCTGAGCCAGGGTCCCACGGTGAGAGTCAAACAGCGTTAGTGTCTCTGCTCACCCAAGAAGACCCTGACAGCTGGAAGGCAAGTCTTGTTGCCTTCCCATCTCCTTGTCGCCTTGTGGATGTATAAAGGAAAAGGTATTTTTTTGTTCTACCATGCAAGGAACATGTTCTATGGTGTCAGTAGCTACCTGGGCAGCTAGGGATGATGTATGATAAAATGGGAATAGCTGCATGTAACTGTTTGTATGTGCTCATAGGGCATTTGACAGCACTTTGTCATCTTGCATGCCCTTCCAGACTGATAGCTTTAAGGTCTGCATCTTCAGAACAATAACATGCTTAGTTTTTTCTCTAAGTGTCAGGTCACATCTATTAATTATAATTCATGTGTTATTGCCTTCTGTGAGTCATTGTGACTGAAGGTACTATATTGACTATAGTCAGTCTTGAGGGGGAAGAGTTTTTCTGATGATAGAACTGTCTGATCAATATTTTCTCACTTTTTGTGAGAGCAAAGAAGTCAGGCACAGCAGCTACAAAGGAGACCAGCATCTCTGTCTTCTCTCACAGGCAAGCAGCATTGACAGAAATACTGTTTACAATGAGGGTGGTCACACTAGCACAGGTTGTCCAGAGAGGTTGTGGAGTTTACATGCTGAGATGTTACAAATGAACAACTCAGTGTAGCTGACTGTGCTTTGGAGAGGTAGTGCTCGGGCCTAGGTGACCTCCAGAAGTCCCTTTCAACCTCAACAAGTCTTCAATTCTGTGATCAGGCAAAGACACCCAGTAATCCTAAGCCTTGTAGGCAACAATGAAACCTCCTTTCTGATATTTACATTTTGCAAAAGGAATAACATGGTCATTAGGTGACAGACTAAATGTAAAACCAAGAGTGCCTGTAACAGTAGGATTAGGGTAAATCATGTTGAAATTGCTTGCTTCACACAGTATTTCATAGTAATATGGAGTATAACAGGCTTTGAGAAGAACTCTTGAGATAAAAAAAAGAAGTCAGCTTTTCTCAGAACACCAACTGCTTGGTTATAAGGAAGTCTGCAATATTGCAAGTGACAATTAAGTTCAGACCTCTGTCTCCTGTGTGCCAGAAGGCTGCTCCAATGCTAAGAATATTACATATCAGTCATCACCCTGGAATTTAATGATCTGGGGAGAGAACAAGAGTGGAGTTTAGACCAGAAGCTGTGTAAGGATCTGTAAGGTGCTCAAATGTGATTCACAAAGGAACTGAAAGCAGGAGAATCATAGAATGGCCAAGGTTGGAAGGGACCTTAAAGGTCATCTAGTTCCAACCCCCCTGCACAGGCAGGGACAGTAGACCAGGTTACTCAGGGTTCCAGCCAACCTGGCCTTTAACACTTCCAGGGATGGGGCAGCCACAACTGCCCTGGGCAACCTGTTCCATCATCTCACCACCCTCACAGGAAAGAACTGTTTCCTCATGTTCAACCTCAATCTCTCCTCTTCAAGGCTGTAACCTTTTCCACTTGTCCTCTCCCTATGCACCCATGTAAAAAGCCCTGACCTTTCTTGTAGCCCCCTTCAGCTATTGGAAAGCTGCTAGAAGGTCACCTGGGAGCCTCCTCTTCTCCAGGCAGAACAATCCCAACCTGCCCAGCCTGTATAGTGGAGGTGCGTATTCTCAGCGAAACCAATGCTGAACACCACAGGGAACATCTGAAAAATCACTTTATCCTGATCTGGTTATAAATGAAATCTGTGGAAAACACTGCTTGAAAGACCTGTGAGTCTGCCTAGGAAGAAAGAAAAAATAGTGATGTCATCTTTGGCTGAAAAATGAAAGGGCTGTTAAACCTTTGTTTGGCTGAAATCCAGATGCCTCTAAAAAGTCAAGTCATACAGGTAGCTTGGGGAGATTCATTCTAAAAAAACCCATAGTACCAGGGATTGAAGTTCTGAGCAACTTGGTAAAGACAGGATATTGTCTCTAAATCATCAGAAACTATAATGTTCAGTAGGACAATAAGGGACAGGAAGCAGGTTTTGCAGAGCCTCAGAGCCTACCTGGAAGGATGTGAACCTTCCAACTCTGGGTACCTAAGTCTGATTCATAGCACTCAAAGTAAGTAAACTGTGTCCGTTAGTTAATGTGTGTGGAAAGTGTTAAATAAATTCATAGGACCTAAGTTAGACCCTCATATAAAATGAACACTTTTCTGTATCAAATTAGCTAGCCAGACCCCCAGAAGGTTTCATCTGTTACAACACATCAAACATAAGACTTCTGGCCACAAAAAGGTAAGGATGAATCCCCTAAATGTAGTGGGAACATCTACACATATCAAAGGGAGACTAAGGGCAGGCAGCATATTAGAAGCAGACTACTAAATTGCTGTCGTAGGTCCACTTTTGTCTGAGGTCACTGGAAGCCATATTCCAGAGGACTACTCTTTACCCCACTGAGGTGGATGTAGGTAATAAGGGGTTAGGAGTGATTTGAGGTAACTTCCACCCTCACCTTGAATTCATGCCCCTGCAAAGGAAAGAATGAAGATTAAATGGACTACTGAAAGAATGCAATCATGAATGTGATAATGTGATTGAGTGGCTAGCCACTCTGTGGGATAGGGGATACCTGCTTCACAGCCTACTTTCCACCTTTAAAAGGTTTGGAATTTTCCTAAAGGCTTTCAGAAATGAAAAAGCAGCAACATCCAGGACTTTGGGAAGAACATTTTATTGCTAAGCATATCTTTAAACCAAATGCAAATAAGAAACGGAAAAGAATTGAAAAGGAAGAAGAAAATGAAAGGCAAAAAAAGCAATAACATCACGATAACTCAAAGAAAAATTCTTAAGGTTCTCCATAAAGCAACAGGGATATGGTAGAAGCTCACATACAGAAATGCACATGTTCCCCAAAACTATCCGATAGAAACTTACGCAAAGAAAGGAAAATGTAAATATTTTTCTCCTAAACTTAAAAAGGAAAAGCAAAAAGGAAAGGAAGAAAGAAAGCAGGAAATAATTTCACAAGACTCCAAGACTCCAAGAACAGCAATCTTTTACAGACACCGAGATATAATCAACTTTAGATAGTTTCAGCCAGTTAAGTCATCGAAAATCGTGCTTTCGTACCTTTTTAAAACCTTTTTCATACCTTTTTTTTAACTTTTTAGTATAAAAAATAAAAAAGGAAAAAAAGCTCAACCTCGCACACACACACACACACACTGTGCACACGCACACATACACGCACCAAAAAGAGTCGTTAACATGAAAGCGTCTTCTCTGCATGTTGGAGAAGGCTGGTTTTCCTCTAGATAAGTTCCCATGTGCGTGTGTGTATTTGATGACACTTCTTCAAAGTCAAATATTCATGCGACTGATAAACACCAGCAAGAGTAGATTTCTAAACCTAAATAGCTGATTAGTTTTCATCCGTATACAGAAAAAGTGTACATCTGAGATTCCAGTTTTCATTCCATCTTGGGGTTTTTTTTGTTGTTGTTTTCCTCTTTGTCTCTCTCTTTCTCTCTCTCTTTCTCTCTCTCAATCTCTCTCTCTTTCTCTCTCTCTCTCTCTCTTTCTCTCTCTCTCTCTCCCATTTGCCTTTTTGCACATGGACATCGAACCCCCTGGCTATCGTTCTGTACAGCAAGATGTCCTTTTTCACCAGAACTGGGAAAATGTAGAAACCAAGTGAACCAATGAAACAAGTTAAAGAAAAGTGAAAGACATTCTCGATTTAACCATAAAACAGTATATACACCATCAGGGTATCCATATAGAAATTATACTAGCAAAAAAAACCAGTAGTAAAATATGTAAACAAAATTTCAGATTCTTTGTTTTTTTGTTTTGTTTTTTTCTTTCTTTATACAGGTAACTGTGACAAACCTTAAAACACATGCTCTCTTCACATTTGAATGTTTACTTTTGCTGTCTGCTTCAGTTTACTTTGTTCTTCCAGAATAGTCTCATTTCACATTAAGATCGTAACAGAACTTCCGTTCCAGTCGTCCCATCAAACATACCATGATAAATATATCTGTGTATACATATATATATATATAATATTATTAAATTCCTTTTTCTTTATTATTTTTGTGTGTCACAGCTGCTTCATTTCTTTTCTTTTTATTTTTTTATATAAAAGAGAAGGAAAATGGAGAATAGGGCAAATGGAAAGACAGAGATGATCTGAAATGCCAACCTACAAAATGAAACTACTACACATGAAAACCAGCTTTATGTTATAAAAACCAACCCATGTATTGTGCATTCTTTTAGCTTTTCAGGCATTTATGGGTCTTGTCACGAGTTGAACTCTGGCGGTGTCTTTCTTATCTCTTTATTGAACCAATTTATTATCATTTTTTGCATGCATTGCAATCAGTCACAGAACCAGAACCCAGAGAAAGGCTCCTTTATTTTTGCGTAGTATATTTAGCTCAGAATGTTAACCATCTTTTGCTTTAATCTTCAAATGCCTTTAACCACAGTTTGGCTGTGCTGATGCACACCAAGTGATATTCTCAAATAAGGACAGTGACTGATCAGAATAGACCCAAACCCATCTATTCTTCAGTTCTGTTGCAAATACTAGAGCCAGATCCAAATTTCCATGATCATTTCTTCAGCACCACCCATCGACACTCTTTCACCGTGTTGTTAGCAAACAACTTACTGCAAGACAACAAATTCTAGAGACAACACGACCAGGTATGTGGAGTGGACACTATGAGTAGCTTCTGAGTTCATATATGGCAATAGTCTCTCGCTATTTATTATGGAATTAATTCTTTTTTCCAAGATTTCTTCTCAAGTCCTGGGTTGCCCCCCACACTGTTTCTCTCCATCCTTTCCTCCTACACCCAAAATAAACCAAAAAACTCCAAATGAAAAACAACCCAAGAAGCAAAAACAAACCAAACCAAAACCCCAACAATCTCCAAAATCATTTATTCCCCTCCTCCAATCTCAAAAAAATTCATACGTATGCTGGATGTGGCCAGATCAGTTTGTTCAATACCATTTGTTTCAGAAAGTTTGCATTATTTTTTTCTCTTTTTCCTTCCTTCCTTTTTTGTTAGTTTGTTTTTAAATAAATAAACTGAAAAATTATCGATACAGTCAGGGATCAAGAACATTGTTAAAGACTCACTTGGAGATATGAAACAAGTAAGCCATGAAGTCTTCTACCTTTGCAGAAAGTTCAGCGGAGGAGGAGATTTGGAGACGTCCAAGTTCACTAACAGGGCAGAGCTGTGCGCACCATCTCCGGAACGCTAAGTGTGCTTTATAATACATTAGGGCAGAGTTTGCTGACTCCAAGCGATGACTGAGACAATAACAGTCACTGCTGAAATAATTTTTTCACAATACTTTTTCCCACAAACGATATCTCCCAATCTCGTTTGCTGCAATGATTCTGATATTTCAGTTAAATCTCAATAAGTATTTATATATTTATATATAAATAAGTATTCTTTTTTACACATAATACTCTTTGTCCTTGTTTTTCTGTTTCTTGTGGCCACTCTTTGAGCTCTGCTGCTTCTCCTTCATGAGCGTGCCATTGCTCTGGGCTGAGTTGCTGATGTAGTTCCGTGTCTCGTCCACCTGATAGGACCCCTCGTCCCTGTTCCTGTACTTGTACATGGCGTACAGGAGGATGAGGATGCAGAGGGCAGCAGCAGCCACAATGCCGACGACCATCCCCGTTGTGCTGCTCGACTCGCGGACCACCTCTGAGGCCCCCGGAACCCGTCTGATTCCTGGCTCCGTGGGGTTTGCTGTGGGCACATTACGGAACATGGGGGAAGTGATTAGCGGGCTCTTCAGCTTTGTGCTGTCTAGCTCATAGGCAGTGGGCAACGGAAGCAAGACTATGTCAGGCTGGGGTTTGAGATCACGGTTATTCATTTTGCCGGCTGGCAATTTGGGCACCATCCCAGTCGAGGACGAAGCTGTGGAGAGGATCAGCTCAGGGGACAAAGACGTGGTAGTAGTCCTACCAGTTTCGGAGACTTTGTTAGGTCTAAAGTCCTTGGATTCCCACTTGGGTGCGTGTGCTTTGTAGCCACCTTCGAAGATTGAAGTGGAAAGACTCTTATCTGTTACCAAGGAGAAGGTGGTGTAAAAATCTTCATCATCAGTAGGGGGTAGGTTAGAGTCAAAGGTTTCCCCTGAGCCATACCCAGATATCACCAAGCCATCATCATCACAACCATCGCTGCCTTGGTCCGACAAGCAAGGTAACCCCGCCTCAGAGGTCATGGACAGGGAATCTTTGGTGGTCTCAATAATGGTGAGGAGGGGGCGAAAGGTAGGGGGGAGTGTAATGAAAGGTGCACGAGTAGCAATAGGAGGGATATCTAAAGGGTCTTCTACCAGTAGAGGGATAACTAATTCACCTCCTGGGATGGAAAAGAGAAAAAAAGAAGATTAGTACCTTTTAAAGACACAACGCACAATTTTCAATTCACTTAAGGGCCAGAGAGGATTCGGGGTCTATGGAGGTGTCGGGGATCAGGCTTGTCACCTTAATTACACCACCACCATATTTTTCTGGGGGGTGCCTTTCACTCTTCCTCCCACACTACTTTGATGTTGGTAAAGCTCTTTTTCCATTGTCTCCCTCTTTTAGCCTGTGCTAGGTCCATACAGAGAGATACTCCACAAGTTTGGGAACCTAAAGTTTTTTATTTTGGAAGATACTCTCAAGTGACTCCATGGGCATCTATTTTGGGTAGAGATCTTTTTTAACCATTTTGTTACAAGAGTGTTTAAATTAATTATTTTAGACTTCCACAGAGCGATGTTGTTCTGCAGAGATTTTACCACTCGTCCTGACAGTTTTTCCTCCTCAGAGTCTTTTCATTTAAAATAGCATTGACATTTCTTCTCTATCTTCCAGTTCCATTCACCACTGGTAGCATTTCAGAAGGCCTTTCCCTAAGGCTTTTCCCATTCGTTCACTACTTCTTGATTGTTGCCTGGCTTTTAAATTGTGGAAAAATTCATGAAAGGGCAGGATGGATTAAGAAGCAAGTACTTACTGAGGTCCATGAAGGTACAGAGCTCTACTCAATGCTGGTTCATCTCTTTTAAATCTTTGTCATTCTGTTCAACACTAGGGATTTCCCTTTCCTTGAACCTTTTGGGGATAATTCCATACCAACTTCATCTTCCCTCTTGATTTTGTTTTACTTTACTGTGATTAAAAATTAAGATAGACTTTTTGTGATATTATATAAATGAATAATTATTCATTCATAATGAATAATTCATGATGAATAATTATTCATCATTCACACTCTGAGAACCCAAACTAGCAGTCAAGCCTACAAGTGCGCTGCTTAATTTGTCTTCACACCTGTTGTTCCTACTTGATAGATGGACAGCTGTGATCAGTGCTACCTTTGCCTGTCATGATGGCTACCTGTTGACTTATCCTCTACTCCTGAAGCAGAACAACAGTGATGCCCACCATATGAAATGCATCCAAAACATAAAAATCAGTGTGTCATTTCCAAAGTTGGGTTTCGGCCCAGTAATGCACTACTTTTAGGATAGTAGTCCTGTTTCATATAGGTCATATGACTGCACTTTTGAGCCTATGGGCAAATAATGCTCCACTGTTTTATCCTGATATGGAGGCAAAATGAATTTATCTATTTCATTTAGTTCAGCCTACATAGTCTTCTGCTGACACACAGGTCACTGACACTTCTTGGTTTGAGTCATTGTTTTTTGAAAGTGTGTGTATAAATTCTTCCCTGGGTGATTTTTTCTTGGGTTAGCCATTCCAGTTAGCAGGTCTAAATATAAACCGAGGAGTTCATCTGACAACACAAGCAGTAATCTAGATTTGCTGGAAGAAGTGCATTTCAGTAAGAACTATTTCTAATTCATGGGAGTTATATTCACTGCTGCTAAAGGAAATATATGCAAAAGGAATTTGGGCTTATAAAGAAATAATTCTGGCTTTTATTTGCATGTTAATAACTGATGAGAGCAGTTTGGCATCATTGCTGTAATGAGCTGTATCAGGGTCAAAATTCTGCTTTCTGCTCTCACCACATGCACTTGTTTCCCATTGAGCAGTGCCAGTAATATACATTAGAGTTTTATATCAAATATGGTCCAAAATAATAAATCCTTCTAAATATATTTGGAGAGCAGTATAGTTGAACAAAGTGCTTATCAAAGAGAGCAATATAGTGAAAAGATACTTAGCAGCTTGATTAAATCCGGATATCTGTACTAGTACTACACCTCACTTGCATCCTTAAGGAGAAACTAAGTGATGACATGGTGTAATAAATCAAACCAGTCCAATTTAGCTCAGAGAAACCAGCGTAAAAATTAAGCCAAAATAAAAGAATGTGACACTCTGTGTACCTCCAGGCAAAGCTACTTTAAAACTAATACATAAAGGGTCAAGTACAATGCCTTTAGTTTTCTGAGCTTCCTCAGCACATTCATATTGGTTTTGTTAGTAGATTGAGGATGAAGAAATAAGTATCCTGTGTATAAAATGATGCCAGTCTCTTCACTCTATCTTCCATTCCAAAAATGATCTAAAAAGCAGGAAGCGTAGCCTGCTCAATAGCTAGATGGTGTTTTCTGCTGATGTATCTGAGCTGGTTATGGGCAATGTAGGATCTAGACCATGATTTACATATTTCCAGAAGCCCTATACATGGCTAGAGTAGGCCATCTATAATCTATGCAAATAGATGGCCTTTGGGTATGCCTCAAAGGGAGAGAGATCATCTGTGAGTCTGAGGAAAAAGGAGTAAAACCAATAGCATTTAAGTGTGCATCACAACCAATTGCACAAGTGGAGAAATCCAAGTTCCGTAAATCAGGAATAGGTAGTGTTCTTCCCATTAAAAATGCCTTTTTAAGGACTCTTGTCCTGCAACTGTAAAAGCATTAATGGCCTTTCTAAAACAGTAAGAAAAGTTAATGGAGTCTCTATGGGAAGTGAGGTGTCACCGAAGCGACAGAGAGCAGATTGGAGTGTTTGGATTCCAACAAGTCTTAGGACAGGACAGAATCAGGAATCAGTTTTACCAATTTTCAACCTCACAATGTAAGTGAGAAGAGGAATTATTTCATATTAGGAAGACTGGATTAACCTTGAATTCCCCTATAATTATTTATTCCAGGTTGCTCAGTGATCCATAATATATTTACCTGTATACTAAAGAAACAAAGGGAACATTAAGAGGCTTCATTAGGAATCACTTCTCCATCAAGCAGCTCATTTGTTATATTTATTTAAGACATCAAACTTCTGAGGAGTACCAGGAAGACAGCTGCCAGGCTGCCATGATGGAGAGTTATCAGGTAGACATCAGCTGCAAGGCTGGTAATGGTGCTTCAATTTCTTTTAATTTTCATTCTGTCCATAATGAAAGAAACTGGTGAGACTGGAAAAAAGCTGTGTGGGAAAAGCAACTCAGAAAAAGCCCTCCAAGTACCAAATCTGGCTTCTGTCTTACTGGTATCTTTGGCATCTGTGCAAACCTCACTGCAAGCTGGAAGTTGTAGGTTGAGTACAATGCAAGCAAATGAATATGTGATTTACTGAGGAGTTACAACATCCTTTAAAACAGTGTGATAAAAGTATCATTCAGTCTAAATCAAATGTGTTATCTAAAGATAACAAGGAATGTCAATACTGAAATTCCCATGAACGGATGAGGAAAGTGATCATCAGTATCTATGAGGATGAGTGAGTGCAAACCTGGGTATCAGACCTGCATACCATGTTACTGTGTAAATATTTCTACTCATGAGAGGCACAAGGGGGAGTCTGATGACTGGTAGGCGTGCGTGTAGGGGAACCACTTCTCAAAGTGAACACTGAGGCAGCAGGAAGCCCTTAGAGCCAGTGAACCTCTGAAAGAGAACCGAGCACTGGAGGTGATTTAAAGGCAAGCACTGATTGAAGTACCACTCTGTTCCCAAGATTCATTTACATGGGATTTGGACCCTGAAATGTTTTCTATGGAAGACAGGTGCTTTAAGAATTTGGATCTCTAGAAAAAACTAAAGAGGTGCCCCTGAAAAACCTTACATGATAATTTGGGAAATACATTTGGGACAGGTTTTATTTTACTATTTTGCTAAGCTTTTATTTTCTCACAGTGTCTACCCTTTTTTTGATCACAAAATTAATACTTGGGCAGCCTTGATTAAATCTTAGACTTCATTTCCAAATTGTTTTGTGGTTAAAGAAATCAGAGGCAATGCTGCAAATACTCATTCGAGCCCTAGATTCTGTTTGTGGATGATACAGACTGTTTCCTGGTCTTTCCTACTTGTTACAGGTTTCTTCCCACCTTTTTTTTTCTGTGAAGGGCCATTTAACAGTGTTCACTGGAATGGTGCAAGTCCAGATCTACTTTAGCAATCCAAGGTTTCACAAGGATTTTCCAGATCTATTTTTTACCTACTTTATGCTTTTTCACCTAAGCAAGAAATGGATGTTTCCCAAGCAGAAACGGGTTGTATTAAGAAGCTTCTGTTGACAACTTAAAGAAATAAATAAAAGGGAAACAGATAAAATCGCTTGCTCTGCAGTGATAAAGATGCAAAATTAGTTTGCCCATCGCTAGTATAGTTGCAATAAAATAAAATCATTTACAAAATTCCTTGAATAGCAAACTGGAAACAGCACTGTGGTCTCTGAGGTGGGAGACTTTATATCAAGCACTCCACTGCTCTGCCTGGCCTTTGTATTCCATGAGGGATGCTCACAGTCCTTAAATGTTAGCCTTTAAATCGAGGACATTCACTCTTTATTTAGAGCTGTGCTTTTTGCTAAACTACCAAGATCACTGGGGATATAGAGGGTCTCTACTTCAGCCTTGGAACTGTTCTGCTTCTGTGCTTGATAAACATATTTATAGATATCTAATTTACACCTTGGGGCTGTTCTCCAGTAAGAACTCCCTGCCATTGGAAAAGATTTAGTGTAGATATTTAAGAGAAGCCTTGTTAATGGTGAGGATGTTGTGGGTGAGTCAGGAGTGCAGAAGGTATGAAAACACCCCAACCAAAACACCAAGGAAAAAAACCCTCTCACTGAAAAACTGTAGGAGCTGTCATCTTTCATCTTTAGAGCCAAGTTTACTTCTCTTGAGTCTCAGGCATCAAACAAAGACTAAAGACACACAAAAATGAAGTCTGAAAACTTTATCATCCCTCTTTTTTCAAGATACTGTTGAAGAGGCTTTTTTAGTGCCATCTGTCAAGGCTGCCCACCTCATCTATTTCTGCAGGCACCTGAAATTCTGCATCCAATGTTTAAACAATTGTATTTTAGTCTTACGCTGCTCCTCTGCAGTTGGACTCCACTTTCAGTATGAAATACTTGCTGCAGAAAAGAATTCCTTCCATTTTCCTTCTGCATATCAAAATAGTAATTTCTTATTAAATGACTGAGTTAATAATTTCGATCTAATGGTGTTTTCAGTGAATTCTCCTTTCAATCCTGTGAGGGTAAAAAGTGAAAGTTATTCAGAACACAGTCCCTGATCCATAGGACAGATTATGCTAATGGAAAAGCCTACTAGATGAACGTTCATAACATTTTCTACTCTTTGCAATCCGATGTAATTGCAATCGACAGTGAGTAGCATCATTTCCACAGCAGAATACTGCAATTGCTCATCTCAGATACCCATCTCTTCTTCCTTTCAGAGAACATCTAGTCCTCAAAATGATTAGACCAAACTACTTTTCCTGGTGCAGTTGGTTGAAAAACATTTCCTACATCCTCCAGACTCCAATAAGTATGTTGGTTATCGCAGTGCTCCCTACTGCATGGCTCACAGGAGGCAACAGGAAGGTCGCGAATCCCATGTTAACAGTAGGCTGTATTTCATTGCTGGTCATTCTTGGTCACTTTTGTGCAGTTTCAGTGCAAGAGATCTGGACACCTTGCAGCAAGGACATGACAGAGTGTCTCCAGGCAGGATTATAGAGTAAAGCCAAGGATTTTTGTTCCTAGGCCCTGAGTTGCTCTGAACCCATTGAAGCACATGCTCTTCCACCTCCAATCATTCAGTTAAAAGTTGATGGTTACTTGGTGACAGCTTCTTACTCAGCATCATGCCTTGTTCTCTTTAGGAGAGAAGGGACTTTACAGTACCTCTTGAACACAGCAGTGCTAGGAAGGAGTAGTGAAAACTTTACATGCTTATATGGGTGTGCAGCATTTGCTTACTTGGACTCGGTTTTATAAAGAAGTTAATCCCAATCTATGTTGAAGTAAGAAAATTTTAACAGTTCAGAACATGAGTTTCAGTAGGAAAGTGTCTGCCCAGTGTAAAATTTGCACTTGATATTAGCAAGCCTGACACTAGTCATAATGTGCTGGGTGTGTTTATGTGTAGAGTACACTTGAGAGTATCATTTAGACATCAGGCAGATCATCAGCAATGCAGAACACTGATAGAAATAAACCACTTTCATCAGAATAAGGTAGGAATGATAAAGAGCTGCTGTGAGAAGACCATGAGCTACCCAAATCTTAGAGAAGTCTCATAATTTTTAACTTGACATGGCCAGGCTACCCGTGATTCAAGTAGCATGAAAAAAAGGAGCATTCCTGGTGACTGATTTTGGAAAGAGGGAAGGGGAAAGCCAGCTCTAGAGAGGGACTGAGAAAGAATAGAAACAAATTCCCCCAGACTCCTTCACCCACTCCTATCCACAGTGTAATCTGGTAACTCACAATATACAAACAGCACATGACATAAAGTTGCATGATGACCACTTTAAAAAGAAATTAACAAACTCGGACATTTTTTCCTAAAACAAAAGCGTATACTAGAAAATAAACCACAAAATGTCACAGCAACAAGCATAGAGGAAAGAAAAAAGGGAAAATATAGCAAGTCATTCAGCAAAAGAAAGGTTAAAACCTACAAGAACTGAAAAAAAACCAAACCCACCCCAATGAAAATCAAAAAGCCCCACTCTTTTCTTTAAAAAAAAAAAAATAAATAAAAATAATCAAAGTAATCAAAAATACATCAAAATATTTGGAAAGCATACCACATTGATTTCGGAACAGTCCACTTACATCAACAAATTGCCCGCATGTTTTTTGGCATGAAAGGAAAAAATTTACAAAAGAAAGTTGTGTAAGAATGCTCTTGGACAAGTAGCATTGCCACATTCTTCTAACGTGCCTTTTTTTTTTTCTTATTGTTGTTTCGTAAAAACTTTTTTGAGTCAATTTTTTCTTCTTTCTTTTCTTTTTTTTTTTGATTTTAGGTTTTTTGTTGCTGTTTTTTTCTAGAATATAATTGCTTTATAACAAAGGGTGATACAGGGAGGCAACAACACATACATCCACACCACAGAACATGAAAAGAAAAAAATCTTGCACCTGAACAAATTGGAACTTCTTTCTTTTTTTTCTGCTGTTTTTTTTTTGGTTGTAATTAGCTGTGTTGGTTTTGTCTCACGGAAAGTCGTTAGCGTATTACACTTGAAAAATCCTGTACATTTTAGAGAATTTACTTTTGCTTGTTTGCATATCTACTTACAGCGTGTTTATTTTGTTTCTGAAAAGCAAAGTTGGTTGCTTTTTTGCCTTTTTGGTCAATTAGATATATATTTTTTTAAACATTTTCTTTTTGTTCTCTACTTTTTGTGTGTGTGTGTTTCCAGAAATGGATGAGTGCACATAAGATCTTGAAGAATGAGAAAGAAAGGGGTGGTGAAGGGGGACTTAGGAGAAGAAAAATGCCTAGGGTGGGTGGAGTGGGAGTGTAAAAAATCTATGAGTGTACTACACAGGAGATGAAGATGATGGGAGTGAATGTGTAAGTCAGTTGCCATGTCCATGTAAGGGCGGTACGGAGTGATCTAGCAGCATTAGAGCTTCTGGCTGTAAGGAAGGGATGGGCAATATACAAAAACAAATGAGCATATTCATGCCCATCAACAAAAATAAAGAACAGAACTCTAACATTGACAATCTCACAAACCCTAAGCTGCAACTTCTTCAACATGCAAGTTACAAAAAATTAATAATTAAGGTATTCATATTTACATTTTAATTAAAGTTTCTCAAATTATAAAAACATTGTAAACTTTTCCCTACTCAAAATAGCAGTAAAAATACATAAACTAATAATAATAACAACAGCAACCATAACCAGAGAGTAAAACAAAAAACCAAGGAAATTAGTTTAATGCATTTGAACTAGAACGACTTCATCTGTAGCTACCCACAGCCGCCGCCTTCTAAGAGTCATCTTTTCTGAAGTCCATCAAATGACATCAGTATTCTTAATAATTGGTGACAATCATTCCTTGAGCCCATCAAATCACTGTTTCAAATGTCATGACTGTATTGGCACACCTCTTCCCCACTCACAAATTACATTGCTTTTAGATTCAGATTCTTTGGAGAGTTTAAAACAGTACAGCTGTAGGATTCTGCCAGTGAAGTAGTTCCTTATTTGAAGAGGGAAATAGAGGGGACAAATTGCAGAAAACAATTCATAACTCTTTTTTTTTTTGGGTTTTGTTTGTTGTTTTTTTTTGTAGTTGGATTTTGTTTTTCATTATTAGATTGGAACAAACCAAATCTAAGATAGAAATTCAACCATGGAAAAGAAGTACATTGAAATATAACTAGGTAGAGATATACTAAAAAAAAAAAGCAAACTGTGAAGAAGAACGCTTTGTTCCCAGGGAGAAGGGAGTTAAGAACAATCAGGGAGGAGTTTAAACTTTTATTTTTTAAAGAACAAATGGTTCTGCACACTTTTAAGGACGAATGAACCCAATGCACACACTGAAAGGAACAGACAAATCAGTCTAGGGACACTTCCAGAAGGATAATTATGTAAGGGGCTTTTTTTTGTTAAGAACCAAATTCTCTACCCCTTACCTCCCTTCCATTTACATTTTGGGTTCAATTATTGGCCCAAACCCCCAACCAACCCTCCAGAGTTGCTTTTTTTTTTTAATACATCTTTTTGTTTGTTTGTTTTTAATGTTATTTTTAATCACTTCTTTTAAAAATAAACATGGAGAGGTAAAAAAAACCCAACAAAATACGTGCAGTCTGGATGTACGTCATAAATAGACATAGGAGAAGATAGAAGTAATTGGCTGAGGTTGACAAATGAGTTATAAAATAGCTTAATTTTACTGTAGGATGTTAATAATAATGCATGCTTAAAGTAAGTTGCATTTAGGGAAAGTAGAAAAACAGAACAGCAAGCAAGGGCTTGGAGAGGGGGGAAGGGGCAAGCAGGGAGGGTGGGAAGAGGTGGGT
>VZRI01009303.1:28622-68374 GCA_013397515.1 Upupa epops | reverse complement strand
TGGGCGGGGGGGGGTACCATCCATGCCTCTCCAGAAAGGGATAAATACATTCCAGCAGTTTCTCTGCATTTCTAGGGGAGGGCAAAAGTGTGAGAAGAAATCATAAGGTTTGCTAGGACACTTTTTCACCCGAACAATGACCTTTTATTTGGATCAAACAGTCCAAACCACAAATTGCAGCCCTTACTTTGGCCCTAACTCTCCAGGGCATTCCTGAAATAGGTGGCATTTATTATTCTGCCTAGTCCAACTGGTTTTATTACTGTAAGTGCTCATCTGGTGAAGCAAAGGGTGAGGAATGAGTTCATTCCAACACGCTGCTATGCTAGAGAAAGGCTGTGGCTGTAGTGGCTGTTGATGTCCAGCAGTGAGCAGGTACTCAGATGTCATTCTGGGGTGCTGCTGGGGGTCCACCAGGCACCAGTTATTTGGTACTAAGGCCATATGGTTTTGCATAGGCAAACCTGCCACTGCTGGCATTAAGACCAAGACTAGTTTCTCTGATTCTACAAAAGCATTTAAAGTTCAAGAATGTACTAATCAACAACGGGATCCCAAACGCCATGTTCTAGAAATGCCCTTGTCTTCCTCTGAATTCCCCAAGCAAGTTCTATGATGTCTGTATTTTTTTCTTGTATAAAGACATCAGAGTCCCTCTAAGAAGGAACTCAGGACCCCAGCAAAGCATCCTGTTCCATCTAATAATTTAGGAGAGGGAACATGTTACCTACAAAGCTTTGGACACTGTTCATGTCCATCACCTTCAAGAGCTGGAAAAGCAGGCTCCAAGCACTGCAAGTGCCTTTTTAGCTTTCCATCATGAACACCAGCATTTGCAAGTCTTCATAAGGTCACACTGCCACCAGTGAGTGGAACTGGATGACTACTTTCAGCTAGAATTGCTAGGAAGAGTGAGGCTATCCACTCTGCAAATGTGGCCAGAGTGTATAAAATACACTCTGTATTTTCTGTATAAAATACCTTAGCAAACAATTAGGATGCTTTTGTACTTAGCAACATGAGGAACAACAGCAGCTCAAAAGCCACTGAGAGAGTTGTGAGGAACATTAAACAGCACAGAGCCCACGATAACCACATGTCCTACATTGTCTGTAGATGCATCCCTGAAAAGTACCAGGTTTTGAGAGGAGTTATGAGGAGTCTCTTAACTCCTACTTCAGATATGTGGCGATTGCAATGACTCCTAGTGCAGTGCATCTGTAGCTGGAATATCTCATGACTTTGTCGGAAGACTGCACTGGATATATCTTCCACATCCCTTTGGAAAACATGTTATGAAGGGAAATGGTCCAACCAAAGAAGAAGAAACCTGGTCAGGATGATCTCAGGGACAGAACGTGCAGGTTACAGGAATCAAAATGTTGATCTAGATGGGAAATTTTGGGGATTCATTTGTGCATCAGAAAAGATTGTCTAGGGATAGGAAATTAATAAAAAGTGACAGAAGTGAAGCCTTTGCAGACCTCAGTGGAGATTTTATTTGGTAACGTTTCATGGCCAGTGTCCCTGGACACTGCTCCCTACCAGGGTTCTGTGACTCTTGTTTAATTGTACATCAGGAGTTTCACAAAGAGGCCTTTAAGCTTTGAATTGTAATCAATATTTGTCATGATTTGCAGCTGGATTTTCAAAGTAGCGAAAATATCCCCCTTCAGCACATTGGAATGGAGTGCCTGCTTTTTGACACAAAGCAGACTGTAAAGCATGGGTCTGGCTGCCAACTGTGCAGCCTTTGTCAGGCCACTCCAGTAAACACATTCTATTTGATGATGAATGTCAAACTCATTGCATGAGAGCCTGGAAAAGCCATTTATGGCACAACGATCAGAGGAGCTAAGGAACCACAACTTGAGACAAAGACACCTAAAAGAGATCACAAGGCTTTATCAAGGAAATATTTGTTAGATTTACAAGAGTGTTCTAAGCAATTTTTTTCTTTACTTGGTCAATACAAAGGTACCCAAACAGAGGCAGAGTTCTTTGGAAAGTCTGGGGGCCAGAAATTTCTGCTGAGGTTAAGAAATCTTCTGCAGTTTAGAAAAAGAAAACATCTATCTGTTAATAGTCAAAGCTCGATGTCCTAAGTGGAAAAGTGGATCCTAAATGTCTCCACACAAAGAGAGAATATTTTCTTACTTTACAGTTAGTCAATTATCCCTCAGAGAAACAAAGATTGACAAACAGAACTGTGGCAGCCTTTCCTAAATTTCCATAGCTTACAAGTAGACCAAAGGACTGGGAACAGTGGCATCTGTAGTGTGAAGGCTTATGAAGCTTCGTGTTGGAAGGACTGTGTAAAGTGAAAAAAATCCTTTTTTAACCCAAACCCCCTTGTTGCACAGATTTCATTTTAAAGTTCTGTTTTCTCGTGCTTTTGAAGTTGCATTATATAATGCCACTGGTAAAGGTAATGCACACCTCTGTATGTGCTAAAGAGCAGGATGCTATATGGTAAACTAGTATCTAGGGCTGCATTACTGTCCTCAGCTTCACGCTAACCTCTGGAACTTCCTTGTCTTCTATTACTGTAGTCTCTGGGCTCCAACAAGCTGACAGTTTCTCCCTTTCTGCAACACAACACTATTGATATGTTTCATTATTCACTAGCTGTACCAGCTGCTTATTCTCACCTAGCTGCCCAGCTCTACTGTTGATGCACTTCAAACATCCAGGATTCCCTGACAGCCTCCTAGTGCACTCTTCCTTAGTTGGGATATGTTTTCCATCTGAAACCTCCTGTGCTGTAATTGCAAAACTAGGACAAGGACAGTAAACTATTTATTTATTTGTTTATCTTACTGTACTTTGATCTGATTAGAATAGGATGCAGGACTTCCAGGGGTAAAAGAGAATGTGTGTTTCACCACTGGGCTTCCATTGGCTTTGGAAGTTTTCTTTGTAGATCATGCAGCACCGTTTCAGGCTGGTTTTAGTTGGAATTCTTCACCATGATCTCATCAATACATGCTGGGCAGGTATATTACAGAATCACAGGATTCTTGAAGCTGAAAAAGCCCTCTGAGCACATCCAGCCCAGGTCCTAATATCACCACATTGACTAAAGCAGGGCACTGAGGGCCACAGCCAGTCTATCCTTAAATACCTCCAGGAATGGGGACTCCAGCACTACGATGGGACATTCCTTTCAGTATCTGATCATCCTTTCCAGGAGGAAGGGCTTCCTAACATCCAACCTAACCCTCCCCTGGAAGCTTCTGGCCTGCCCTCTCATTCTGTCACTAGTTGCCTGATAGAAGAGCCCAATACCTGCCTGACTACAGCCTCCTTTCAGGGAGCTGGAGAGAGGCAGAAGCTCTCCCCTGAGTCTCCTCCAGGCTAAACACCCCCAGCTCCCTCAGCCTCTCTTCATCAGACTTTCTCTCCACTCCCTGCACCAGTGTTGTTGCTCTCCTCTGCACTTCACATGGACATGGATATTAATGACACGGATGTCTAAGAAGCCAATATTTTCAAAATAACAGTGAAAAGTGTTCAGTTTTCTGTAAAAAGTTTAGACAAAAGCTACTTTTAGCTATGTGTCTGCTTTTACATGCGTCAATGCTTTCTCCATGGGCTAGACTATTTTGGTGGAAGAAATATATGCTACATAGACAAGGGAGGAAAAAAAGCTCTGCAAAAGTCCTTACTTGAAGCCTCTGTCTTTACACCAAGGAAGAAAAAAGTTTTCTCCATTTCCAGTGATTTTGCCATAAAAGAAAACCATACACAAACCCAAACTAAGGCACTTGTTTCTTTTCCCCCCACTAAAACTGGTGAGGTACTCTTGACTACTGGTTTTAAAAGTTAGCAAATTAATCCCTTCACTGATATAAAAAGTAGAAGTTCTAGAGCCTGCAAGAAACCCTTCTAAGAGCTGTAGATGAAGCATGGCTTTCCTCACACTCAGTCTCTGTCAGGCCTATAGGGAAAATAGGACAGTTCCTAGCAAGAGAAGGCAGGTAGGGGTTCCTGGCAGGAATCTGGGGAATTTAGGAGTTAAAGATTAACCCTCCTGCTCCAAAACAATCAGTTTGTTCTTTTTACTTCTCTCAGAACACTATTTCAGACAGTTGCCATCAGGTGGGGGTCAGGCTCTTCTCCCAGGCAACCAACACTAGGATGAGAGGACAGAGACTGAAGCTGTGCCGGGGAAGGGTTAGGTTGGATGTTAGGAAAACCTTCTTCCAGGAAACGATGATTAGACACTGGAGTGGACTGCCCAGGGCAGTGGTAAAGTCCCCATCCCCAGAGATGTTAAAAAAAACCTGGATGTGGCATGTAGCTGATTGTGGTGATGTTAGGTCACAGGCTGGGCTGGATGAGCTCAGAGGGCTTTTTCAGTTTCAGTGATTCTGTGATAAATAGTACCAAATAAGAAATAGTTTATAGATTAATCACAGTATTAAATTTCAGGGCAATCTCTCTTCCTTACCCCTAACTCAGAATAAAAATTCCTGTGATTCCCATCAGTTCTCCACAATATTTAATGCATAATTTAGTTTAACGCAGCTACTACAAAACACAGCTACTGAAGATAAATGAGTTCTATCACTTCCCTTGCACCAGCTGTTTATACTGGTAAAAACCTCTCTCATTTGAAGCCTGTGGGCACATCTGAAGCTTAGAAATTACAAAAGGTAATCTATAATAAGAATATTGACATCAGCACCACTGGCAAAGATCTGCAGACCATCTTGTTTAGGTTTGTAAGAGTTAATCAATGGGACTTCTTCATAGCAATGAGCTACAAAACATCAGATACAAAAGTACATTTCCAGCTGATGTTGCTAAGGAAATCACAGGGCCAAACGCTTCTGGTGAAGGGCATTGCTTGTTTGTTTATCTTTGTTTACTTAGCTTTGTTTTGACAAGCTTTTTGTTTGTTTAGTTTAGCTTTTTGTGTGTTTAGTTTAGCTTTTCATAAATATTTACATTTTGTTCCAGTTTCTTGACTTAATTGATTAAATCAATATTTAAATGATTGGTAATTATTTAAATGATTGGTAATTATTTAAATGATTGGTAATTATTTAAATTTCATCTTTTTAATTTGAAGAAGGAGTTCTGTTAAAGGTCCATCTTATGCTTAGTGAAACCATTACACAAATACAGGGCACTGAGCTTATTTTCTGTCTCCTCCTTTCTTCAGCTAAGAAGCAGCCAGGTAAAAATACGTCATCACTTTGTCCAAATGCTAGTGAATACTCCACAACTTCCACATTCCTTCTTGGTAACAGTATCACAACACGTCGTACACTGTTAGACCATTTAATATTGCTGCTTCAGAATGCACGCAGGAAACATATCAAGCAGCTCTCAAATACACTAAGGGATCACTAGGCACATCTGTAGATGAAACTTGCATCTTACAAAAACTGCTGGGAGGAATTACATAAGTAAAATGAAGAATTTAGGAGGTAGGACTGATCTGAATGAAAAAATCCTAGAAGACACCTGACCTATGTGTCTATGTAATGACAGAATGCCATATGGAGATACTTGATGGAAATAGTGCTGACTCGGTTGCTGTACAAATACAAGCTAAGGTGCAGCTGAATTAAAGATCTGGGTACTTCATGAATGCTGTTTTGCACCTAATCTTCCCATTGACTTCAATTTATCCTCTGTGGGAGCTGAACATCATGCAGTTTGCACAGGCCCAGTTTTCTAGCCTGTCCAGGTCTCTCTGGATAGTCTTCTGTCCCTCCAGCCTGTCAACCACCCAGCTTGGTGTCTCCAGCAGACTTGCTGAGGGGGCACTCAGTGCCACTGTCCCTGTCACCAGTGAAGATGTTAAACAGCACTGGACCCAAATCAACCCCATGAGGAACACCACTGGTGGACATGGACCGTTGACCATAGCTCTCCGAGTGCAACCATCCAGCCCATTCCTTATCCACTGAGTGGCCCATCTGTCACATCCCTGTCTTTCTATTTCAGAGACAAGGATGTCCTGTGGGACACTGTCAGATGCCCTGCACAATTCCAGGTAGATGGTGTCAGCTGCTCTGCCCTTATCCACCAACACTGTAACCCTGTTGTAGGTGACCAGGTTTGTCAGGCAGGATCTAAGCTCAGTGAAGCCATGTTGGCTGTCAGCAATCATCTCATTATTTTCCACTTGATTCAGCATAATGTCCATTAATATTTGCTCTATGATCATGCCAGGCACAACAGATATTTATTACTAATAACTATAATTCTATATTGGACTCCTCAAGAAAAAGTAAATTCAAGGGAACTTCAGACATAGACAGGACTCATTTTCAGTGAAGTTTTTAACTGCTGGGATGCTAGGCTACACTTGTTTTTTAAATTACAGTATTGCAGAAATACTTTAATTTATGCTTAAGCTAGCATAAGCACATTATGTTCTCAATGTCTGTAGCTAGTCTGGCTGCAAGTCACTTGCAGAATCACAGAACATCAGGGGTTGGAAGGGACCTCCAAAGATCAACAAGTCTAACCCCTCTGCTAGAGCAGGACCATAACTAAGGCAGATCACTCACAAATGCATCCAGACAGGGCTGGAAAGCCGCCAGAGAAGAAGACTCTACAATCTGTCTGGGCAGCCTGTCCAAGGCTCTGCAACCCTCACAGTAAAGAAGCTCTTCCTCATGTTGAGGTGGAATGTCCTGTGCTCCAGCTTGAATCTTGCCCTTTGTCCTATTCTAAGGTAAAAGTGAAAAGAGTTTGTCTCTGTCTTCTTGACCCTCAGCCCTCATGGATGTGCAGACATTAATCCCCTCAGTCTTCTCATTTCCATACTAAAGAGCCCAAGGTCTCTCATCCTTTCCTTGTAAGGCAGGTGTTCCACATCCTTCATCATCCTCACAGCCCTCCATTGGACTCTCTCCAGTACATCTCTTCAACTGGGGAACACAGAACTGCATGCAATACTGCAAATGAGGTCTCACTAGGGCAGAGCAGGGAGGAAGTAGAACCTCCCTCAACCTGCTGAACTCACTTTTCTTAATGCACCCCAGGATATCACTCAGTTGGTGGAACTTCCTAGCTCACTTTGTGAGAAAAGGATCCAAAGGCTAGCAGAATCACTTGTCAAAAGGTTTCTCTTGCGAAGAAATTAAACTTCTCTCCTGATGGCAAAGTAGTGATTCCAGTTCTGCCCTTGATAACCCCTCTTTTTTCAGGATTTCCTGCTCCCCTTACAGACATAAATCAGTTGTGGGAAGAACCTGCATTTGCAGCTTGTATCCAGAGACAGCTGTTGTGCTTTTATCTTGGGACTGTAAAAATAACAAAGCAAAGCAAAAACAGACAAAGAAAAGAGTTGTCCACTTCTTAGATGGCTGAATAATCTGAGATCATCCCAGACATTCCTTATCTCTCTGGAAGACTATCAAGATCTGAAGTAATTAACTCTATCTGTCTTTCAGACACATGGGAAACAGAACTACTACAGGCCTTCAATGAGGACACTGTAGTAAGGCTGTACTTTACCCTGGGCTAAGGAAATTTATTTGACAAGATGTAGACCAACCCAAGAGTGTTAATGAACAAGGGTAAACTGGGCTATATGAACATGGTGATAAACTCCAACTAAAATCAAGACACTATTTCTTTGAAAATTATATCAAGTTGGATATTGCAGTAATTGTGAAGACACAACAGATGACATTTGTTCAGTATCATGAACATCAGTTCCTGGGAAAAAGAGGAGTTCAGAAAATGTGCTGTCTCATGCGTGGGAAGAAGTTCACTCCACTAGGCTTTGAACAAGGATTATTTATTTACCTGTGTCATCACACCTAACCTTATTTCTTTTATTAACTCTAATGATAAGCATATCTGCATGCTCCCTTCTGTTGAATTTGAACACTTCTACATTCATCTCTACAGTAACTGGGGTCTGAAGGGTAAAAATTGAAGTGATTTATTCAAACTCACATAGAAAAATGGTAATAAATTAAGAACTCTTAAGTACCTCTTCCAAATCATGGCTCATCCAGCAGTAAAGCCCAGCTGATAATGTTATGCTGCTGGTTTTGGATGTCAAAGCATGTTGTTTCTGCTGTGAAATAAGCTGGAATGATGCTATTCCTACATCCAAACTGAAAGAAAGCAAGCACCCCTAAATGTAGTTCTTATGCTGGAAGTTAAATCTTGTCAGTACAAAATGTTATTGGGGTGTTAACTAGCCTGGACAAAACCCTGCAGAATACAGAGAAAAAAGGCGTCACCTCTAGGTGCTGCAGTTAAAATGAACTCGGCATATTTTGGATCAGTAAATTTCCTCATGCTACAAGAAGTCTTTGGGACTTTTAATTTGAGGACAAGCCCTTCAGTCTCCTCCTCCTCAAGAACTAGTCAAAGTATTCCTGTGAATTAACACAAGGGTTGCCTCATGGCCATGCTGTAAAGTTCTCCATTAGCTATATAAAGGGATATTGGGTACACTAAGGCTTTGATTAATGCGTGGTTACCTGTAGAGGAAAGATTTTACATAAGACACGGTTCCTGATGAGAAGATCCTAATGATTACCAAGTAGAATGCTGATAGATTCCATTAAATAACTATTGGGAAGAGGTAGAAAATCCTAGGTAGAGATTCTGATGTTGAGTAAACACACATACTGAACACAGCCTGAACTCTTCCTGTGAAAAGGAAGTAAGAGCAGACCAAACTTTTGAGCAGTATGCTAGGTGTTCTTTTACATTGGTTCAGAGACTGTGAGATGCTCTTTCCTTTTGATTGTACTAGTGCTTAAATGCACTGGAGACCCCTGGAGACCTCAAGCAAAGGTGTTTGGAGCCAGAATGGCAGTGACGATTAATCTACCCTTTGAAGTCAGTTCTCCTATGAGACAGCACTTGTAACTGCATCAGAAATACAATAAAGCCAACTAATGTATGAACTATCTAGCTTTGAAGCACTGCAGAGAAGCCTTTGTACAGGAGCTTTCACTATGTGAGCTAGTTCTGTCTATCATTTGAAAAAGACAAGAGGGGAAAGTGCTGTTATTAAGGCAATTTGGGATGGATTTCTGGCAGGACTTCTTGTTTCACTGGTTTTATAGGCAAGTTTAATACTAGCCAGGATGTGCAGAGGCATAATGAAAGAAGTCTGCTTTTGCAAATTTCCTTTTGAAAGTTAAGGATTATGATGGTGAAAGGTTGCTGCAGGCAAGTTTGAATCCTCTTTGTCAACATAATGAATGGCTGGAATAAACTCTACTGTGATTTAGAAGCCAAAGCTTTAAGCTGTTTATCAGAGGTTGCATTATAGCAAGAAAGTGGCTGGGGAGGGTGTTTGCTGTTTTCATAACAGTCTGGATTAGAAAAGAAACAGATTTCATTCCAGAAGGTAACTTACTTTAGTATCAATGATACTTGGGAGTATCTCAGAAGCACAGGTAGTCATGTCCATGAATAAAGCTGAGGAGCTGGACACCAGAATTATTCAGGTCCATTCAGACTTTAAGGACTTTTTAAACCAAAATTCAGGGTGCTACTCATGAATTCTGCTTATCTGGTAAGTCATGTGGCCTTGGCATCTTTTCCCTCTTATCTTCACACCATGATAAGATAACATATAGCTCACTATTACAATGGTTAACTGTTCACTTTGTTAGAACAGTTGGAGCATTACACTTCAAAATGGTGTTTTGGGTTTGTTTTAAAAAGACCACAGTTAACATTCATAGACCAAGGCAGCTCAGACTGCTGTAGAATCAGGGTTTAAAGAGACAGATAATCATACAATTGAACATATTTCCCATATGACCTGAAATATTTCCATTGAAAAGTTAGGGCCAATGTCAGAAAATCAACTAACTTTGCATAGTGATCAGCCATTATATCTGAGATTCATGGGTTAGCAATTCAGAGGACCATAACAATCATGAATACCTGTGAAATGGAAGTTAACTAGTCTAATAGGATGCAAAGTTAATTAAAACAAGATGAAAAAAAAGGTATTTAAGATTTTTGCAGGCTTTCCTCTGACAGAAATTAAGACATTATATGGCTAGATTTTAATAAGGAAATGCATTTATTTCTCATAGACTCTAATTTTCTTTATCTGTGTGAGCCACAGAGTTTTATCATCTAGATTATTCTTATTCTGAAGAATTCATCATTCTTATTAATATTCTTATTTTACTTGAGACTCTCAATCACAATCAAAACAGAGAAAGAACTGGAAATACTATATTAAAAGTGCAAACACTTTATTTGGGTAATTCTGCTGTTGGCAAAACTTGCAGCTTTGAATTTTGTGAATGAATTAAAAAGGTGTTCAAATTCTGACCTCCATACCCTGAGATATACTAGCTTACTAGAATACTGATGAACAGCTCTGGTTTGAAGTTAGAGGAAAAGTTTCACCTTCAAAAGACTCATTACAGATACTTGAATCTGTCTTGGTCCTTCCTTGCCTTTTGCCAAAGAACCCCAAACATGGTCAGGCACATTGATGGAGGAGATTGAAATAAAGAGCTTAGACAATATAGCAGATGAAGTAAGCCTCAGCGTTAGTTAATTAGTAGTTAAGGTAAAGTGATGTTATTATTGTGTGGAAATCAGACAATTTGCAATACTGAAGACATGAGACGGTTGAAAAATAGGTAACAGCAACTTCATTGTGATGAGGATCAGCCCTGCATGTAAGAAACAGGCTTCTGCCAACTTTGTGGTTACTGGTTCATAACAACCTGATCTTCTTGCCAAAAGTACTGTGGAAGACTGCTGCCTTCCTCCCAGGAACCCCAGCCCATGACCACCAGGTGTTACTGCACAAATGCAAGAAGGAGGAGACCTACATTAAAGAGTTCCTAGAACTGATTTTAATAATTCAACCCATATCTCAGAAACTTAATGTATATGTATGATTATGTCTCTGATAATGTATGAGAACATCCAATATAACCACAACAAACTGTGCACATGTTTGGTGGAGTGATCCCCCGTGTGGCCCAGAGCTGCAATAAACATACCTGCTTATAACTCTGTG
Organism: Upupa epops; assembly: GCA_013397515.1. Taxonomy (NCBI): domain Eukaryota; kingdom Metazoa; phylum Chordata; class Aves; order Bucerotiformes; family Upupidae; genus Upupa; species Upupa epops. Next base: position 57,381 of record VZRI01009303.1, on the reverse strand, counting down.
AGTTCCACACATCAACATGGACCAAGATCACGCTGAGAAGAATTAGCAGATTTGCCTGAATCTAAAGTGTCTAAACAACATATGCCATCTTTAATGATGAAGTATTTAATGCAGAGTGGCTTCTTTCCACAGCCTTCCATGACACTGAGTTAGCCATGAGAAAGGAAATTAACACCCACTTGAATTCTACTAAAGAGGAGGTTGCAGTGAGGCTGGCACTGGTTTCTAATGATAGGGTGACAGGAAGTGGCCTCACGCTGCGTCATGGGAGGTTTAGATGAGATACTAGGAAGCAGTTCTTTACTGAGAGAGGGGTTGAGCTCTGGAACAGGCTGCCCAACAGTGGAGTCACCATCCCAGGAGATGTTTAAAAAATAAGTAGCTACAGCACTTGAGGCCATGGTCTAGGGGTTAGGGATATGTTGGGCTGAGGGCTGGATTTCATGATCCTCAAGGTCCTTTCCAGCCATGATGATTCTATGATTCTACTACTCATGGCACAGGTACATGCAGAAGGTGCTTTTTTCAGCTCCCAATATTTCAAGTGCTTCCCTCTCAGATATATTAAATACCCTGCTTTTTCGGATGTTTGTCTTTGCTTGTTTTGCTAATGAATCTGTGCAAGTCACTCAAATAACTTTGGTGTAAGCTGATACTGCTGCCTTATAGCTCCAATCCCTTATTATTACTTTATTTCACTATCTGGTACTTTCGTAGTGTTAACCTCAGATGAAAATTACACAGAGAGGAATCCAAGGCGCAATTCACACATACAACTAGAAAGAGAAGAATTCAGCACAGAAGGACCACAGAAGATTTGGGATGGCAGTTGTATATGCTGTTTCTTCATAAGGAGGGAGGCAATGTGTAGAGAGTTAAGTGGAAAGGCACTTCATCTTTTTCCCTCGGCGTCACCTTTCTTTCTAAAAAATACATTCTAGTTTGAAAAAATCTCCCCTGAAGTTCCATGCTTGTTATGTCTTAGTGGAGGTATTTCCAGCTCGAAAAATGTTTGGCCCATTTCCAAACCAAAAGATGCTCTTCATACCAACTCAGATCTCTGGGATGTGAGATTCAAGTTCTGGTCTCCTATCATCACCACTGATAAAACAAGATAGTAGGTCAAAATATGCTTTTGGTGACCTTGTAGCTACTCTTTTGCGTTCACTGGTTTTACAGGAATATGATTGACTAATTGTATGACTGGTCCAATTTACAATTTACAATTGGACCTTGGTAAATTACTCCAGTGGAGAAGAGAGAAAAAGATTGGAACCCACCCCACAACACCAGGACTACGTGGGCTCTGTAGGGACTAACAGGATACAAAACCATTAAAGCTAGTGGAGTGGACTCTGAAAGAAAATACACCAAGCCGTGGGGATGAGGAAAGATCATTTGCTCATCTACAGCATTCAGGTACAGCTAAGGGTGAAACTGCTCCTTCTGGTTCCACAAACATGGATTTTCATACTGAAAGGGTAAATTTAGTCAGAAACATTTCCTCCCCTTTACTAGTGAAAATCTTTAAACCTCAGCAGTAATTTTCCATTCTCCCCACTCTGCAGCTTTTGTGTGCCCTACAAATCCTTTCCTGCATGTATCTCTCAAATCTCCATGTTCCTCTTAACTAAAGTGTAACAAGAAAACATTCTTCTAACCCTTAGGATTATTGTATTTATAAAGCGGAGACAACAGTATTCATCCCTTTCACCAAACATCTGAAATGCTTCATTCTACTATCTGCAAAACATTCTTGAAATCTAAAACAACAGTGGTATTAAAGTAGTAACAGTATGTCCCTGGTCCTACACAGGACACACAGGGCGGGTGTTCAGTCAGAGAAGCCCAAGAGGATTCAGGGCACTACCAAGTGCAGAAATAAAAATGGAAGTTGCAGTGACTTTAAAGAGAGAAGATATTTTCTAAACAAAAGGAATACTCAGCTCTGCTCTTTTCACAAATATTCATGTATGAGTTGTCCTGGTGTTAGGGTTAAAGGTGGAACCCCCACAGAGCAGATTCTTTTTATTAGGAGAATTTTAGAGTAAGAGAGATCGGGTGACTGGAATAAAATGCTATAGCTTCAGTGGGGGAAAAGAGGGATAATGAGAGGAAAGAGAACAAGAAGAGAAAGAAATAATGTACAAAGGAACAATACAACCAGAGTTGTGTTCTGGAAAACCACCAGGCCAGCAGCAGTGGTGAAGTGTGGTGAGAAGGATGGAGGGAACCGGCATAACAGGCATGAAGGGGCATAGCCCCAGAACAGCTGGGGCCAGCGGGAAGATTGCAGTCCTGGAGTGGAGCTCAGAGGAAAAGCAAATCCAAAACGGAGTCAGGGCACTCAGGCAGCTGAGGCTGCAAGGGCAAATTGCAGAGCCTAAATGGCAATGTGCAGACCACGTCACAATCGTGTGACTCTCCACCCTTTCTTTGTCCCAGAACCCCCTTCATGCTACCGCTTCACACACAGCATCTGTGTTCCCTTAAAACCTTCCCCCCAGCAACCTCCCCACTCACCTATCGATGTTGTTGCTGAATCACTCAGGAGGGAAAATGGCATCAGAAATACTCATAAATGCTAACCTAACACACGAGAGCAAGTATACCAATGGACTCCAAAAAGTAAGTGGAAGTCAGTAGCCGCCTGATCTAAACAGAGCAACAAGTATGGAAACCACAAAGAATAAAGCATTGTAATGAAAGACAGTACAGAAACTTACATTATAAAAACAAGCTGTTGTACCCTACAGATGATCTTTGAAATGCACTGGCTAAAGTCTCTCCTCTATGTTAAACCATGAAGAGGGGTCTTTTTTTCCAGACTGTGATTTAAAGCCTAGTTAATTCCATATATTTATTTTATTGTTAACATATAACAAGATGAACTCACTCCTAATCCTACAAACTGCTAAATACTTTCTACTTTCGTTAATCCCAATGAAAACAAAGCACTCAATGTCTCATCAGGATGCCAGTTTTTCTGGCCATGTGGTTAATGTAATTAGTCATTCTGCAGGCACATGCACAGAGACAGAAATCTGCACACAATTCTCTGAATTCTTTGACCATGAAAGTATTTAATTTGCATCCAAATCCCAAAACTACTATGGAGTTCCAAGTGCTGACTGATCTCTTTTCCAAAAGCAAATTCAACACCCTGTTCATAAATGCTCTGGACAAGAGTTTTGGAAGAGAGTTATAAACAAGGGAAGAACGTGCTGAAAAAGTTCTGCAAGCGGTGTTTTAATCCTGATAAAAATGTAGTCTCTCAGAAATTCCTTCTGCATACAATTTCATTCTTTTATGCTTGCGAGGAATTTCCTATTTAGACATTTCTGGTGTAATGTTCAGCTCTGGCAAGCTATCCTACCTCTGAAACTTCATACCATGATGTGTTACATACCTGCAGCTATTTTACACTGATAATTATGTTTATATTGCTAACTTAGATTATCAGCAAGTGAGAGCTACAGAATATGCATGAAGTCTTACTGTAGAATCACAGAGAGCTGTAAGATGACATGGAGGCCATCTCCAGGGGGACCAGTACAGGATATTATCAGCAGCTTTTTTTATACCTAAGGTATTTGCAAGAACGATTTGATATCATCAGATACACTACCATGCAGCACGATTCACCACCACTCTCTAGGTGGCATCCAGCTGGTGGTCGGCGACCAGTGGTGTCTCCAAGGGGTCAGTGCTGGGCCCAGTCTTATTCAACTTCTTTACTGAAGACCTGGATGAGGGGATTGAGTCTACCCATAGTAAATTTGTGAATCACACCAACTTGGGTGTCAATCTGCTGGAGGGCAGGAAGACATTGCAGAGGGACCTGGACAGGCTGGGTCAGTGGGCTGAGGCCAACAGGAATGACATTCAGCAAGACCAAGTGCAGAGTCCTATGCTTTGGCCACAGTAATCCCCTGCAGCTACAGACTAAGGGATAAGTGGCTGGAGTGGCCTAGTAGAGAGGGACCTGAGAGTAACTGTTGCCAACCATCTGAACAGGAGCCAGCAGTGTGCTAGGCACCCTGGCTTGTATCAGCAATAGTGTGGCCAGCAGAACTAGGGATGTAATTCTTCCTCTGTAATGGGCAATGGTCGGGCCTCCCATTAAGTACTGGGGGCAGTTCTGGGCTCCTCACTTCAAGAAAGAGATTGAGATGCCGGAGCAGATCCAGAGTAGCAATGAGGATGGGGAAAGGGACTTGAGGAAAAGTCTGATAAGGAGATGCTGAAGGAGCTGGGGTTGTTTAGCCTGAAGAAGAGGCTCAGAGGAGAGTTCCTCCCTCTCTACAACTCCCTTAAGGGGCACTGGTGGGGCTCTTCTCCCAGGCAACTACGGCGAGGATGAGAGGGCAGGGCCTGAAGCTGTGCCAGAGGAAGGTTAAATTGGATATTAGGAAGCCATTCCTTACAGAAAGGGTGCTCAGACCCTGGAATGGACTGGCCAGGACAGTGGTGGAGACCTCATCCCTGGAGGTGTTTAATGACAGATGCCTGTGGCCCTTAGTGCTCTGGTCTGGCCAATGTGGTAATTTAAGGTCACAGGCTGGGCTGGATGAGTTCAGAGGTCTTTTCTAGCCACAATAATTCTGTGATTCTGTGATCATATTTTGTAGGTTAATAATACTTATGTTTTTTATCTATGTGCTAGCAGTCATACATATGATTGATGCATACATAAGAATGTGTAGATACCTGTGTACATCAGCTGTGTGTATACACACACACATGCACATATACAGGTATTCTTACATCCATATGTATTGTCCCTTAATTCCTATTTCTACCATCTTTCCCAGTGGTCACATCTGTGATGCAGAGACCAAATTTCTCAGATTTTATAAAAGGAAATTGCATTTGTCATCCTTTGATCCGCTATTGTAGAGAATATCTTTTCTCTGCACCAGTTCCCTATGCTTATTAAGCTTTCCAGCTATTTTCAAGACTCAGCCTGTGTATAAGCAGCGGATTCACTGTAATGGAGCAGAGAGATAACAGTGCCTCTGTACATGGTTTTGTCATTGCTACCCTTGAAATGATATGTGCAGTTCTATGCATTTCATTACCAGAAAAGAACAGCACAAGACAAAAGAAAAGGGAAAACGGATAGAACTGTTGTTCAACCAGGAACAATGATCATGGCTTTAATCTGATGTCTAAAATCTTTAACTTCACTGTAGATTGCTCAACCATTTTGTTTTGCATCTTGCTGAAATCTTCCTTGAACTGTCATTGCCTTAGGGTGACTGGATCTCTAGAAAAATGAGCTCCTGTAGCATGTATCTGGCAGAAGGTTTAAGGAATCTGTAGGATCAGAATGCAATCTTCATTTAAAAGTGAAGGAGAGATAAATGGAGGTTTGAACACTAAAGAAGAATTAAGACCCCGAAGTCTTATTTCAAGTCCTGCCATTCAGAGAGTCCTTAAGGGCTTGCTTGCAAAACGATTAACTATTTCTTCCCAGCATAGAAATCTGAAATTTAGGTCTTCAAATCAAGTGCTCAGGTGCACTGACACTCACAAAGCTCCCCTCAGCTGCTGTAAAAATTATGTCAATATAGCTAAAAATGTTGTTGAAGCTACTGGACACTCACACATGCAACTGTCTCCAAGATCCAGCTGCTAAAGTTCATCTTAAGTGACCGTGTTGAATGCACAGCTGGCCTCACAGCTTAAATTTCAATAAAATATAAGAAATATTGCTTTTATAGGCATTTTAAGGCTAAACCAGTAGATAAGGAAACCAACTGATACTCTAATATCATTGTAAAGCTAGGCCTTCAAAAGGCTCTTTTCACAAGACCTTCAAAGGACTGTTACCTTGTTCAGTGTTCATACTTTAATTAACTAAAATGGAAGCTAAGCGAATGATTCTACTGTTCTTACAAAAGAAGCCTAAACAGCTTGTAAGAACATCTGAAATTATCTGAATCGGCAGCTGGCGTTTGGACTTTTGCCGCCTGTATGACAAGCCAGCAGAAAACTTGCAGCTTGTTGTCAGGAAGGAAAGGTCGTACGGGAAGCAAAGAAAACAAAAGTCAGCAGAAGAATAACAAATCCATTGGTTCACTAGTAAATTGAGGTATAGATGATAGTGATTCATTTTCACTAGGCTAGACTCAACTCTGAGTTTGCTGTAGAAAGCAATACCCAGAACACTAACTGCTCATCAGACAGGTGTGTAAATATCTTGACAGAGTTGGCAAGAAAGGGAACAATCAAACCCTGTTTTCTCACTCTTCCTGGGTGGAGGAAGAATTACTGCTCACAAAAGGAGACAGACACAGGACCAGCTGCTTTCATCTTTAAACAACCCTGTTATTAGAATAGAGGTGCTCCAGGCACAACATTTGCAGTCGGTTTTACCAGCTGTTTCTAAAAATCACACCTTTGTGAAAGAGACTTTTTGTCTCTCTCACAAAAATAATTTGGTTTTCCTTTTAAAGGGAAATGTGATTGATAGGAACGTGGGAATGATCAGACAGCTACAGGGGTGGGTTTTTACCATCGCTATTCTGAACAGAATGAAAAGCTATGAATGAAACAACTGAAGAGGCTGAAACGTAATGGCCCAGCTCCTTTGATAAACGTAATCAAAGATTTTATGCTTCTAATAAAATTACTACATAGCTAGTTATAGATGTTTTCTATGGAGAAAAACATGGTTTAATGTTCTGAAGAACCTAATTGATTCTTCAGGAAGGAAGGTGAAAGGCTAAACACGAGGATTATAGAGCTCCTGAGTTAGTTAAAAATGAAGGTTACTAGTTATATTTTCAGAAACAAAGAAGAAGAAAGAAGAGCCACAAGATACTTCTGACTACAAACAAGATAGTTGTAAGATAGTTGGTTAGAATGTGAACATTTAATATTGGGGACTTTTTTTAATCATCCTCTTCAAAATGAAAATTCAGAAGTTGAAATGTGCATTTCAGGCATCATAAAATGTGATATTGTTTTGAATTTAACACGGATAGTTCAGAGGAAACTAGAGGGAGTTGCCACAGTGCGCTGACAACAGGAAATCTTTTTTTTTTTACCAAAAAAGAACTAGGGTACAAACATTTTCAACTACTTTCCAGTCTCTGCACTCCCTTTGGCCTAAAATGGATTGTTTAAGCACATGAAGGGAAACCTGAAAACCACTTATCCTAGGAAAAATTAATCAGAAGTCAGTCATAATTTCATGCTCAGAGAACACTTGCTCTACTGCTGGGTGGGTCATGTGGGTTTTATTTTGTTTCAGAAACATATGTCCTCCTGTTATACTGCCAGTTCTCTTGACTTTCTCTACAGTTGTCAAAATCTCCTTAATCCTCCCCATAGTTCTCAAAGATTCCCTAATTCTCTATCAGAGAGAACTGAATCAGAACCTCTCCAAAGGCATCTCCCTATTCCTACGGTGAGTGCAGATGTGTGCTGGAGGGAGGTCCTCTATTCCCCGCTATGCTTCAATCTCAGACCTGAAAGTAACTCACCTGCACTCAAAACACCCTCCTCCTAAATGCTGGGATCTAGTAGCTGCTATCAAGACTTGAATTTTCAGACTTGAATGAACACAACTTAATAGAAGTGTAAGAAAGACAGTACCACTGTATTCAATCTATTTGCTTCATGTTTGCTTGGAAAGCTCCTAATTGCTCTATTCCAGTTCTATAAGATGTTCCTTTTAGCCAGAACACAAATGTAGCAGTATCAGATGTATAACTCTACATACCCTTATACACAGTGCTTTGCAATATATTAATGATCTGCTTTATAACACTACAGGAATTAGCATAGAGAAGAAGCCCAGATTTGAGGGGAAATACAGATTACACAGGTCTCTCAATCTTTCCTCATAAGGTAGGTGCTTCAGTCCCTTAATCACCATTGTGGCCCTCCATTGGACTCTCTCAATCAGATCTCTGTTCCTCTTGAACTGGGGAGCCCACAGCTAGACACGTTACTCCAAGTAATGTGAGCAGAGTAGATGGGGAGAAGAGTTTCCTTTGATCTCCTGGATATACTCCTCTTAATGCCCAGGACACTACTGGCCTTCTTGGCAAAGGGCACATTGTCCCATGGAGAACTTGTTGTCCACCAAGACTCCAAGAACCTTTTCCACAGAAGTGCTCTCCATCAGATTGTCCTCTCAACCTGTACTGGTGCATCTTATTACTCTTTCTGAGGTGCAGGACTCTGCTCTTATTCTTGTTGAACCTCATTAGGCTTCTCTTCGCTCAACTCTCCAGTCTGTCCAGCCATCAGGTGAATTGGCCAGACCTTCTAGCTTAGTGTCTTCAGCAAACTTGCTGAGGAGACACTCTGTCCTGTCATCAGTCACTGATACAGATCTTGGACAAGACTTGACCCAGCACTGATCCCTTGGGAACACCACTGGTTACAGGTGTCCAGCTGGTCTTGGCACTATTGATCACCACTCTCTGGGATTAGTTATATAGCCAGTTCTTAATTAATCTCACCGTCTGTTCTTCTATCCCACACTTCCTAAGCTTACTCACAAGTGTGTTACAGGGGATTGTATCAAAGGCCTTACTAAGGTCAAGGTAGACAACATCCACTGGTCTCTCTGAATCAATCCATTCAGTCACAATGTCATAGAAGGCTGTCAGATTAGTCAAACATGATTTCCCCTTGGTAAATCTATGCAGACTACTCCTCATTACCTATTTCCAGGTCTCTGGATATCCCATAATGTTTCATGAAGAGATGTCAGAGGAAGAACTTAGAATTATATTCTAAGAAATTAAATAATAGTTACTGGGATTTTTTTTTTGCTCTTTCTGTCTGTGAAATATATAAAATCTTTGAATTCCCCAGGATTTCAGTAGCTACAAAAACCTACTATCTAAATCAATTCTACTGGCTCCAGTACTAGGGGAAAAAAGGATCCTTGACATCCATTAAAAAAAAATAAACCTCAGGATTGCTTTGCTTTTCTGTTGTCCCACAGACAGAACAACTTTTACCCCTTTTTTATCTCTCTGACATTTCTCATGCCAAGACGGAGTGAAACCAGTGAAGAAATAAAAGTATTGGAACTCTCTTTTTGCTCTAAAAGAAGTTAATTTTGTCAGTTTTCTTGTGAATAGCTGTAGCAATCCCTGAACACAAAAGAGGAGCTGGCAATCCTTATAACACCACCCAAACATGTCCAGTTTTTATGAGGCTCAGCAGGAGAAAAATGAGTCCCTGAGTGTGGTTCTTTCCTGAGGTCTAAATACCCTGTTTATTAATGCAATGGAAATTCAGAACAAAACTTGTTGGCAAACTAGTGGACATCAGAGCTTTCAAATCAAGTCAGTCTATTGTTTTGCTTCTCTCTCTGGTCAGAATGAGTAGGATCTTCGTCTCCTGCTCCTCTCACAGAATTTACTGCCTTTCCCAGATGCCTGCAGTTGGGATGAAGTACTGATTTCTAGCTTTTTTGATTAATAAGTTGGAAGTGAAACAGAGAGGCAGAATGAAGGCAAGGTAAGAATCTCTGACATAATTATAAGCATTGGTATCTCATGGTCTTGCTTGGTTTGGATATCCAAGCAGAATACATTTTCTGGCTGTCAGTACCACTGGCCTCTAATACAAAAGGCACTTTCAGGTCTGGGTGTGATGGCCAAAGAAATACATAATAAATCCTTTAGAAGCAAAAGTGTATCTTCATCCCTCATGTCTGTAAATGGTCAATGTGTTTTCTCTCTAGCAGATATATATCTTTCAGAAACCAGCTAGTTTCTCCTTGTTTAACTGATCAGTTGCTGTAGACATTGAAGAATCTCCTATATACGCATTTGCTTTTGATGCAAAATCTGCTCATGTGCTACCTCTTCTCTTCCACCAATATGTCATTGGCTATTTTTTCTTTCTTCCCTATATGTTTTATGAAGCTGAAAATCAAAGCTAGCAAGGACAAAAAGCAAGTTCCAGCAGGTTAAAAATATCATTTCTTAGTATTTTAGACGTGTGTCAGCTTGATAACCGAGGCATGGCACTAGAGCATAGCCAGCATGTGAGAGTGCATATGGCTTTGACATGCTGTAAGAAAGGACTTGAAGGCAGCAAGTGCAAGGTAGCCAGACTGGTGATCTGATGCTGGTCTCCTGATCTTAAATGCAAAACCAGGGAAACTTACACCAGCTAAATCAGGCTGGGGAAACTGTGAAGGTTTTGAAGCAGAATTCTGATCAGGTGGTGCTGATTTAAAATCTCTGTACATTGCAGTTCTCTCATGACAATGTATGTAGCCTGAGCTTTCATTCCAACATGTGATATTTATTTTCATGTAGAGTGCTAGTTAATGGAGGCTATGTTCCTCACTTGCTTCTCTCTGCACTGGCAGAACAGTATTTGCATCACTTCATAAAAAAAAATACACTATAATGTTGTCACAGCAAGTGAAGACAGCACTTTGTGCTAAAACCTTAACAGTTCCATAGTTTGGTTGTACTGTTGGTGGCAGTTAAAGCATCATCTTGGGGCACTGCACAACCATTTGCACCTGAATATCAAAGCCTACTAAAAAGTTAATTAAATCTCCTTCTTTCCTTTCATCTGTACCTCATTTAGCTAAAAATTATTTCATTTACCCTACCCTACAGGTAAGTGAACAAGCAATAGAGATGCACAAATAAGGAAGCAACATCGGGGCTGGGACAGCATATCACAGTTCAGGTCACACAAAGGCTTTAACAGCCCAACCCTGAGCTCTCCCCCAAGTTCAGTGACAAATGAAGGGAGAGATGGAGCTGCCAGCCTGCGCTGAGACGGGGTTTGCAGAAGGTTGAGCTATCTATTTGAGAAGTTAGCAATGCAAAACTACACTCAGTAGGATAAAACAGCACAGTGGCACCTTCCGTGGCATCCCCTGTGCTTGAGTGAGCCTCTTGCTCCCTGCAGCAGAGGGCTGGGCACAGGCTTAAGGCAAACACAAGCTGCCATGCAACACGACACAGGAGCTTTACCACAGCCTGGAGGTCACTGTCCATATGCGTGGACACAGTACTCCAGTATGGAGGTTATCCTGAACTTCATGATGCAGAGGGCTAAAACTCCAATTTCTCTGCTCCAATAACCTGCCACTTGAACTAAAATAATGGTTTCTTTTGCTGTCAGCCTGGTAGCAGGAGCTGCTCAGGTCTGCCTGAGAGAGGGTAGTATGATACAGAGCCACAAGCTTAGGGATTATATTGGAATAAGCAGTTGCTTTATTCAAGCAGTTGAGAAGTAAAAGCTTTAGATTCAGTACAAATTAGTAGTTGTGGAGAACACACAAGCATCTAAACTCTAACCCAAGCAAGCTTTAACTATTGATTTATTCCTTGTGATAATTAATAATGCACAGTAATGTCTCTTAGATCATGTATGAATGAAGAAAACTGAACCAAGCATAACAGCTTGGTCCTTATCCATGAAAGACAAGCTACAATCTTTTTTATCTCTGCAAGGACAGGAAACATGTCTTGGATAATTTAAATTAAATAATGAAATGAAATAGTTTCATATTGTAGACCTAAACATACCACTTCTTCCTTTCGGTTACTCTTAGCTTAAACAGATGAGCCTGTGAACAGAAGAGTTCACAGATTTCATCACCTCATCTTCCCTACAGAACAGATTCCTGCAGCACAGCTGGGATTTTGGCTGGGCTGAAGGTACCTGTAAGAATGCTCCTCATGATGTCAGGAGTATTTTCCACAAGAAAGCTGTCTGCCTCTTCCTCCACTAACTTGAGCTGACATATCCGTTGAGGCCTTCCATGCCATGAACAAGGCCAGTACACTCAACAGAAACAGAACTATGAACACCGGGCAATGCACCACTGTACAAGCAAAAGGATATACTTTCTGAACAGCATTCTGCATCTAAGCAGACACCAGAAAGCTTGTCTTGCTTTCTTCTGCCTTGAGCACTACTGCACCTTTGTGACACCTGGGAGAAGACATTCCAGATGTTCAAGATACCCAGGTAAGCATCAGCGGGACAGTTTTTAGCAGTAGCGTTAAAGATGCTGACATCCCACAGTGACAAAAAGCAGGCCAGGCTGACCCCACAGAGTGAAGATGCACAATACTTGGAAATCCTAAGGATGCTCCACATTTCTGTCACCTAATTACAAGTGAATGAGAAATAGGGGATTTAAAAAATAGGCTTACCCTGTTATCATTTCAGCTGCACGTGCCCAGGGATATTTCTTTCCCAAGACTGCCCTTTATAAAGAAGCTGAAGTACTTTTCCTTTAACATCCAGCCTGCACCCCGCATAGTGTTTTCTGGTGCCGAAAGCCCAGATAACAGGCATTCTTTCTCTAAGACATCAGCATGCACATACAAATCCCCTACAAAGCTGTATAAGAAGTCACTTTAGCATTCTGCCACTAAACCATTTCTAAGAGGAAAATGATAGGAGAGTTTGAAAACTTTCCAGCTGCAAACTTAGTTTTCCTTAAGAAGCTGTGAGGACATGTCACAAGCTCCAGTCCAAAGTCTCAGGGTGACAATCAGAATATCATTCAAAGCTTGGTGCCCCTTTGTGGATCCCCCTGGGGTAGGTGGGGAGGATAAGGAGGGGGAGGAAAGGGGAAGAGGTATGACAGAGCAGCAGGGAGCTGGACACCAGCTTATGAACAGAGAACAGAATCACATAACAACATTGAACCAATGGACTCCAAGACACAGTGACAAGACAGATGGACACAGACAGGACGTAAGATCGCTACTAAGAAATAAAAATAGAGCAAAAAAACCCATAAAAAGAACCCCTAGATATATAACACTGAGGCTGCAAAAAGCAGCTGATGGTACTGGTCTTGCAAACAGAAGAAATTATAATACAACTAAAAATCAGACTTGAAATTATATCCCCCCAAATCATAGACTACGGACTTGCGTGGTTAGCCTGAACGCATAGCTCTGATGAAACACGAGATGGCTCATCACAGCCCATGTGACGATTGGTGAAGGCTATGGTTAGTGAAATCAGCTAAACTACAGCATGCCATAAAAATGATCTCACACTGACCCAGAAATAAAAGATATAACAGATACTCTGCATTGCAATAAAATTCTTTTTATGCCATCTGTGGTTTGTAGGGCTTTGTTGGAAGAATTTTTCCTGGGGGAATGCAGGAGTAAATGGGAGTCTTTTTTATTCCTTCTGGGTGTTTTTTAATTTGGACTTAATTGGGACAGATTAAAAAAAGAGAGAGAAAAGGGAAAAGACATTATAGAGACTCTGCAGAAGTTTAAATACAGGTAGGGAGACAAGAAAAAGAAAAGAGAGGAGGGGTAAGAATCTTCATTCTTTTGCACACAACTTTCTTGGGATGTCTGAAAATGTGGGTTTCTTAAGGATGGCAAGAAAAGATTTTGTTGCCTTTATTGGTTTGCAGATCTATATCTCTTTCTTGAGATGATTAAAGCATTATTTTGTTGGAAGAACTCCAAAAATAGATATCGAAAAGTCAGCAATGATTAAACAAAAATGATTCAAAAATAGCAGTATGGAACCATTACAAGGCAAAAAAAACCAACCCCAAAACAAAACCCCAAAAGAAGGGAAAGGAATATAAAGGAAAATAAAATATTAATCACCAAAAATTCATGCGGCACAAGATGAGGTGAAACAACAGAAAATGTTCTTCAAATATATACAACGTATATATCTATCTCTGTATACACAGAGGAGGCTTGTGTATATATCAATGGATATACCTGTATAATGTTTTTATTCTCCCTGCCCCACCCTACCCCAAGGCTAACTGGTAGATGAAACTATCCATCAAAAGTAACCAAACAAATAAAAAGAAGGAAAAGAATCTCTAACAAAGAAAAGAAATTAATGTGCTTTGTTCACCAAGAACTAACAAGATCATGCATCTGTCCACGCCAGCAGATGCCAGTGTTAGACAAAGGCATGAATTTCTGTGTAAACGAGTGATAGGATGATAGGGGTTACTGCTGATATTGGTAATTTATTACTTTAGCATAGGGATGCACATGATGTATACTGCATATAGAGATAAAATAGCCTTGTGAGCGGGGCCTTTGGAGCTTACAGAACTAAAAAGATCAATATACTGAAAAACCAAACTCAGTATAAATTCCAAACATAAGAAAAAAACAAACCCAACAGGTTCTGTAAAGCATCTGCATGATTGATTAGTAAAACTTGTTAATTTGGTTTTGCTTTGGCTGTAAGACTGTAGCTAGGAAATTCCATTAAATAACACTGTTCTAACCTGGGAAGGAAGGAGGACGAGTCCTCCTCCTTTGTGTCCATATGGCCTGTGAGATGGGAACCCTATTTCTCTGCCTACTCTGAGGCAGGTGCTCAAATTTAAAGGCCATTTTTTGTTCATAGCATGAGAAATGAAGAATTCCTGCTTGATGGAGGGTAAGATTGATGGTAAGGGCACTGGATTTGTGGGGTATGTGTCTCTGAGGAAAGCAGTGAAAATTCCCTGGATGCAGTTTATGGAGGACAGGGCAAATCAGAACTTCTTTTGGTTTCTTCAGTCAAGATTCCTTCACTTCCAGCATACTGCTTTTTGCACTGTGCTGGCTGCTTGTAGGCTTGTGGTAGTTTCTGCTTATTTTCTGCAAATAAATCTCTGACCTGGACACGCTGCAGGTCCATGCTTCTGCAGCTTGCACAGGTGGAATCTTGATTGTCCTACCCCATAAATCAGGAGCCTGAAGTGGATGGGTTCAGGTCAATACATTATAGATACAGGTACCATACCTGTAGGACACATCTCCAGGATATGGGTATATGCTACAAAATACTGTGTGACTTCTAGTTACAAAGAACTGCAGATTCTGGCATCTTTATTGATGTCTCCAGTCCCTCACAGGATAGGCTTAGCAGTCTGAACAGACAATGCCAAGCTTAGGTAAGTAGAGCTTAGTAATGCTAACTGGCTCTTACTGTTTTGAACAGGACAGTGAGCAACTTGGGCTACAATCTCAATCAGCTGTCCAGGCACCAGTATCCAGTCTGCCCAGCACCAGAGCACTGCATTAACAGACATGCTTAGCAGAAACAAGGGCCATGATCTGAGGAGACAACAGCAGTTGATATCAGGAAAGCATCAATATAATCATCGAGGCTTTGAAGTCTCTATAAGATCAGACTGTAAGGGTATTTATCATCTGACTGCAGACTGATAAATGCTAGTGTTCTTCATGATGGCACAGTGCTTCCCAGTTAGGAGTAAAAATATTTCCCTTACAAATCCGTCATTCTATCTGAGAGCTGAGTGACCAAAATGACATCTGAGAGCTGTGTTCTAAAGCACAGACTTAGAACCCTAAGAGTAAGGGATCAAACAAAGCACAGGGATGTGATGCAGAAAGCTAATGGCCACTTGGAATTGAACCTGGCAAGGGATGTCAAGCACACCAAGAAGGGCTTCTTCAAGTACAGTAAAAGGAAGACTAGGAGAAATGCTGTCCCACTGTTGAATGAGGCAGGTGTTCTGGCAGAACAGGATTCAGAGAAGGTGGAGTGACTGAATGCTGCCTTTGCTTCAGTCTTTACTGCTAAGGCCAGCCCTCAGGAATCCCAGACCTTAGAGGTAGGAGAGAATGTCTGGAGAAAGAACACTTGTCTTTGGTCGAATAGCATCAATTTAAAAAAGATCTGGGAATGCTCGACACCCATGAGTGCTGAGGGAGCTGAAAGATGTCATTGCTAGGCCACTCTCCAACATCTCTGAAAGACCATGGAGAACAAGAGATGTGCCTGAGGACTGGAAGACAGTAAATGCCACTCCAGTCTTCAAAAAGGGCAAGACAGAGAAGCCAGGAAACTACAGACCAGTTAGCCTCACTTCCATCCCTGGAAAGATGATGGAACATCTCATTCTGGATGTTATGTCCAAGAATGTGGTGGAAATTAAGGTTATCAGGAATTTACCAAGGGGAAATCATGCCTGGCCAATCTGACAGCCTTCTCACCATGGCTTCAGCAACACTTTTGATAGTATCTCCCACAATATCCTCACAGGTAAGCTTAGGAAGTGTGCACTAGATGAATAGACAGTTAGTTGGACTCAGAACTGTCCGAATGACAGAGGTCAGAAGGTGGACAGTCTAGCTAGATGACTCGAGGATTAGAGCATCTCTTATGAGGAAACATTGAGAGAGCTGGGACTGTTTAACCTGGAGAGAGAAGACTGAGAGGACCCCTGATGCATCCTATAATTTCTGCAGAATGGCTGCAGGGAGGATGGTGCCAGGCTGTTTCCAGTTGTGCCCAGGGACAGGACAAGGAGCACTGGGCAGAAGCTGGGACACAGAAAGTCTCATCCCCAGGTAAGGATAAATTTCTTTCCAGTGCAAGTCACAAAGCCCTGGCACAGGCTGCCCAGGATAGTGGTGGAGTCTCCTTCTCTGGAGATATTAAAACCCAACCTGGATACTCTCCTGAGCAATGTGCTTTAAATGAACAGACTTTGACAGGGAGGTTGGGCTAGATGAACTCCTAAGGTCCTTTCCAACTGTTCTGTGACTCTGTGATCCTGGATTCAGCTTTGAGGAACTTGAATATTTGCGCTTCAGATCTCCCTGGAACAGGCCAGACAAGACTCCTGTACTCACAACAGACAAAAGCCTTATGCTTTGGGCACAGAAACCACAGGGTTGTAAGAAATGCACTGGGACAAGCAAAATTTCCATAGAGATAAGAAATGGACTGCTCTCAACTGCACAGAAATGCTTCTTCAGAGCAGATGAAGAAGTTTGTGCCCTCTGTATCATTTACTGTAAGCCATCAGTGAGATCCAGACATCTAAAGGAATCTAGGCTTGTCTGCAATAGGATGAATAGAAGGCATTTTTATCCCTTCTTTCTGATTTTGGAAAGTACAAATGGATGTTGGATTCACAGGTGTTACTGCCACCACTTGTTGGGATAATACCTTGTGTTTACAAGTAGGGCCTGACAGACCCTGTGGTAGTTCCAGGTGTCTAAATGAGGGGCTCTACAGAAATCCCAGCAGAAATCACTTTAGGGAAAGGGACACATGGTGGAGCCAGCTTGCTAGCCAGGAAAATCCCAAGGGAAGACTAGGAAAATTGCTTTTACACCATCTTCTTTTAAAGAGAGGTGAGTGCCCTGATGCAGATTGTATGCTTATTGAGGTAAGACTGTAGATTGTTAATTGGCAACAAGACCTTGCAACTTGCTCTCTAAAGACTTCTGGCCTCAAAGAAGATGTTAGTTTTTTGGCCCCTTGAGCTACTTTGGAGTATACCACAAACAAAGTCTTCGGCAGGACACTCCAGAGTGCTGTCTCTGCTACCAAACCAAGAGCAAAGTAATATGTTTAGATCTGGGATTTGATTCTGACCTACATGAAATCTGAAAGGTTATGAGTTTCCAGGCAACATTCTGTGCTGCTCTTGTCTTCGTTATTGCACATCAAGTTCATAGCGATGTGTATCCTATCGCACAGCTGCAACACTAAGTTCAGTAATCTTTGCACTACTGAACCATGGCATTGAGGGCGATGGAAGACCAAGTCCTGGTGTTTTGCTGAAGCTCAAGAGATTTAAATGCTGCTCATTATTAGAGCAACAAAGAAGCCTGTGCTGGGTTAGGTTATTTAATTTTCAGTTAGCTGCAAGAGAGATCAGATGAGCCAGAAGGCAGCATAAAAGACACTGATCAGTCAACAGAATAGGATGAAACAATTTCAAATGAGCCAAATTAAAAGAAGAAGAAAGACCACCCTAAAATAAAAAAATCTAACCCCACGGTCTAGAAAACACAAGCAAGATAATCCCTCTCTTTTCCTTCCATGATTTAAGTACTAGACCTTGACAATAAGGCCAGAATTCTGACTCGCCTGGTGATATGTAAAGGCAAGCACATCAACTCAGCCAAGCCAGCACCACTGGATTTTTATAAGCCAGCTCAGACTGCGTTAATGCTCAAGAGTGGAATGGGTTGTGGGAGTGCTTTTATACTGCCTGTATTGCAGACACTGTTCTTCCTTCCCTGGATGCACTGGGAAAGGAGGCAATAAGATAGACAAATGGAATCTAGACAAGGAGCACCATAAACTTGTTACTTTTCCTTCTTATTATGATGGAATGAGACAAATTTATGCTTTTGGAGGCAAAAAGGGCCTACACGTCTTTTCTCCTAGAGATTTTGTACATCAGTGCCTCTGAGAGTAAGAAACTTCAGAATCTGAAAGCATAAATTTCATCAGCAGTGACCATCTGGGAGACATTTTTACACGTAATCAGGTTAATTTTTATCCTCAGTGCCATGGTAATTCCCAGAAAAGACTCGAATTTTAGTGGCTCATTCTGTGCAGAAGGAGTAGGGTGTGATAAGCGACGCTAGTGAAATTTTAAGGATTGTTTAACAGTTTAGGAAAGTACCTCCAGCAGATTTTCAGCAAATCATATTCTTTTACACAGAAGATATCCAAATGTCTGCGAGCACTTACAGCTACCAGCTGCAATGCTTAGCAGGATTTCAATGGCAAATCATTTTTACAAAGCCAGTTGGTACCTGTTTGCAGGATTAGATTTCTAACTGTGTCAGGAGGCAGATAATATTAGTCTGGAAATGCTGCTTTAAAACACTCTGAAATTTTGTGCTAAACATCCTGTTTGACTAAACTTCTCCTCAAACTTTGCTCATTTCCACTGGCAGCACAAGTTGAAAGTATCAATATTACAATTTCTAGCCATTGAAGTAGCTGTGGTTTCTGCATTGGAACAGAAATGACAATAAAGTACAAGAGGAGGAGTCTGACAAAGATCTTTTTTTTCTCCTTTAATTGAAATACTTGGCAATTGGAAATAAAAAAAGACTTGAAATGTTAGTGAGGTTTTAATGAAATTATTCCTGTGCATTCACTTGCAGAGCAGTTGTGGCACTTTACTGCTTTTAACATGGTTCTATTAATCTCGTGCCTCGCTTTCATGATAATCACAGTGCTGGCACTTCATTAGTACCTTTCTTTAATATCCCAGTAGACACAGTGTTTATGCTTCACAACCTAGTAATAAATTGCCATTCTTGGATGTGTTTAAAAGTCATGAGGACCTGAAGGTTTGGGCCATGGTTTAGCAGTGGGCTTGGAACAGTTGGGTTAATGGTTGGGCTCAAAGATCTTCTCCAACCTAAAAAATACCATGATTCTATAATTATTTGGACTGCTTTTCTGACAGATGGGAAGTTGAAAGGCTCATAGAGGTCTGTGAAAAAAGAGATGGCAGTTGGCTGAGCTATCTGTTAGTCTCAGTCATTGTGTCCCTGCCATCGCAGGTGGAAGTTCCCAGCTACAAGGCAACACCAATCTCACATTACTACAGGACCAAGTTCTACTTAAAAATGCAGGGACAGCATGCTGAATTCAAGAAAAATATGAAAGCACTAGCCATGGGTGAATTCCAATGGTATTAATAGATTAATCAATAAATGGCTTCAGAAAACTGGAAATGGAATATTTATAATGCTTCTGTGGGATTTTTTTAAAAGAAAATTAAATAATCCCAAATAAAACAAGGCAACATCAAACAAACAAATCAAAACAGAAAAAAATTTAAAAAACAACCCCAAACTCTAAACTACTCATGTGTCTCACTTTTCTCTAACCAAACTCCCTCTTTTTCTTTGAAATGTACACAGAAATTCGATGATGTCTGTTCTCTATTATAGAAACGCTTAACTCATGGCAAGCCTCAAATAAGACAAGTTGAAAATTCCTGTACGAAGTAAAGTAGGCTGCAGTTGCCTGCTGGATACCACATCATATATCTCACCAGAAAGAAAAGCCATCGATTTATCAAAATGTATCTGAAAGGGACAACATGAGTCAGTTCCATGTGGCCAGTCCTTCTGACTCTTTAACGGATACATTTTGAAGCATCACTGCAGATAACAGGGCAAGAATTACTAATTTTGTTGTGTAGAACTACCTTCCCAATTGCTTTGGAAACAAAATTAGTAGCAATACATTACCATGTTAACTGTATTCAAAATCCCATGGACAAATGAATCCTTTTACAGCCTGCCTTCAGAGCAATTAGCATAGAACAAACGATGCTAATAACCCATGATTGCTTTGCATTTTTTTTCTCTTCAGTTTTTCTAATATTCCCTCTCCCCACCTCATAAACCTTTATGATGTGGCACATGCCACACCGATATTTTTAGCTTCCCACTGCACCAGTGAAGAAACTGCTGCCAATACATGAACTATTAATTAGCTGGGATCACTTTGAGGAAGTTTGACTTTCCAAGCAAACAACATTGTATTAACCACACACTGACTGACTAGCTGTTGCCGAGTCCATGGGATCTGATGCTTAGCTGTGTTATTTTTTGACTCTATATATTTATTTTATGTATATACAATATATACATAAGTGTGTATATATATATATATACACACATATACACACACAGGTATACAAATATCATTATATATGCATATGGCCACGCACAGATAAATATATGTATGCATTGTTTTTTGCAAATGAAATCAGAAAGCAAGCAAAATAAGACTGACCTGACTTACCTGTACTGGGCTCACAGTCAATGAAATCTTCATCATCGCTGGAGCATTCAGCCGATGAAACGATGTCATCTGTCGTCTGGTGTGGGGAGGAAAAGAATGGAGGAAAAAGAACAGAGTTAAATAGGAGAAGATAACTTTCAAGTTAAGAGAATCAGAGAGGTATCCTGCAAAAAAAGAAACAGCTTCAGAATTGTAACTTTAAAGAGTCACCTCAAGTACTTTCTGCAGTTCTGGGCATCTCACTTCAACAAAGAGATTGAGGTGCTGGAGCAGGTCCAGAGGAGCAACGAGGAAAGGGACTGGAGGGAAAGTCTGAGGGAGCTGGGGGTGTTTAGAGAAGAGGACACTCAGGGGGGACCTTCTCCCTGACCAAGGGAGGTTGTAGTCAGGCGGGGGTCGGGTTCTTCTCCCAGGCAACTAGCACCAGGATGAGAGGCCAAGGCCTATAGTTGTGCCAAGGCAGGGTCAGGTTGGATATTAGGAAGCCCTTAATCACAGAAAGGGTGCTCAGAACCTGGAATGGACTGTCCAGGGCAGTGGTGGAGTCTGTATCCCTGGAGGTGTTGAAGGATAGCCTGGCTATGCCCCTCAGTGCTGTGGTCTGGCCAATGTGGTGATGTCAGGTCACAGGCGGGGCTGGATGAGCTGAGGGCTTTACCAGCCTCAATAATTCACTCTGTGTGTGTATGATTTAACTGGTATCAGGCATTCCAAGCATGTGCAGTAAACGTGCCCTTTATGGAGCTAGACTCTCCTGGCAGAGGAATAGTGTTCATTCTATGCTGTGCCATGTTTCAGGTGTGCCCACTGGTGAGGGTGCCTGCCACTGTCAGCAGGCAGATTGCACACTGCTGTCACACAAAGTAAGTGCAGTGGGCTATGATACCTGCTTGGTTGGCAAACTATCCTCCAGTGGACATATCTGCTTGGAACATGCTGGGCTTCTTGGTAATTCCCAGTATCACAGAAGGCACTTTCTGAGATATGAGACATGTTAAAGCTGAACATGCTTTCTGCACAAAAAACCATGCAACATAGACTGAGGTTGCTATAGAATGGGATCCCGAACCCATATCCCTTCAAGGCCAGTGCCAATAACAAATGACCTCAGCCTGGAGAAGGATCTTGGGCCAGTGAGAAAGCAGCCAGCAAGTCACCTTCAGCAGGGCTGCAGCTGAAATATCTCTGTGCCAATACATGGAGTATGGGGAACAATCAAGAGGAGTTAGAAGCATGAGCACCCCTGTAAGGCTATGATGTTATTTGCATCACTAAGACATGGTGGGACTACTCCTATGACTGGAGCATGGGGTTAGATGGGTACCAAAGTCATTAGGAAGGTCATATAGGGGAGAAAAGAGAAAGTGTTGCCCTCTATGTCAATGATCAATTGGAATCCATGGAGCTTGGGCTGGGAATGGGTAAGAAGCTGACCAGGAACTTATGGGTCAGGGTTGAAAGGATGGCAGGGGAAGGTGGTAGCATAATAGGGCTCTACTCTAGACCACCTGGCTGTGTGGATAATGCCCTCTATAGACAGAAGTGTCTTTGCATTCAAGCCCTGTTTCTCACTGGGGACTTCAACCACCCTGGCACTTGCTGGAAGGACACCAACAATCCAAGGAGTTCCTGGAATGCATAAATGACAGTTTCTCTCTCCAAGTCATAGAAGAAACAATGAGAGAAGGTGTTGTGCTGTGTTCTCAACAACAAGGAAGAGCTGATGGGTAATGTGGGTAATGTGAAGCTCAGGGGTAGCCTTGTATTCAGGGACCATGAAATCCTGGAATCAACATTCTTAGGTGACCTGTTAATGCACCTCTTGGGCTGGCAACCCATAGCATTTACCCAGACAGCAAATATGCTGCAATCCATTTGTGACACGCTGAAGAACTGCTGCAGGTGTCAAGTACCTCCTCACCTATTCTCTTGCCAAGAGAACAGGGATCTCACAGCCCATATAGCTCAGTAAATTCCTTTGCGTTTCCAGCTGTTGATATTTTCTTCCTTATTTTATTTTATTTCTTTTTATTTTTTTGGTGTTGCTGCTGGTCTAATTAATGAGCAGCATGTACAGCAGCATGTTAGAGAGAAGCCTACTGGTGTCTCTTCCCAGCAGCATCTCCTGCCTGTAATTGCTGCAATTAGTTGAATTAGTAATGCAGACCATTAGGGAGATTCTGTGACAGCCTCTGGACACACATTGTAATGTTCCTGAACACAGTACAAAATTACCTTAGCTCAGCAGCATCAGCTCAAACCACAGCTTCTGCTGAAATTGTTTCCCTTAACAGGGAATTGTTTCCTTGCAGAAAGCTGCCAATTTTGCTGAGCAGGAGGATCACTGGGGTGACTCCTGAAACAAAACAACTCAAATGTTCCTCACTAGGCAGGAAACACTGTTGAAATCTCCAGTCCTCAGGAGCAGGATGGCTGAACTACGGTACACTGCTCTACTACACTTTACTACTCCAGGGGAGTGTTCCCTGTGAATCTCACATCACAATAAGCCTTCCAAATCCTTACAAAAAAAGACTCTCCAGCTTTTTGTCAGTTCTCCTTTACATTCCTCTGCCTGCCACAGCTGCCTCAAATACACTTCTCTTTTCCTAAGTGTTCCGAGGTCTCAGCCTTTTCTGTAGCCTCCTGTGGTCCTACTGCTATGAAGTCCCTCCATTGCCTGTGAGAGGTTTCTTGCTCTCCCCCTCTCTGCTTGTATTTCAGCTAAGGGAAAAAACCAGAACTGAGTAGTCAGTCAGAAAGATCAGAGGGCAACTAACATTCCTCCACTCTTCCTTTCAATGGCTTTGAGTGAGCCAAGAATGACAAACAGGATATGTTAGCCATAAGTGAAAATTATCAAAGTAGAGTATCTGTTAAAAACCAGTCACACACTAAGGGAATCTCTATCGTTTGTTATACTCAGCCTTACCCAGCACTGCTGTTCGGCAGTGGTGTTTGTAGGATGCAAAAGTCTCATGCTTAAATACTTTCATTGAGCACTCCTGTCACCTTGTCACAGTGTGGGGTGGTGGTCGTGGTGAGGTGGTGCAAAATTAAAAGGAACTGGAAGTGTGCAAAGCAATTTCCTGCTTTATGTGCTAAGGACGTTCTTTAGCCTCTTTCAGTCACTGAAAATGGAAGAACACTGTTGGTACAGGGACTGTAGGGAAGTCTGATGAAGACAGTCTGAGGGAGCTGGGGGTGTTTAGCCTGGAGGAGACTAAGGGCGGCCTTCTCCTTCTCTACAACTCCTTGAAAGGAAGTTGTAGGACAGGATTTGAAGCTGCACCAGAGGAGCAGGATATTAGGAAGCCCTTCCTCATGGAAAGGGTGATCAGATGCTGGAATGGACTGCCCAGGGCAGTAGTGGAGTCCCCATCCCTGGAGGTGTTTAAGGACAGAATGGCTGTGGCCCTTAGCATCCTAGCCTGGCCAATGTGGTGATGTTAGGTCATGGGCTGGGCTGGATGAGCTCAGAGTTCTTTTCCAGCCTCAATAATTCAGTGTGCGTGTGTGAAATCTTGGTGACTTCTCTCCCAAAACAAGCTGGCTTTAACAATTTGTCTGTTCAGTGAGAGTTCAAGAAAGGAGGAATGCACAGAACATTGATTTCCTTTCTACAGTTCTTCTGGTGCTGTCACATATATTTGATAAAGAATATTTTATCCCGAGGGACATAAAAACACTTGATAACTTATGCAACCAGAGATCACATCCTCCCAATCTGAAATGCAGTTGTCCTACAGCAGAAAGATAGTTTTTAATTGCACCACTGTAAAGTAGTTCAGGACAATAAGTCAGCATAACTGTGGAAGTTTTTTAAGCAGGTGAAATGTCAGTGAAACTGAAGATGCATTACAGTTGTCTAAAATACTTGCAAAAGAGTGTCAAGGGTAGCACTGCAAATATGAACACAGTACCCAATACTAGGCAAAAAACTTGCTTAGACAATGGGTTTTGATTTCACAGGGACACAGATGTACAGGTACACATATCATTAGGTGTTGGAAGGGACGTCCAGAGGTCATTGAGTTCAAACCCCAGCTTGAGCAGGACATACTACAGGTCACACAAGAATACATTCAGATGGGTCTTAAAAGTTCCCAGAGAAGAAGACTTCACAACTTCCCCGAGCAGCCTGTTCCAGTGCTCTGTAACCCTTACAGTAAATTTTTCCTCCTATTGATGTGGAACTTCCAATGTTCCAACTTACACCCATTGCCCTTTGTCCTATCACAGGGTGCCCGTGACACTCAGCCCTCATGTATTTACAGAGAGTGATTAAATCCCCTCATAGTCTTCTCCTCTCCAGACTAAAAAGCCCCAGATCGCACAATCTCTCATCGTACGGTAGGTGCCTAATCATCCCCTAATCATCCTTGTGACCTCCATCCATCTCTGTTCCTCTTGAACTGGGGAGCCCAGAACTGGACACAATATTCCAGATGTGGTCTGACTAGGGCATTCCATATTGAATTTTGAACCTGTGGCTTTTGCTCTTTGTTGAAGCCCTGACAAGTTACACGTAGGGTCTCATGTAAGTATACCGATGATTTGCTTTGAATAGAAAATAAACATTCAAATTATAACAACGTGTGGCTGTCACCAACTGCCATACCTATCCAGTTACCCACTTACTTGCTTATATCTAAGGACTTCACAGAACATTAACTTGGAATCAGATCCAACTGAGCTGACAATGTGATTCAGTATTCATAAAGAATAATGTGTTCCTTTACAACTTCTCCTTTTCCTCCTCCTTATTGGGGCATCACAGGAAACCAGAAAATTACATGCATAGAATAAAACATGATAAGACTGGGGAACACCTTGCAACAGAATGCTGGTAGGTAATAAAGGTTCAAATGCATTCTGGAAGCTATCAGCCAGATTAAAGGTATTCATCCCTCCATAGCCATAAATTATCCATGTCTACCTTGGGAAGTCCCCGTGCCATGGACAATTCAACCCCAAATATCCCTCTTTGCACTGTTCTGTTTAGGACTCCCAACTGAAAAGTCATGAAGTCTGGCCTTTGTTTTTCTTCTTGATCAGTTTTGCCATCTAAGAAGCTTCTATGCTGCATGTGCAGCAGATTTATGCTACAGGCTCTAGATATGTGACCTAGACTTCTTCTACAAAACCCTCATGCAGCTTGAGTGGGTTCTGAATGGAGAAGGGCACAGTCATCCAGACTAAGACAAAATGAATCCATGCGGCTTGCAGTACTGACCAACCCTTGCAAATCCACCCTGTTATCTGCAGGTTTTTATGGCTGGTTCCACAACTGATTCTATCAATTAATCGCTGTTCTTTTTTACCAATTTTCACACCATGCTATTTCCCCTGACACCAATGTTTTTATTGCACTGTAACAGTTGTTTCTCCCATGCTGCTGATTTTTATGTACAAAAACGAGAGTTAGAGAAAAACCTCCAGCAGTGGTGCTACGCTGAAGTCAAGGTCTTTAATGAGATCGCTAGAAACCACAGCAAAGATAAGTATGCTAATCTGTCTTGCCATTTCCTATCTTTTATTTTTAATCTCAGTACTTTCAATCACAATTCATCACTAACTGATTTACTGGTCCTATCACATATTGATTTTCCATGTGACTTCCACTGAGATACCAACATCTGAATCATCCCAGGGGAATAAAGCCATTCCAGTGAGAAATAACAACAAATTCCTGACCACAGAAACAGCTGAATAAAGCTCTAGAAGACATCACAGTAACTGAAATCTGTACCTTTGAAAACCCTCCTGGAACTGAGAATTTTAACTAGATGATTATTAGACTAATTTATTCCACAGGAAAGGAGAGGCTGGTGAGCAGTGACCCCAGAAAGCTCTCCACCAGCATCATCTCTTCTCCTCAGAAATGGTTTGCTCTGAGGCAGTAAGCAAAACCAGCTAATACATTTCTGTCTCCCTCTACCCATTTGTGAAGTGGGACAGATTATTCTCATCCATTGGCCCCAGGAGAGGTAAACAGATTAATTTTTTAGTGCTTGTGCAGTGATCTAAAGAAGGGAAATGCTGAATATTCTTACGTGTATGCAGTGTGATTGTAATGAAACTTCTACATATGTTATGATGGAAATGATATTTGTGCTTTCATTGGAAAGAACATAAGAGAGAAAATATTTTTCTGTTCCGTATTTGAGCTAAATTCTATATTAAAAATAATAAGTCATACTATACTATCTTAAAAATATATATTTTTAAAGAATCCCAGCTTTGAAATTGCTTGGCCCTGTACTAAAGGCCGTAAAACTAAAGATAGGTATTATAATAACTTTCAATAAAATCTCTTTCTGGCAGGTACCTTTTTTATTCCTTCATCTGAAAGACTTTTGATGGCATTTATATTATTATTTTTCTTCCTCTCCTAGCATTTAATGAAATTGCCTTTCAATAGAATCAGGGT
Source organism: Upupa epops (assembly GCA_013397515.1). Classification (NCBI taxonomy): domain Eukaryota; kingdom Metazoa; phylum Chordata; class Aves; order Bucerotiformes; family Upupidae; genus Upupa; species Upupa epops. The sequence continues at coordinate 30,392 of VZRI01009303.1, read as the reverse complement.
AGGAGAAAGTCCTAAAATCTGAGTCCATCTTGGAGGATTTATAGGCCTATTTACCCTCAAATTCTTTCACTTTCACTGAATTGGCTCCCCTTGCCTTTCCATGAATTATTAGTCCTGTAAGTCACCTCCTGCTAATGATTCACTCTAAGGGCCTCTTCAGTCTCAGCACAGTGATGGTTCTACATCTTTGTTCATTACAGTGTATGTGCTGGTATAGGATGGAAAGCTCAAGGAAAACTGGGATGTCATGGCAAGACCTGCTCAAGATGACTGTTTCTGAACAGTCTTCCAAATGCCCAAAGCCCTAATTCATGTGTCAGATCCAGACATATTGCTCCTTCCACACAAAATACCAACTCCTCCTTTTGCCAACCACAGAGGTTTTTTTGACACCTTGCTCATTGGAAACATCATTACTAGAGAAAGACAGAGCTTGCTGGGTAAAGTCAGTCCTATCAGAAAATAGGTTTATGAAACTATAAATAACACACCCAGGAATGATGAAGTTCCCACTTCTAAGTGGGAGAGAAAAGACCCTTAAATTCTAACCACATGCAAATTCCTCCACAAGTACATACTTGGCAGTCGCTTCCCTCAGTGAAGTAGGATTCAAGTTTCGTATCTGCATTTTGCTTGAAAAATCTTCTGCATACTGTGCATGTCATTCTCAATTAAACATCCTAATTTGAAAAGCAACACTTAATGCTTAGTTGTAGATCTCTTTGCCACCGAAGAACTACAATTTACAACCCTTCCTGAAATACGACCACACAAAATGCCAGGCACAAACATCTTCCTGACAGTGAAGTGAAGCCATATTAATCTGAGCTGTGTGTTTGCTTTTCACACCTGAAACGTATGAAGCTGAAACTCAAAACACTTCTCTTAAATTTGACAACTTGACTCCCTCCAGTGCTCCCATACTGCTGAGGTATTTTCTAGGTATCTCAGACTTGCTACGGACTGTGGACAACATAGTGACCTCTATGCATAACATCATAAAGTACGAGCACTCCTCCCAGAATGGCAAAATGTTAATGTATATGTTGTTCTCTCTTCCTGAAACCAAGATGTTTCTTGGCAAAGGACAGGCTTGAGACATTTGCTGTCTTGCCAAAAGCTGAGCGAGGGAAGTGTCTGCCTCATTAGTTGTCATTTCTAGCCTGAATACCTCAACCTTTTGTACTTTAATAACTGGGCTTTTTAAGGAACTTGCATTCTGTTCCACTATTCCTATGAAATGGGAATCCATCACCTGTCCTTTCTACCCACCTGATGTTTGTTTCTCATTTTCTATTTAATCTTTGTTTGCAAAATACCCTGTAGTTCATTGCAGTACAGCAGGACTGAGAGATTGCAGCAGGGCAAATTGAAACTACTACATTGAGATAGAAAGCATCTGCATACAAATGAGAAAACATTAGAAATTTTGCAAAAATCATAATGAGCTATAATAAAACAAGCTGCAATTTGGGATAGCCTAAACTTTTAAGGAGAGTCCTGGACCCACTATCTCTCGATAAACAGCATTAATCCTCTCCAACTCATTAGCACTGGATACTACAACATGCATTTCCTTATCACAACACACACAGACACAAAAACATGCAAGGTTTTCGCATGCCCACACACTGGGGCTGAGGTTGTGTTAGCTTCAAAAACCATGAAATTAACAATTTTTCTTCATCTAGTCCATTTGAGGTAAAGAGGAAAACTAGAGGGACTGATTCTCTGCTGTGCAGCAAGAGAGCATAGATCACAGGATGTCAG
>VZRI01009303.1:1194-21659 GCA_013397515.1 Upupa epops | reverse complement strand
ATCTCAGGTAGCAACAGGACTAGGGGGAATGGAGCAAGGCTGGAGATGGGGAGATTTAGACTTGATGTGAGGAGGAAGTTCTTCACTAGAAGAGTGGTGGCAGCCTAGAATGGGTTGCCCAGGGAGGTGGTTGGGGCCCTGTCCCTCGAGGTGGTTCAAGGCCAGGCTGGATGAGGCTCTGGCCAGCCTGATCTAGGGAGGGGTGTCCCTGCCCATGGCAGTGGGATTGGAACTGGAGGATCCTGTGGTCCCTTCCAATCCTGGCTGATTCTGTAACTTCTTCCCAGTGAGGGTGATGGGGCACTGGAGGGGGCTGCCTGGGGGGGTTTGTGGAGTCTCCTTTTCTGGAGACTTTTGAAACCCACCTGAAGTTGGGTTTGGATGATCCTGCTGTGGCAGGGGGACTGGACTGGATGATCTTTCGAGGTTCCTTCTGATCCCTGATGATTCTACCATTCTGATTCCCTCAGGACCCAAGATTTCATGAGGCCCCATGGACTTGTGCATGTTTAGGTTCTGCAGATGGTTTTGAACCTGATCTTCACTGAACATGAACATCATGATGAGGAATAAATATGCTTTAAGATATTTTCTGCAATTATTCTAAGTACCTCTGAGTCCAATAAGATACACAATTATACATTAATGCTCTAAACTACTCTTTCCAGGCTAATGCTTCACTTTCTCTCCAAACATTAACACAAACTTAGGAAATGGCATTGAAATGCTGTTACTTAGGGGATTTGTGCACCAGCTTGCCAGGGGAAGACTGCTGCCCCTAACATTTAAATGCAGAATAAACATAATGCAGAATAAATAAATGCACCCACCAGGTACACATCAACACTTAGAACTGCTCCCTGAACACTGTTACAGAGACAGAGTATTTACCAAAGTAAAATAGCCACAAAATTCCTGCATAGAAACATTTCTACACCACACCTGCTAAGAAATGCTGCAATTTTAGTTTACAGAAAATAAGACACAGAGGTCATATAAACACAGGGGTCAAAAAGGCAGCTAGGGCTCTTCTGTGAGAAACAGGTTCTTTTCTTCCCTTTTGAAGTCTGAATAGACTGGGAGGATGTTCAAGTAGCAGCTTTACCAAGGGATACTGAACTGGAACAGGCTGTCCAGGGAGGTTGTGGAGTCTCCTTCTCTGGAGACATTCAAAACCTGCCTGGATCTGTTCTTGTGCGACTTGGTCCAGGTGATTCTGCTGTGACAGTGGGATTGGACTAGATAATCTTTCAAGGTCCCTTCCAATCCGTAATGATTCTATGATTTTATGATTTCAGAACACATATTAGCAAGAGCTGAATAACAAAAAAGTAACCGAGCCAAATCAGCTCCCCCCTCCCCCCCTCCAGAAATCACAGAATTAGAGAGGCTGGAAATGACCTCTGAGATCATCAAGTCCAGCCTATGACCTAACACCACCAGAAATGATGAGAGGAAAAACTTAGAAAGATCAGAGGCAGAAGTTTGTCCAGTCTTCACAAACCCTGACCTAAACAAGGAAAGAGATATAAAAAATAAGGAAGGTAATCTACAAAATATTCCCATCAAACATGTACCCACCAGCTTAAAAACCACACTCGGTCCATCAAGTATTGATGAAATCATATAAATGTCAATGTCCTGAGCTGAAGAATGGAAAAAACTGCCTCCTAGGATCCCATTAAATTTGATTTGAACTTCACTTAAATGCCACATCAAGTGGCTCAAGCTGCAAACAGTTGTCACGTGAAAAAATGGGTTAGCAGCCCCCCATGCACAACACACCTGGTGAACACTTATCCCCACTAAGTCGCTCTGCAGCAATGCTTAATTAGAACATTTGCTCTCTGTGATGTACAAGGCAGCCATTTTCCTTATTTATTTAGCTGTCTATTGAGTTTGATTAACTGCAGTAAGGGCAAATCAATCTTTGTGTTTGTGTAAAATGAAAAAAGGAACAAAGTTAGCTTTAATGGCCCAATAGATGCTCAGCTGGAATGCATTTACTAAGTGAGAGAGCAAGACAAAGGAACTCAGGCAGCTTTAAACAACACTAGGACCATGCTGAGCTCATCTATACTCCTACCTGTTTAAAGAGGAAAAAACAAACCCACCCACATGCAGAGAAAAGACTGTTTCTCGCCAATTCTATCAAGCACTATCAGGTTTTTTTCTTGCAGCCTTCACATTTCCATGGCCAATGCTGAAAGACAGTAGGAAACAAGTATCCAAAGCAACGCTAGCAGGAGAGGACATGAAACTATAAATTTGTGAGAATACTTCCTCCACTGTCAGTGAACTCACCCCTACACTGGTATTTGTTGCAACCTAACATTTTCTGTATCAATAAACTCTCTTAAGGATTGCAAGGTAGCACGAAATTCATGACCGTGATGAAACAAAGAAGCTTCTGCATTATGAATTTTCATGAGACACTTATCATTTACAAGTAACACTGAGAAAATGTTTTCTCATATTTGCTAGTTACAGAGTGGATAGCAGTGGGAATCACAAAAGAAACAAAGCCTGATTTTATGCCATTTCCATTAAGAGCCTGTAGGAATATTCACAAACAGGCCTTACAGACTATGGAGTCAAGTGACAGGGCACAGAGAGTTTAACCTCAGTCTTGGCAATGCAAAACACAGGACGGCTTGACCACGATGGAACAAAAATGTAGCAAGAATCACTGAATTACTGAGGCTGGAAAAGACCTCTGAGCTCATCCAGCCCAGCCCAGGACCTAACATCATCACATCGGTCAGACCAGGGCACTAAGGGCCACAGACAGGCTGTCCTTCAACACCTTCAGGGATGGCGACTCCCACTGCTGCCCTGGGCAGTCCACTCCAGCATCTGAACAACCTTTCCATGAGGAAGGGCTTTCTAACATATACCTAATCCTCCCCTGGTGCAGCTTCAGGCCCTGCCCTCCTGTTCAGGCACTACTTGCCCCCACCAGACTACAACCTCCCTTCAGGGAGTTAGAGAGAGAGGGTCCCTCTGAAGACTCCTCTTCTCCAGTAACCCCAGCTCCCTCAGTCTCTCCTCATCATACTTTCCTTCCAGTCCCTTCCCCAGCCCCGTTGCTCCTTTGGACTCACTCCAGCCTCAATCTCTTCCCAAGGACTTGAGGTGAGGCTTTACCAGTACTTAGCACAGGAGGAGAGGAGTCACCATACCTGCAGCACTCTGCTGTTGAATGGACAGAGTACAGTGTACACATTGGTTTCTTGCTATGTCAGATATGGCCTTTTAATAAGAATTAAAAAAAAAAAGAGCAGATCAGATCCAACCAGTCTGGTTCAAGAATTAAATCTGATGTTTTCTGATGTTTTCTTGCTGTAACAACTACAACAGCAGCTTAGGGCTGATGGTATGTCTCTAGACTCTTCTGGGGAGGAAACAAGTTTACATTCCCTTAAAATTCCACTCTCTGTGGTGTTCATGCTACCCAGAAGCAAGTCTTACAAACCATTTACAGTAAAAGATGGTGCCATCTGGCATTTTCACTACGCAATTTGTAGACGTAGGTCCTGCTCATACCAAAGAGCTCGCTAGCATTAGTCACACTGGTATATTCATCTTGGCAGAGCTGTTCCTTTTAGATCAAGCAGTGATGATGGAAGAAGGGGTTTTGCTGGCAGTTGGACCACCTCTGAGCATTGTAAGATATGCTGACAGAAGTTGGCATTGTTATATCAATATCAGGCTTTTGAGTAGCAGCAGGGTGTAAAACCAAAGCACGTGCATTTCAGCACTCTGGGACATCACAGTGACACTGACAGACCTCTGGAGAATCGCACTGTATTCTTCTCAGACACTTCAGATGGCAAAATCCTTTTTTAAAGCACTCTGTAACTGTCTCTGCAGCTGTCAGCAGGCAGGGAGGTTCCACAACTGAACTTAGGAATTTGCAATAAAACGACTGCAGTCGATGGGTTGTTTTTGGGTGGTTTTGTTTTTGATTCAGAGACTGCTGGGTCAGAAGGGTCCATTATTCTCACCTCGACTGAGCTCTCACTTTACACAACTCTTGATTAACACAAAAGAGGTGAGCGCCAGGAAACCTCTGCCCTTGGTTTGCAGAGGCTCTTGGCAGGGCAGGTAACCCATCGGCACACCATGGCTTGTTTCTGAGACAGTGAAGGTGCACTTGCAACTCTTGGAAGTGCATGCTGATACCAAGCTGCTGTGAGAATATTTTGAGGTTGTTTCAAACAAAGCAGAGCTTTTCCAACAGGTGCAGAACAATGCTCTGTACCCTCTAAACCAAGTAGCTCTAAACCTCAGCACTTCATACATAGTGGAACAAATTGCCTGGCTGGTCCCAGGACATCCTTTGTACCTGAGCCTCCCACTTCCCCACGATGTGCAAACGATCAAACCAAATGCTACATGTAGTGGAATGTGATACCACTGAGCTCGGGACAGCTGTCGACTCATTTAGTCCTATTCACTGGCTTCCCACCCTGTCAATGTACTACACAAATTGCTTTTTAGCTGGCAATCTTTCTCTTGGCCTTAAACCAGTTTGCATTGAGCCTGTTTAAAGCCATTGTTCCTTGTTTTTTTTTTTTAAGAAATGCATCTATTCACTTTCCTTTGCTGATTTGCCTTGCTCCACAACAGTTCAAAAGGGCTGCAGGACACTGTTGTGTTATCAAGCTGCAAGTACAAATGAATACTTTATAGCTGCTGAACAGAAGTTTGACTGTAAACGAATACATCGTAATTAAACAAAACAAAAGGAAGCCTGAGGGAAACAATTAATTTAATTAATGAAATAATGATGCAATTTACACACAAAGGCCTTCCCAATCAGAAAGGAGCCATTGCAATGTGAATTCTATAGAGGTTCACTATGTCCTTGATTTAGCTATTGACCTCCCACACACTTCCTTTTCTTCTTTCCTATACTGCAGGGACATACTGTATTCATGCTCATAGAGTCACAGGTGTAGGTGCTCCAAATGTAAACATATAAATGGACTGCCCAGGGCAGTAGTGGAGTCTCCATCCCTGAAGGTGTTTAAGGACAGACTAGATGGGCCATTTAGTGCCCTGGTGTGGCTGATGTGGTGATGTTAGGCCAGTCTGGACTGGGTGAGCTCAGAGGGCTTTTCCAGCCCCCTGTAAATCTATGATTCTGTCATATACCTGTAGTGGTTGTGTATTAAGAACAGGTAAAACCAGAGCAAAAGTGTAATCATGGTACAAAAACAGCTTCTAAGCCTCAGTTCCTGCCTGTGACATGAGCCAGTTATCTACATGTGTTCCAAGAGAAAGGATAAACGTGAGAGGAACAAGCACAAGTACTTTCACCTCACACCTGTTAACTGGAGTGACAAGCATCAGTTAAGAATTGGTGATACCTGCATCTTTATGCTGAATAGATTTTGTATTTCACAGATCTTAGAGGGCTTTTCTGCCACAAACAGACAGCTTAGTTTGTAAAACCTATTTGCACTTCTTTCTTACAATACCATACTACAGGGTATTCTGCATTTTGTACCTTCGCCTGTTTGATCACAACCTGCTGCTGCTGGATTTCACTCCTCCAGCAGCAGCACTCACTCCCTGCTCACAACTCTTCAATGTTTTGACTTGAGAGACCTCTGGTAGCAGGATTTCATTCCTGAATTTTCAGTCTGAAGAATGTCAGCTTATCTAGCCTCTCTTCATGTCTCCTGTTAATCTCCTCTGCAGCCTTTTTAGTTGCCACAGATTGCTTTTTGAGAGCCGATTGCCACAACAGAGTGCAGCACAGAAGAGAAAGCCCAATGCAGGTTTACACATAGTGGCACAATGATATTTGTTAGTTTTACCCTAATAATTTCTAAATGTGTTTTGCCTTCTTCAATGTCAGTAGATGCCCCAAAGTAACCCAATCTAGTCATTTGTCAGTATGGAAAGGGATTTGCAAAGCACTGTCTGGTTAAACACATAAATGAACCAGTGCCCAGAAACATATTTCTTCTATTATGGCTCTGTTCTGACATCCTTGAGTTGATGTCCCTATGGCAGATAGAAGTTATGTGGCTGGGAGGGAGAGGCCCCTTCCCCAAAAAATAAACAAATGTTTCTTAGGGGATCTTTCACACTCTATAACTCCCTGAAGGAAAGTTGTAGACAGATGGGGGTCAGGATCTTCTCCCAGGCAATTAGCCCCAGGATGAGAGGGCAGGGCCTGAAGCTGCACCAGGAGAGAGTTAGGTTGGAGGTTAGGAAGCCCTTCCTTATGGAAAGGGTCATTGAACATCGAAATGGACTGCCCAAGGCAGTGGTGGAGTCATCATACCTGGAGGTGTTTAAAGGACAAACTGGATGTGGCCCTTAGAGCCATGGTCTACCTGATGTGATGGTGTTAGGTCATGGGCTGGACTTCATGAGCTCAGAAATCTTTTCCAACCTCAAAAATTCTGTGATTCTGTGATTCGTGAGGTGCTTCAGAATGCCATCCCTTGAACTAGATCTACAAACAAGCGATAAAATGTTTAGAAGGATGCTGAGTTTCTAAGTTATCACAAGTCCAACTTGCTGATACCTTTCTGGTCTCGTAGAAGACACCCAAATAAGCCCAAGGGAAGACTGGCAAGTTCACGGATGTCAGGAGGCAGAAGCAATGTGCCATCATTCAGATAGACTGGAATAATTCTGCTGAGGCACACAAGGTTAGTAACACAAAAAAGAAGCAGTATGTACATGAGAAATGTGGAATGTGTAACTGTACACTCCACAGGTGGGGCTAGACCATAGAATCTGTTCCAACCTGCTAGCAAGGACAGAGAAAATGTACACAATCCTAAAACCTTGGCCCCAAGTAAACATGGAATCTAGTTCTATATGAAATGTGAGCTTCGGAAATCTGGCAGAGAAGCTGTTGATCCCCATTAGGCCCTATTTTAACTGAATACCAGTAGACATAGTTGTAGTTTGAAAACTGACAAATTTTCAGGTGTTGCTTTTTGTGCTTTTATGCTGGGAGAGCATTTTATTTTAAAGCTGGGTGTAGGTCTTCCAATCAGAACCCTGGGTCAAAGTCTTGACCCTACAGGTGACTGGTGAACAGAGTCTATAAAAGGGAGTGGACTTCCTGTTTATCTCAGCTCTGACATTGAAAGAAGCCTCTGATCTGAGAGGGAAAGAGATCATAAAAGTATTGATCTCTTAAACCTTTGGCAAACAGAATGAGACTGGGGGTTCTATTGTATTCCTGCATCTGAGATGCTGTTGCAGCCTAAAGATGAAACACTCCCAAGACGAGAGGAGTTAGAAGCAAGCCTGAGATGCGCAGGGGGAGCTGGCATCTGCAAGAGGACCAGAAAAGAAACTTTTCCACAACCATCACAACATAAGAGAGCCTCAGGAGCCCTACTGAGTTCTATGAATGGAGGGGATGGCTAAATTCCCCCTCTGGTTAAAATGTTAGTGTACACTCTCTTGTCCTAGGACTCTCAATTGAAGCCAAAACTCAATGTGTTAACTGTCTCCCGTTTCTCTCAGTGTGTGTGTAAAGGCATTGTGATGCAGTTCTGGTTTTACCTTTTTGATTCTTTTAATTATTTGGGGATTTTTCCTTTTCTTATTGGTGATGGCTTCAATAAACTGTTGTCTTTCTAGCAAAGTTGCTTCATTGCCTGTTGGATTCTCGGTGAGAGCTGGTTGGTGTGCTCAGATTACAAGCACCAACCCAGAACCGATCTAGAACTTCATTCTAACCTGGAACAACATATATTTGCAGAAGGGAGTCATTTACCTGAAAGCATACGACTTCTTAACATGTCCTACAGTCACACTTTGTTTAGATCCTGTATAGCATGGGAATGTAAAGGATATAAATGAAAACACAACTCCTATACCATTCAGTGCCTCATCATTGTTTTAAAGCAAATTCATCATGCATTTCAGCTGAAGAGAGCAATGTAGTTCACAGGAGTGAACTAATGAAATAAATGGGTAATAGTCAAGTTTGGAAGAGAGAGAAAGGCGCCTTTCCCAGACCTTCATGGGCTTTGTTGTCCTACCTGCAACATTCCTCTTGTTTTTCTCTGCTACTTCATCTTTTAGACTCTGAGGATAAATGAGTGGCTCTTTAATATCAGCCAAGATACTGGTTTTGACTCAGGCACAGGGAGTCACACTCCCATAAATTTATGAGCTCAGAAATCTTTTCCAATCTCAAAAATTCTGTGATTCGTGAGGTGCTTCAGAATCCCCCGTGTAGGGGAAGGATTCCTCGTTATCAGTGAATATATAAGTTATACATGAAGATACAACAGCTATTACCTGAATTTTAAGAATAATATTATCCACAGGCTTTAATCAGATCAAGGTCCTATTGTTTAGATACTGCAATATCGACAGGCTGAAAGAAACCGTGTTCCAAGAACTGCTGTTTAGGCAATCAAGCTGCATATTTCATACATTAGGCAAGGGAATAACATTTCATTTTTATGATAAATTATGGTGCTAGAGTACTGGCTTTTGTTCTGTTTTGGAACAAACTCAAGTGTCTTCTAAAAATAATCTCTGAAAAAGAATTCTACTGAAGTACCGGTTTTCATGTAGTAATTTTTATTTTCACCTGTATTTCAGACATACCATTCACTATTTTTGTGACAGCAAAACATTTACAGGACATGTTTGAGGGTGTAGCCCCCCAGAAAGGGTTAACCCTGTGAAAAGGATCCAGATTTGGCATCTGTGCTTCTGAATAGCTAAAAGCAGGGGAATTCCTCCTGGATCTTGCACCCTCCTCTGTGTCCCCCACTCACTACCACGTGGGTGCCTTGCAGAGAGCAACACAAGCAGAGGGGAATGTGAACAATGGCAAGAAGACCTACAGCCAAGGTCATACTGAAAGTGTGGAGGAAAAATAGGCAGAACAAGACTGCCTAAACAGGAATGATTTAGTCTGGTTAGCCTGAATGACTTCCAAAAAGCCTAACAAAGTCTGAGATAAGGAAAGCAGTTAGTGCAGGTTTAGCACCAAGACCATACCTTAATAATCTACAAATTAACACTGCCAAAGATTACACCATCATTCTTGCAGGGCCTGCTGACAAGAACAACTTTAGGGGGAAGAAAAAGGAGAAAGAGAAAACAAAAATGTAATTGCCTGCCTATCAGCTCCACTATCATAATTACTTTCAAACCCTGACATGGGTTGAATCAGATGAACACCAAATCAATTTTTGCAGCCAGCAATCAGTGCATTCTTAGTTCATAAATTAAAATGTCACTGGTAGAGTGAGTACAAAATAATGCCTGTTCCACTGTTAAACCCTGCAGAGAGAGCAATGTCCTTCTTTCTCCTTCCGTGTTGCTTCTGTGTCCTCAAGCACTGTATGGTATATTACACCCATCTAACGCAAAGCAGCCTACACAGATGGATATCACATATGGAAACAGAAGAAATTTTACCCTGGCTATGAAGTGGGGTAGTGCTATTCCTCTGGATATCCACAGACCTGTTCTAGAAGTGTGGAGATGGTGGCATGAATTTTCCTCCTGCAGCTGAACTTAAGGCAGGGTTGGGAATTTGCTGGCTGCACACAGCTTCAGGGGAGAAAACACCTTAAAGCTTCACTCTGCTGTGTTCTTCATCCCTTTCTGACCTGAAGTGAACTTCAGGCTGAACCGAGTAGAACATTCCCCAAAACAAGGAAAATTCTTACCCACCACCTCTATTTTAAGGTCAGAAAGTACTCACTGTGATTTTTTTTTAAGGACAAAAGTGATCAGGTTAAATTTATAGGTCAGTCCTATATGATGAAACTTGAACTATAATTTCATCTTACCTTCTGTGCCTCATTTCTGAGTCTGAGTAGGAATAATTTCAGGGTCATTCCATTCCCTGGAAACTTGCTTATCACTTTTCACTCAGCTTCTAGGACTGAGGAATTTACATCTTGTGTAGCTACAGTTGTCAAGACATCTCATCCTGTTTTTCTCTCTGTGCATTCTTTTTCACTTGAAGTGCATTGCTTAATCTTTACCTGATGATTGAAATAATTTGTCCTTATACAAAATGACTAATCAAGCCTTAAATTCTGTCTGTGCTCTTCCTAGCCCTAATGTCATCCTTCCCAGAAGATAAAATTTAAAGCACCTTCCTCTCCCATCCACCTCGGCAGAAAGCACATGTACAGAGCAACGCCGGCCAACTCTAGAATTCTCATTCAGGTTTCATGTCCAGATACCACTGAACAACACATCCAGCTTCTACTAGTAATTGCAGCTAATGATTTTTAATGCATTTCTATAACAGCCAACATCAGTAGTGAGAGTTACATCTTTGAGCAGCTCAGGATTTTAATTCTAGACCTCAGAAGCTGAGCTATGAACTTACTGAAACCTTGACACAAAATACTTCCTTATTTAGTAAAAATAGGAGTGCAAATCACTTGAATTGAACCAGCAGCCAGTATACAGGGGGTGTGGAGAATTACATTTAGAATGTCTCCTCTTTTCTTTATAGCTTCCTCTTACTTTTATTACTTCCTATTACTTCTCTGGTTCAGAAAGAGAAATTTCAGTTTCAAATGTGTATTTTGATCTTGTATGTTTATCAGTGAGTTGTCTACTACTCTGTGCTGCAGGAAGCTCTGCATCTTTTTGCCCAGCCTTTTGCGCCTTCTGAAAGCTGACAACTCATCACGCTGGTGCTCAGCAGAGCTGTGAGACAGCAGTGCTCTTGTATCTCCACAGTACTGTGATTCAACTGTGTCCGGTTCTGGAGCCCCCAACACAGGAAGGATATTGACACCTGGGAGATCTTATAGCTGCCTTCAGGTACCTGAAAGGGGGCTACAGGAAAGCTGGGGAGAGGCTATTTCCAAGGGCTTGGAATGGTAGGACCAGGGGGAATGGTTTCAGGCTAGAAGAGGGGAGGTTTAGACTGGAAGTCAGACACGGGAACAGGTTGCTCAGGGGGGTTGTGGATGTCCCCTCCCTGGAAGTGTTCAATGCCAGACTGAGCAACCTGGCCTGGAGGGGGTGTCCCTGCTCATGACAGGGTGGTTGGAACTAGGTGATGCTTAAGGCACAGGAATGTAGCTAATGGCTACCAGTTTTAATTAGGTTGGTATTCAGAGTCTACCAACAAAAACTTGCACCCAATTCTTATGGATTCCTCATTGTTTAAAGGCAGTGAGGTTTAGGGATCCACTTCACATTGTCCTGAATGAATCCAAAGCATAGAACACATAAAAAGGCTGGAAGCAGAAATGTGTGCCTTGCCTGAATACAGAAGGAAATAAATGGATCATGCTGAGGACAAAAAAAGGCAGTTACTTTTCAAGCTGCCATCTTTTATCTCTGAAGAAACACAAGAACCAGAACTGATTACTGTCTTGATACACTATCAGTTATGATAACTACATTACAAAGATGCAATATAGAGCAGTCCTTAGAAATTCCAAACTTACAAATCAAATATAATGAATAATTGAGAAAGTCCCACTTTCCATTTCAATTCTGCTCTTCTTATCTGCCATGCTAATATTTGGAAAGTAATTATTACTCTAGATGATTAAATTTTTTTTTTCCCTGTTGAAATGACTAATTTTTCTTTTGAAGTCTGCATCACCCTGAGGGGAAAATCCATTTCTCAGCAGGTTTCTTTTTTTTTTACTAGGAAGTAAAGGGGATTAGAAAAATTAGAATACAGAGACAAGAAAAAGAGAGAATGGGAAGAATGACCAAGGAAAGACAGGTCTTGGGTTTTTTATTTTAGTTGAGGAATGTCTTTAAGAATTAATGAGGAGGAAGAAGTGAAATACAATGAGCTTACCATGCAGGATATGGCTCCTTCATGTTGCAGTCTGAAATTCCTATCTGGAGGTATATGGGCTCATCTGACAACTCATTGCTGGGTCAAGGTTAAACTGAATTCTATGTCAGCAGGCCAGGGCCTGTCAGCACGAGGGATCTCATGGGTGTAAGTTGCAGCAGAGGAGGTTCCGCCTCAACACAAGGGGGAACTTCTTTGCTGTGAGGGTCACAGAGCACTGGAACAGACTCCCCAGGGAGGTCGTGGAGTCTCCTTCTCTGGGGACTTTCAAGGCCCGCCTGGATGCTTTCCTCTGTGATCTGTGTTAGATAGTTTTGTCCTGCTCCGGCAGGGGGGTTGGACTCGATGATCTCTTGGGTCCCTTCCAACCCCTAACATCCTATGATCCTATGATGATCTTCAACATTCCACATGACACAGAAAATCTTTTCACAGAAATACTGCAGCTGGTTAGTTCTCCAAAGCACAAGTGTATCTCGGTGGGTCTCACTGTCATGACCAACTTAACATGGCCCAGAGGGAACAGAATTCCCTCTGGTAATGATGAAGGGAGGTGGATGAACCTGGATAGTATATTTTATCAATATAAAAAGTTTGCACTGTGGAATCTGAGCTACAATTATATTAGATGATTGCTTTTCCTATAGTATTCCCCATAATAAAGGCAAAGTAAATAAAAATTAATATACTATGGGATCTACCACAAACAAAATACAGACCTATGATTTCTCAATCCAATAGTTTCTCCCCATAAAAGCTTCATTGTAGTTTTTTGACCTATGGGGCACTGAAACCATCAATGAAAATCTATGAGGACCAAACCCCACAGATAGGAATTAATTTAACACTGACTCACTCCCTCCAAAACCCCGCAATCAGTGTATGTGATGCAAATGTACTTGGCCATCATTATGTATAATCTCCTGACATCACTGATGAGCATTCCTCCGTACTGCTGCAAGTATATATCATGACTGCAATGTGCTCTTGCAGAATGGAAGGATCAAGGTGTGCACCACTACAAATGAAGTGTTCTTTCTCCCTAGTTCCTTCTCTCTATATATGAGGGTCACTGTGGAAACTAGTATTTCAAAGCACTCCTGATGTAGAAGACATTTCCTTGTTCTCATAAAATCCCCAATACCAAACTTATCAGTGGTTGTTTCCAGAGAAATAAAAGAATAGAAAAAAAGATGGGCCTACTGACCATGACTCTCAGCTAACCTCTCCAAATGCCACCAAAGCAGCTACATAAGCCACAATATAGAACCATAGAATGGCTTAGGTTGGAAGGGACCTCAGACGTGATTCAAAGCCTCAAAATCCAACCTAGCCTTGAACATTCCAGGGAGGGGGCAGCCACTCATTCCAGAGTCGTGCCAGCCTCATACTGAAGAATTTCTTCCTGATTTCTAACCTAAACCTATTCTCCTTCAGTTTAAAGCCATCTCCCCTTGTCCTATCACTGGATGCACTTGTAAAAAGCCCCTCTCCAGCCTTACTGCAGCTTACAATTAAAACTTGGAAGGTCTCTATAAGGTCACCCCGAAGCATTCTCTTCTCTAGTCTGCATAATCCTGGCTCCTTCAGCCTGTCCTCATAGTATAGACACTCCAGACCCTGGACCCTCCTTGCAGCCCTCTTCTGGACTCATTCCAACAGATCTATGTCCCTATTATGGTGGGGACACCAGAGCTGGACACAGTATTCAAGGTGGGGTCATACAAGGGCAGAGTAGAGGGGAAAAATCACTTCTCTTGATCTGATGGCCAACATATTTCACTAAATACCCCAAACAAGTAGAGGTGAGCCAGCTCTAGATGAAGTGATTGGCTTATTTCAGAATGTTTCTTTTTGGCAGCCAGCAATCCATTCAATGCCAATTACCTTTCTAAGGCAATGACTCGCAGCTTTCTAAGGAGAATCTGAAAGAAAATAAAGGCATTTGGTTGCTAAAAGGGTCTGAGCATGTCTCTCAGACCTGTTAGTGCTTAGTATGTCATCAGCAAATTCTGTCATTGTCCTTTGTTTTATTTCAAACACGCTGCTTTTGAAGTTAATAAATGACTTGTTTCTTTCTCATGCCGGACCATTTGCATAATTATAAAGAGGGTTCATGGAAAAGAGTCAATCAGATAATTCCCACATGCAAATTAAAGACATTTCAATTAACACAGTGGGACGTGTGTGGAACACATGCTAATGTAACAGAAGATATCCCCAGCGGTGGCTTGGCTCGCAATGCCTCACTTTGCTTTGCTACTAATGGCCTCTTCTTGGACAAGAGAGGGTTCTGGAATAGAGCAAAAATCAGGGAAATGTAGTAGAGATCTTTACTGCAATGCTACTGAGGGTCAAAGAGCATTGTCTTACTCTTACTGTTGTTTCAGGCAAAAGTCAACCTGACTGATGAAACGACTGTGTCTCACCACATTAAGCCAACATTGTGGGGAGAATCTGTTTTCCAGAAATCACTTTGATTCACGGCTCAGTTTGCTGAAAGATCCCTTGCTGTAAGATGACACGTCTCTCCTGTCTTCAGTAATAACACATACTGCGTTTCATAAGGCTTTCCTTGTTTCTCCACTCACAAGTGATGGCCTCACAGAACAGCTTCTGAAAAGTGTATATGAGTAGAAAAGAAGCTCTCATACTTTGTAGTAACTTAAATCTATCTGATAAAAGACAGTGACGATAGGTGTTTAGACATAGCCACAAGCTGGTCACCAGCTTCAGAATCAGAATCTAGCACTTCCATTGAGTACAAAGATGCTGTATGATCCTTTATGGGAGTATTACATCTTCCTCTCAAGCATGGGAAATGTTAAAGACCTGAATGGAGAATAGGCATACCCTTGTTTTCTATCACATCGCTGAACAGATTTTCAAAAGATGCCCTTACACAGAAGAAATAGTATGTCTGCCTTTTCCATCAAAACAAGGCCAACTGCTTTATTTTTAGTGCTACCTACTCCTTACTCTTGAATTGGGACCAAAACCAGGCGTCTGTGTAAGTCTGGAAACTGAGCCCTTATGTCACAACTCCTGCTACTTCAGCATCACTCTGACACCCTACCTGGGAAGCTGCAATAGTCCTAGCAGATGCTTCTCGGGAAATAAAAACCCCACAACAAAGCTGCTGTTTAATCTAGGTAACAATAATTCAGCACAACATACATTTAAAGTGACAGCCACAAACTCCAAACTATTTAAAGAAAACAAGCTAATTATCTTTGCTGAATGTACTCTAAGTGTATTTTTAGCCTCAGACACTCTAATATTAATATTAATATGACTTTCATAAACAGGAATAATCTCCTACCAACTAATCAAGAGGATGAACTGGTACTGGCAATGCCATAATAGTATCTCTCTCAGTTAGGTTAATCCAATTACTGGACTATTTGTGCAAACAACTATAGTAACAAAAACTAAAAGACAGATTTGGAACAAGCCCAGGCAGCCCATAGCAGAGCTTCCTACTTACTCTGGTTCCTTCACTCTTCTTGCCGTGAGGCACAATCTAATGTCACGGGCTAAGTACTAAATTGGGAGATCATCATTTTTCTCCTGGAGCTTGTTAGAAGATTCTGTACTATCTCTGTATCATGTTTGCTTTAGGGGCAAATCAGGTTCCCATGTACGTCCTAGCAGTCAAAACTCGCAAGATGACTGTGAATCATAGAATAACTAGAGGTAAGAAGGGATTTCAAAAGATCATCTAGTTCAATCCCCCTGCCACAGCACAACCACTTAGACCACATCGTACAGAAACAGATTCAGTGGGTCTTGAATGTCTCTAGAGAAGGATACTCCACAACCCCCCTGGGCAGCCTGTTCCAATGCTCCATTACCCTCACTGGGAAGAAGTTCTTTCTGATATTTATAAGAAATGCCCTCTGTTCCAGCTTGTACCCATTGCCCCTTGTCCTATCACAAGATGACACTGAGAAGAGCCTGGCTCCATCCTCCTGACACTCATCCCTCACATATTTGTAGACATTCATGAGGTCACCCCTCAGTCTCCTCCAAGCTCAAGAGACCCAGCTCCCTCAGCCTTTCCTCAACAGAGGTGCTCTACTTCCTTCATCATCTTCGTTGCTCTACACTGGACACCCTCCAGCAGCTTTGTGTCCTTGAACTGAGGGGCCCAGAACTGGACTGCAGTCTCACCAGTGCAGAGTAGAAGGAGAGAAGAACTTCCCTTGATCTGCTAAGCACCCCACTTCTGATCCCCCCCTAGGATGCTGTTGGCCCTCTTGGTTGACAGTGCACCCTAATCCCTCATCCAAGTCATTAATGAATAGATTGAAGAGGAATGAACACACCAGTGACACAAACCTCAAGAGAGCTGCAAAGTCTGCAAGGATGCAATTGTGGCTCCCACATTGTGCATGTAACCTCCAACTTAGTGGAGTTTTCAGCCAGTTCCCAGCCTCCAAGAATAAAACAGCAACACTAATAAAAAGATGGGCTTGCACTCTTATGACCCTATATTCAGCCAGCTTATACAGTGGCCCTTAGTGCCCTGGTCTGGCTGATGTAGTAATGTTAGGTCATGGACTGGGCTGGAGGAGCTTGGAGGTCTTTTCCAGCCTCAATAATTCTGTATGTCTGTAATAGAGTGGTTCATACCACTCAAAAGTCTTAGAAGTTACTTTTGTGGTAGCCAATTAAAAAGCAGGAGTTGATTCTCAGCAGGCTATTAGTTTTACAATTGTTATTAATACCAGTTGCTTTATTATGTAGCAGTAGCAAAGTAAACTCAAGATTTTTTCAACACATTTTAACTTTAATGAAGCAATTATTTGAGTCAAAATCATTTCTCAAACCTAGCAACTCCTTGCAAGAATTATACTTCTGAATTCAAGTCTTTGTTTTTCAAATAGTAAGGCATAATAACTTCATGGAAAACCAGTAATCAATGTGTCACTCCTGTAAGTAATTATTTTACTTGAAACAAGTAATAAGTCTGCATTCCCTTTTGAGGGCTCATGTGATTGTAATGTATTGTTCCTTCTGCAGTCTTTTACACAGAATGAATATTCAGCTTGAGTAATCATGAGCAATTATCAAACTATCTCTAGTGTATGCTCTCTGCAGAAAATGGGATGACAGCAGAGTAAGCATATGGAGAATCTTAAGTTTCAAAGTAAAACACTGTATATTGAAAGGTGTTGTGTGTGTGTGCTGTTTGTACGTGTGTTTAGCATGTCCCAGAGCTGGGTTTTGCTTGTTTTGCAAGAAGACTATAAGCCTAGAAGAACTTGGGAATTAGATTGTTTTGATGCTTTATGGTTCTCTGTTCCATTGCATTCCCTGTCAAACCAGGAGCACAGCAAAATGCTCACCTCTGCCTCAGTTTCACTCCCTTTCAAGTGAAATCTAGAGTGCAGAGAACATCATTATCGTGAGTTATTGATTGTTAAGCACTTTCAGATCAGTAACAGAAGCTCTCAATGAAGTGCAGAGCATTACTTCTTTTCAAAGAATAAGACATTAAAATGGACTTTTGTGGTGGCCATTGCTATGGTGTAGTATGTTGTGAGGGTCTTTGTCTGGGTCTCCATGCGTCCCCTTCTGGGTTGCCACCAATGTGATCATATTTCTACCAAGAGCTCCCTTCTCAAGTGTCAGATACAAGGTGAGGGTTTAATCAACTCACTTATGGACTTGCAGGCAATAAACGACTGAGAAAGGAAGGACTACTTTTCAACTTTTTAAAGCCAAACTTCAAACCTCAAATTAGCTAAAACCACTCAAATTAGCTAAAGCATTACAACTTGTAAAACAATTCAAAATAATTCCAAAAATACACCATAAGTTTCCAGCTGCAAGATATGTCTTAGGACACATAACACATTAGACCTTGAAATCATATTTTCACATGAGAAAGAGCTGATAGTTTGCACTGTACAAGCACAATAAAACATACAACTTTTACCCTGGAGGTGTTGAGTTGATGGATGTGGCCCTGAGCAACCTGATATGACCAGTCTTGCTTTGAAAAGGCACTTAGTGCAGCTCCTTATGATAGCTTATTTCTAAGCGTCTTCCTGGACTGGCCTGAGTATTCCCTGCTTCAGAAGTATGAATCTCACCTGAATGCACAAAGATAGAGGCCACCAAGGAAACCCCAATTCTGTAGCCCAACCAAAGGAATGCAGCCATCAGCAGAAAACAAATGCACATTTTATTATCTATCTCTATGAAGGACAAAGATGAAACAGCATAGGTGGTGGCCAAAGAACCACAGGAAGAAACCTCTGGCTAGAAACATCCCAGCAAGAAACCCAGGGGCAGAGAAAATGTCCATAGGACCAGGAATACCCACACAAATGCATCATAGAGAATATCCAAGACATTCACAGTCCAATCCACTACCCCAGTCCAATTTGCTCTGTCGCTGAAGGCTCTGCCTACAAGAAAAGCCATGACAGCCCGTCTGCAGATAGATGCCTGCAGAGAGACAACACACACTCTCTCTGACTCTCTGCAAGAGAGCTCACTTTTATATTGTTCAGCTGCATCAGAGATCTCTTTTTGAAGCAGACACCTGTTGTTATCCAACTTAGTGGTTTTTGTGCAAAGTCAGTCAAGTCATGGCTGAAAAGCTGAGAGGAATGTTTCTCTCTGCACCTCCCATGAGAAGCTGGGCATCTGCAGTTTCTCAACAGAAAAAAACAATCACCCGTGTGTCAAGCTCAGTTCTCAGCAGCTCAGACCCTCAGTGAAAACAAGATTTGGCAACGAGCAGGGTGCAGTCAAGCCTGTGCTTTGAGCCAACTCTGGTCCCAAAGGCAGTTAGACAAAATACATGGTGGCTGTGCCTCTGCAAAGAAGTCTTGCTCACTGCTAGGCCTAATACGTGGGCACTGTCCTGAGGTAATGCAGTCAGATGGCTATTCCGCAGCAGTTAGCTCAAGGACTGTGCACAACTGTCCACACCTGGCTGTTCAGAACTGCCTAGAGTATCTCCCACCGCTACTGAAAAACATCATTTATCCCAGACTCAAGAAGTGCAGATGCCACCGCTGTGTCCCTGTCACCACCTTTTGCAGCCCAATGCTCATAGCACCATGCTGGGGCTTTAATTAACTACTGACACACTACGGACAGAAGCTAGTTGGTCATCAGCAAAGCATGTGATCACTCATCAACACACCGCTGCCACAAGCCCAAGATTAAACCAGTTCTCTGAGCTGGACACTTACATTATTGCTCTTATTTTGCCTATTTGTTTGTTTGTTTGAGGTTTGATGCCTATGCAGTTAATTTGAGGACAATAAATAGCTTTTTGAGGAACCTAATTTGTACACAGCTGCAATTAAGCAGAGTGTAGAGAGGGGGGCAGCAGAGCTGAACACTCTGCTGAAACAGATGGTTGAGCTGCTGCCACACACCCCTGCATTTCTGCGAAGGTTAAGCCAAATTGCAGAGCTCTGGGAATTTGAGCTTGCTCACACGCTGGCTCTCCCCGCAGCAGCCCTGCCAGGGAAAAGCTTGACTGATTTTAACCTGGAAGCCTTCTGGGGCTTGCAGCCATTGCTAGAGAGGTTTAATAACTGCTGGTAGGGGGAAAAAAAGAACAAAAAAGAGAACCTTTCCAAATGCAGAGCTGAATTTAGCATCTATTCCTGTTCCTGTCTTGTACTACCTGATGCTGAAAACTCTACTGGTGCAAGAGAAAAAATTACCAGCCAGATGGTACCTGCTGTTTACAAGATAGCACCCTTAAAAGAAAACTGTAGGCATGCTTGTTTCTGCTGTTTCCCAACTGAATGCACTAAGAAGTTAAGGTTAATAATCCCACAAGGAGTTAAAGTGCACAAGGAGCAGAGTAACATTTTGAAGGCTCAGATTTGCAGAGTGGGTACCTGCTAACCTTGGAGACTGATTGAGGATGTGCTGATTTGAGTGCAAATTGAGAGAGCTGGTGCAAAATAGAACTTCTTAGAAAATGAGAGAAAAATTAGATTCCACATGGTATTCTACCCATGGTATTCAGGGCACACTTGGCACTTGTGAGACCAAACCTTTAGTACTGTGTCCAGTTTTGGGTGCCACAGTATAAGGATATTGAGCATCAGCAGTCTGGGCTTTGATACCAAAAGTATAGATGGAAACAAATAAGGTGTTCAGTTATCTCTGCTTTCTCTGTATCCTCTGCATTCAGAGCAGCCACCTCATGCATCAGGGGGCCTACACTGTCTCTAAGTTTTACCTGCAATGTATTTGAAGAAGCCCTTTTTGTTATCCTTGACCTCTCTTGCCAGGTTTAATTGCAAGGAAGCCTTGGCTTTCCTAATTGCATCCTTATGTTCTCTCACCAGAGCCTTATAATCACCCCAAGTGGCCGTCCCCTCCTTCCATGACCTATAGACTTTCCTCTTCTTCTTCAGTTTGCCCAGCAGCTCCCCATTTAACCACACAGGTCTTCTGGCTCCCTTCCTTGACTTCTTTCCTGTCGGGATGCACTTGCATTGTGTTTCAAAGAAGGGGTCTTTGAATGGTAACCAGCTCGCTTGGGCCCTTTGACCTGCCAGTCCCCTGTCCCATGGGATTTCCTCCAGCAATTGCTTAAAATGGCCAAAGTTGGCCCTCCTGAAGTCCAGGGGTGTGATTCTGCTAGGCATTCTGTTCCCACCACATGAGACCCTGAACTCCA
>VZRI01009301.1:105150-133830 GCA_013397515.1 Upupa epops | reverse complement strand
GTAATGTTCACTGCAACAAAGAACTAGTCATCAGAGTCTTCACCAAACCTTTTCACAGATTTCCACCGAAGTCCTGTTAGAGATTGAAACAGCATTAAGCTGGTGCTTGGGGTTATTCAGTGAGGGTACCGAAGGATTTTATTCTAAATTTTTCTAAGATTACCTTTGTAAGGATCTTCTCCAACCTATCAAAAAACCAAACACACCCTCCTAACCTAAATTTGAAAATGTAATATTCTGAAATACTATCTCGATTCCTTCTTTTTTCCCAAGACAGCAAGAAGTTGGCTAGTGAAAAGTGGTTAACTTTAATTTAGATGGATTAATGTAAAGCTCTCATGACTGACACTGCTGGGCAAATCAGCAGAATATAAAAAACTACTGAGATCAGTTTAAACTCATTAGCTAGGCTTTGCTTTTTCTTGCTTCCTTTTCAGTTCAAAATGAAGGTTAGGACTACAAGCCATCTTCAGCATGGGTTAAAAATATTCATATAGTCATAAATATCATAGAATCATTAGAGATCAGAGGGGACCTCGAAAGATCATCCAGTCCAATCCCCCTGCCACAGCAGGATCAAGTCACACAGGAACACATCCAGGCGGGTTTGAACATCTCCAGAAAAGGAGACTCCACAACCTCCTGGGGCAGCCTGTTCCAATGCTGTAACCCTCACCATGAAGAAGTTCCTTCTGATATTTATATGGAACCTCCTATGTTCCAGCTTGCATCCACTGCCCCTCAGCCTCCTCTTCTCCAAGCTCAAGAGACTAGGCTCCCTCAGCCTTTCCTTATAAGGGTGGTGCTCTACTTTCTCCATCATCTTTGTTGCTCTATGTTGGACAGCAGCTCTGTGTCCTTCTTGAACTGAGGGGCCCAGAACTGGACACAATACTCCAGATGTGGTCTCACCAGTGCAGAGTAGAGGGGAAGAAGAACCTCCCTTGATCTGTTAACCACTCCCCTTCTGATCCCCCCCAGGATGCTGTTGGCCCTCTTGGCCACAAGAGCACATTGCTGGCTCATAGTCATCCTGCTGGCCACAAGGACCCCTAGGTCCCTTTCCTCTATGCTGCTGGACAACAGGTCAGACCCCAACCTATACTGGGATCTGGGGTTGTTCTTGCCCAGACACAAGACTCTACACTTGCTCTTGTACCTTTTTAAGTTTCTCTCCGCCCAGGTCTCCAGCCTGTCCAAGTCTTGCTGAATGGCAGCACAGTCTGCTGGGGTGTCGGCGACACCCACGTTTGTGTTGTCAGCAAACTTGCTGACAGTGTCCCCTGACCCCTCACCCAAGTCATTAATGAATATATTGAAGAGGACTGGTCCTAGTGCTGATCCTTGGGGGACTCTACTAGATACAGGCCTCCAACTAGACTCTGTCCCAGTGACCACTACTCTCTGGCTTCTATCTTGCAGCCAGTTCACAATCCACCTCCCTACTCAATCATCCAGTCTACACTGCCTCAGTTTGGCTGCGAGGGTGCGATGTGACATTGTGTCAAATGCCTTCCTGAAGTCAAGACTTACCACATACTCTGCTCTGCCATCATCTATCCTCCTGGTTATGCCCTCATAAAAGGCTATGAGTTTGGTCAGGCATGACTTCCCCTTGGTGAAGCCATGCTGACTGTCCCTAATGACCCTCTTGTCCCTGATGTGCCTAGAGACAGTGTTCAGGGCAAATTGCTCCATCACCTTTCCTGCAATGGAGGTGAGATAGCTACAAAAATTATTTTATAAACTTCCCTTTCTCTTTTGTTGTCTATCTGCTCCACTCTGTCTTGTGTGATATATCCACGTAGGCATGGTCTCTGCCTTCTTGGGTATGTGATTGGTCATGCAATGTAAATTGTAAATGGCAGAAATTCTTGCCTAGCTAAGGATGTTCCTCTGCCAACTGTCCCACTGTTCAAAGGCCTTTTGCTGTAAGTTTGATAAATGGTGAGTCTCCATTCAGACAGATTTATTCTGGGGATATATCTTCTCAAAAATTCAAGAAGCCTTTCAACAAGCTTGATAGGGTTCAGTTCAAGGATGTCAAAGGAAGGTGGATCCCTGGTTTGTCTGGTCCCCTTCCTAAGTCCTAACTCACCGTCTTTTCCAAAAATTAGAAAAAGAATGACAAGCATCACTTCCAAGCAGGTTGGAAGCTGTTCTGTATTATGTTCTATATTAAGAGTCACTAATTTTCATTATATATTAATGTTTTTATTTGTTTTATTTCTGTTATGCTACACATTTATCAGTGATGCTGATCAACAATGCATTGAAGATTGAATTATATAGTTTCATCATCAGGGTATTCACTTTAACATACAGTTGTGCAGCACTTGTTGCAATGGAGCTTTCATGTGACTAGCTTCTGGGAAGAACTGCCATTATCAATATTAAATAACAGTAACAATACACAGCTTCTTCACTTGCTTCATTGTTCCGTGCAGTTCAGATATAACAGTCCTCTACAAGGCAGCATATATCTTTGATCTGATTCACTCTTACTTGCACTAAAATGAAACAGTAATAATGCAACACAGCTCTTGCAAGAGAATGAAAAGAATTAACCCATCTGTTTTCTTTTTTACTCCTTCAATTTCAATTTTCTGTGAAGCTTTTTTCGAACTGAACAGCTAGTTCATTTCAGGCTGCCTGAAATTTCTCACAATAAAGGTTCCTTTTAATTGCATACAAAATTTCCAGGCATGAAGATACTGGCTGAAATTTTTCATGCCAGGTGTCTGACTTAGAGTCAATATTGATTTTCTTTTCTTCAGGACTTCAGCAAAACTCATATTAGTTTCTCCTGAGATTTGTGTAGACAATGAACAAAGCAGCAACAAAAATTCAGTGGCTATATCTTTTAAATATATAACCTGTACAGAAAAATGCTACCTATTCCCTTAGCCTGCTTTGTAGATAAAATTATCTACATTTGCGAAGTACTGATAGAGTGCACTGCAGAAACACCTGGAGAAAAGGATCAGGTTTTCTTCCATTGCAAAGTTTGAATGAAGTGTAATGTGTAAGGCCCTATGATTCATGAGGAGGATAAATAAAAGTAGTGAAGATTTACTCTTATTGAGAGAGACAGGCACCTTGGGGGAAAAAAACCCTACATTATCATGCAGCTAAAGGCTATCATAAAAAGTACATGGACAAGAGGACTGTATTAAGATCTCACACACAGTCTTAAGTCTGCTTTTCTTATCTTTTTGAGTACAGTATTTTACAGTCCTATCACTCTTCACTCATTTTCTTTATACGGTAGACTGACAGAAACTATGGCAAACAGTATCATATAATATGTCAGGTGTAGTATTTGCCAGTAGGAGGAAAAAAAGCAGCTTTTGTTTCTTTGACATTTTACCCAGTTTACGATCAAAAGAGACGCATCAATGATCTAAACTGTCTGGAATCCTGAAAGCTCCGAACTTCAGCTGTATCTGTATCTTCCCACAAGGTAAATGGGGACTGCTAATACCTATCAAATACATGTTCCAAAACAGTTCTCATACAGGTGTTTTTTTCTGAGCCCTTGAGTAAATGGATGGATAATTTCTTTGGGGACTCCATTGTTAATAAAAAAAAACTGCTGAGGGAATCTAAGATGGATACTATCCCCAAAACCACAAACTGATTGAGAGGTTCTTTTTTAGAATCCAAAAATCTTGCTGTACATCTGTCTTAGAAAGCTTTCATCATGAGCCTTAAACTGAACTGCAGTAAAAGCTCTTTCTAAGTAAAAGCTCATCAAAACCCTGTTGTTGTGTTTTTTAAGGAAGCTAGTGGGTTTGTAAGTAACTCTGGAATCCAGTCTTATAAAATGTGTAAAATATAAATTGTAAAGCATAAAAATCTTTCCGAAACTAGAATTTTACCTCTAATATATATTTAGTCTGATACTTTTCCTTAGGCATTTTCCATCACAACTTAAACCTGTAGCTTATTGAATACTGTGGATTACAGTCCTTACCATAGATAGATATTCACCGGGGTTAGACTCCAGTTTCTATCCCTCACACTTCCTTTTTTCAGACTCCGAACTACCCACTAGCAGAAAGCATTAAGCAAAAGCATCTGGGTGGCAATTTAGCCTAACTGGCCATAAAGGAGTGTTTTTATTTTGATCAATTCCATGAGTTGTATCTCATGTGACCTTTTTCCAAGCAATGTCTCAGTGACAGACATAAGTTTAAAATGAAAAAATACTTAGTGTTAACAGCAGTGAGGACAAATAACTCTATGTGGTGTCAAGAAATATTTGGAAATATTTTAACAACTTTGCTTTTAAAAATGACAGATATTGAACATGAAAGTTAAATTATACTGTTTCCACAGAAGATTCCTCACTAGCTGTGTAAATAATTGAGGAAAAAATCCCAGTTACAGCTGCATAGCTAGGACTGGTCAGAAAAGTAAAAGCTCAAGTTAAGCCATCTAATTTGGGATGAAAAACTGTGCTCTGAAACAACCTGAGCAGGGTTCTGTACCTTCATCCTTCTCTCCCATGCTAGGTATCCTGCCTCTGCACAAAGTCTCCACAAGTATCCACAAAGGATTTGGCCACTACTCATGAAAGAAACATTCATTTTACTATTTAAAAATTGCCACAAAAAAGGTAAGAGGACCGAAGGCCAGTTTCTGTTAGCAGAGTAAATGTCAAGTGCACTCAGTGACTTAGTTTTAAATTGTTCCAGGTTTGTACTGCGGCTAATTAAAGTAAAACCTGGCCCATCATCAGTGTTTCATAAAGCCTATGGGGTAAAATTGAAAGCTGCATAACATATAGCTATGCAAAATGAGCCCTTGGAAGCTGGCAGCAGCCAGGAGTGAGGATAGAAACAAGGGCAGAAAACCTTGAATATGATTCAGAGTGAGTAAATACAAGCTTTTGTGACAATTTTCTTCAATAAAATGCCTAAGTTTTAAGGTTTATTTTTTGAATAGCATGTTTTCAAATTAATTATTTAAAAAAATAATTGGAGAAATTTTGTTCAAATGAAGAACTCTTTCAGAAGCCACAAACTGCCAGTGGACTGCCTCCTTTCTGGAAGATTTCCTCAATTCTAAGCATTTTGATAGCACAAGTAATTATCTTTCGAAGTGTGGTCAGATCTAATGTGGAATCTGCCCTACAGACGGAGCTGTGTCTCTGGCACTATAGAACACCTTTTCCCAAGAACCATAAACTTTACTCATTTGTGCACACAGCAATTATCATGAGAAATGAGCTTTGTGAGGCGTGGTTCATGTGCATGGCTGTTGGGGTAACAGAATGCACATGGGGATCCAGTGTAGGAGGGTACTTTCCCAAGAGAAAGCACCAGAAATAATCATAGTGGATTATCAAAAGAAGAGACAGTAATTTATTAAATCAACTACTGTTCACACATCATTAAAATTATTGTTTCAGTCATTCCCAGCTACTTCCAAATGAAGGCAGTTTCAAAACCCAGAGCCTTATCAGCCTAAGGAGTTTATAGCTTAAATTAACATCTCATGAGAGAATATGCACTACAATTACTTGTAACAAGAGTAGGCACACGTGAAAGATTAAGCACATCCAGCACTGTTGATTCATTCTGTGGAAGGTTGCAAACAGGCACAACTTGGCAAAAGAGGCAGTACAAAAAAAAACCCCTTTTTTGGGATTAATTTTAATTAATTTCATTAAAGTATAATAATTTGAGAATTAATTCATTGAAAGGAAAAGTGGTTTCCCAACTCCAGTGACATAAACAGGTGTTAATTAAGAACAACAGGTATTTTTTGTGCTCTTCAGTGAAGAATAAAGTTGGAGTTTCATCATATTTCAAATTTGCCTAAGACAGAATGTGGCTAACACTTTTTTCCCCACACTTTGTGTTGTCATGATTTCTTTCTCTGTATTAAGCTGGAGAAAAGCAAACTAAAATGTAATTAAAACTTTCAGTGCATTTAACAGAAAATCCATTTCAGCATCCAAGTATTTTCTATTGCATTTTATTTGGTAAAACTTACTCATGGTTGTTCCGAATTGAGACACCTCAATGTTGTTTCCAAGCTCTCTGACTTCTACTTATTCTTTACATTGTTTACAATGTCTCTCTGTTGCCTTTTATAGGGAGGAGATCTTAACAGCAGACTCACAAATCAAATGTTGCCTCACCAGTGTCACTCAACAACCTATGAGGCTGGCTGACAAAAAAAAAAAGTAGTATTTCTAAGCTTTATTCTAATTCACCTTTATTCAGGCTTTTTCAACTGAGCCCAGGTCTCAGGACATCAGTATTATGAACATAATCTATGAGTATGCAGTCATAATTTATTGTACATACAGTACATAATAAATGTCTGGCACTAACATACTTCTCTATGTGATCTGCTCAGCATCCAAAGCTGCTCTGCTGGCCAGGCACTTGGCAAATGGGCAGGAAATTGCCAGACCTTGGGTCATTCCTTGCTGTGGGCTGAGCTTTGCTTATTTGCCATCTTTCTTCTTTCTGTTTTAACATCTTCTCAGTCTGCATTTTCCTCCTGAGTCTAGGATGACTTTATTCTTTCTGCTTGAAATTAGTTCTTTTACCAATTTCAGTTCCATACTCTTGTGGGCTTTCTGTTTCTGATTTTCTATCTTTCATGAGCCAATGGCCCATGTTATCTGCTTCAACAGCTAACAGTAACTGCTACAACTCAGCATTATGTTCCTGTGTAAAAACTGGGTTGTTTTGTACATGTCCCCATATTCTCAGCATTCATTGTCCCAGCACCATTTGGAGACAGAAACAAATAGTCCTTTAGTGCAAAAAGTTGATATTACCATAGCTCTGCAGGTGAGGTTTACAGGAGGCATGACAAAAAGGCAGGCCCCCAAGAACTAGCTGTCCTCCAGCTGAGCAACACAATTGTACGTCCAACCAAGTTCGGAAGAGAGCTGTGCCTTGCCTTGGTGATTTCTCAGTGTTAGGCCCAAAGGTGCCAGGGAGAGCAATAAGAGCAGAAAGCTTGCCTTTTCTCTCCCTACCCCAGCTCTCAACTCTTCCTCCAGCCCTCCTTGCAAATGTGCTTCTTTTGATCAGCTGTTTCTTTTCTTACTCTTTTCTTCCAGGCATGATCATGTTCCTTCCTTCCCTCTCTTCATTCCTTTCTCACCCCAACTCCACTTCTAAACCGTTTCCCTGCCATGACACAACAATCACTCTCCCTTGAGTCATCCTTACTTCCCCACAATGTCCCCTACCACTCTGACGTCTTTCCCTCCTTCCTCCCCCCCAGCTCTGACGGACACGGTCCTCTCACCCAAGTCAGCCCTCCTCCTTTATAAAGGGATTTTCCTCTTTTTGATCCACAAACCCCTCTTCGCAGCCTCAGCACTCGGTGTCACCGCCACCACCAAGGGGGAAGAACCTATCTTGCCTTCGAGCCCCACCCCCCCCTCAAGTGGGAAAGCCCCGGGGCGGGGGGCAAATCCCCCGCGGCTCACCCCTGACGCCTGCCTGCGGGATGGGCGGCCGCGCCCCGGGGGCTGCGGAGCAGCGCGGTGGCNACGACGGCGCGGGGCGGCGGGCAGGGGCAGGAGGCGACGGGGGAGCCCCGCAGCGGGGACGAAGCGGGGGTGCACGGCCGCGCAGGATGGCTCCGCGAGCGCTGCCGGTAGGTAGGACCGGCCTCGAGGGCTGCCTCCGCGCTGGGACCTGCGGAGCCGTCGGGAGAGCGGGCGAGGTGACGGTGGTGGTGGAGGAGTGGGAGGGTGGACCAGAGAAGGGCTGCGAGGGGGGTCCGGGAATGGCTGGGGGCGAGGCAGCCGCCGCTTATGTCGTTTTTTCCACCGCTGAAAGGCTGTTCTGCCGCTCGACAGCTTTTAATCTTTGCAGTTACTTCTCGAATTGCGAATAGGTGAATACTTTCAGTACCGGAGAGTTAAATTATGCGTTTGAAAAAGTGCCGGGTTTTACATAGGGCAGGTGATAGAAAGAAGTAAAATCATCATTCGAACACAAAACCTGAAAAGATGTGTTTTGCTGCTGTAGCCATTACTTATCCATAATTTTTATATAGCTTAGAACTATTTTGTGGCTTTTCTTCTAACTAGAGACACTTTTGTAACAGTTCACACGGCCAAGATCGTCTATCCTGTGCCGTGTACCAACCTGTGTCTTGACTAAAGAGTTCCCAGGCATTGAGGACTTGGTGACACTACAATAATTATGTGCTCATTGGCCAATTTTTAAGACTTGCGTAGCCTTCAGCCACGTAGTTTCCCCACTGTAAATCACAGGTTACAGTTCTTGGTTGTTGCTCCAAAGGCATTTTGATTGGCATGTCAATGTAATTTCAATTACATCTGAAATATTAATTTCATAAATTGAACGGAACACTGTCTTTAATAACCAGTTGGATTTTCTTTGTACGCTGATTAAAAGAAGCATCTTACTAGGTTTGTTAAGAGCGGACATATTATGCTCTCTCTCTCTCCAGTGGTCTTAATGAAATAGCAGTAACAGAAGCAGTCAGGATTTCAACATGGCTTTCCATGTGGAGGGGCTGGTGGCCATAGTCGTCTTCTACCTGGCTATCCTGGCAGTTGGAATATGGGCTGCTTGGAAAACCAAGAACACCAGCAGCGAAGGAGATCGTGGTGAAGCTATTATAGTCGGTGGAAGAGACATTGGTTTACTAGTTGGTGGATTTACAATGACTGGTATGTAAAAAAATCACCTTTTCTTTTCCTAACTAGGCTCTAACTTGTCAGTTTTCCATCTGCATGTTGAATAACAATGCAGAAAGGACAAAACACATAAACTTTTTCTTTCCCAGTTACTGCTAACATGTTCAGTGAACAGCTAAATGTAGCATCTGTATAAAACCAGCAAATACTTTAAAGTCATACAGGAAGATTATGTTATAATCAGTACTGTTTGCTTTCAGAGTAATCTATAGATCAGGTCTGTTTGGGACATTGACATACATTAAGAAGACATCTGTTTTAAAAATATTGTTGTTAAAACCATAAAAATTTATGAGGTTGTGGGTTTTTTTGTTTAAACTGAGTAAAACAGTTTGTATGCAAAAAGATGGGGGCAGGTTGGAGCATTAGCATCAATTAAGAAATAAGTTTCTAAAATAAAATTGCCATAAATCCAAACTTGTAATTCCACTGATTTCAGCAAACTTACTTTGTGGATTCTTCAAGCTTCTTTTGCACTAGCTTCACAAAATAATGCGTTGTTGTGAATAGTAGTATTGGTAGGAAAAACTGTGTCCATAAAGATTTCTTCACTGATTCTGTAAGGAGTGCTGCCTGATTCTCAGAGACACTCAAATCTGGTGTAACAAGATATTCACAATACAGCCCAAAATCTCAAATCTTACAGCTAATACATGAGATCAGAATAAAAATGTGTCATGAGAAGAGTGAAGTGGCCCATCATTTTTATTTAATCAGTTGGATTTTTAGGCATGATTAATTTTGTATTTATTCAAAATTCTATTAAAACAAAACCCTTTCAGTTGCCGCATTTGATTTATCAGTTTATGCTTATGTTTTGCCCTTTTGCCCTTTTCTGGTTTCACAATTATCTAACAAGAAAGAAACGCATAAAATCTCGAGCCAAAATTCTGTGTTCTTCAATCAACAGAAATGCCCATCCCCTTGCAAGGCATTTTGATCATTCAAAGACTGAATATATTGGGGTACTGAGTGAAGAATGTTGTTAAAAGCCAATAATACAGGTAGACATTCTGCTTTTCACATTTTTCTAGAATGTACTATTTAACATATCCATTGGCTACTGAATTATCGGGTATGACAGGATTCTGCTTGTAGTGAGACCTGGGTTAACTGCTTTATGCTGAATTAAATGTTTTTAAGAGCACTCAAACCGAAATATTTTGCAGAGATAGAAACTGCCACAAGACTGCAATCATTAGATCAGGGGAGGGGAGACAAAACAGGATATTCCCCACACAAGGTTTTATGACTTACGGCTTTGCCTGTGGAAGAAGAAAACAACTCTGGTCTCCTTAATCCTATTTTATAGGGATATTATTCATAATAGCTAAAATAGAGTTGAAGAAAGACTTGCTATATTGCAGGAAATTTTTATAACCACTACAATTCACACCCATGTATGCTCATCCTGTTTTGTGCAAGCTCTCTGCAGTCAAATGTCAAGCTGATTCTAAAGCCCTTGCATAGCTAAAGCAGTCATGGATCTTAAACTCAGGATTCACATACTTTCACACTTCTGCCCTCCATAATTAATTAAAGCTGGAAATGGTAAGTAAATGACACTTCCAGTTTTGGGAAACCTCGAAGTTAGGTGTGGGCACAAGTCTACTGCATCAGAGTTAGTCTGCATTTTGCTTCAATGAGGATGACTGAGAAAGTAAGCTGATTAAAATCCACAAATATTCCACTGAACTGTCACACCTTTCAAAGGTATGTTGGCTTTCTTAAAAATGATAGATGTTTTGAATCTCAAAACCTTGCCTCCAGGTATGTATGGCTATTCCAACACAGTCCTTATATTTTACTAGCTTTAATTGGCTAAACATGAATTAAAATGAAAGCCTACCCGCTATAAGGAGAACAAGTAATTTTTTTAAGATCTCCAGACAGGATATGATTTGTATGGATATGAAGTACTTTGGGGTATGACATAAGGCCTAATCCTGTCTTTCTTACCTGAAACTACTGTGTTCTATCGGTGTTGGTTATGAAAATTGTATCCATTTCTAGGATGAGGAGGATGACAGAACTCAGCCTATAGATTTAAAATACAATTAAGAGTACGATCATCATGAATTCATAGCGACAAACTCAAGAATCATGATTATAGTTGATTTTCCAAATGGCCCTTAAAAACCCTAAAGCAAACACGCTACCTATGAATAATGGCTATG
Source organism: Upupa epops (assembly GCA_013397515.1). Classification (NCBI taxonomy): domain Eukaryota; kingdom Metazoa; phylum Chordata; class Aves; order Bucerotiformes; family Upupidae; genus Upupa; species Upupa epops. Next base: position 122,943 of record VZRI01009301.1, on the reverse strand, counting down.
GATGTATTAGAATGCACACTGTGATCCAAAGAGGCAGCTGTGCAACTGGCTACTGAATCACCTAAACGCCTAGCCTGATGAAGGCTGAATGTGTCTGCAATTAGAAACAGTGAGAAGCTTGAATGTTGGGTGGATCACAACAGCTGGTATTAAAATGAGCTACCATAGTACTCTACGAGACATGTCTTTCATCTGTGTATTATTTTCACCAAATTATAGTTCAAAATGTTGTGTTGCACTGAGTATTAGAATTCCTTGATTTTTGGGTCAAATCCTTTTGAAGCAGTATCGGTGAAAATCTTGAGTTTCAGCGCCAAAGGAAATGCTTGACATGATGTAATCAAATGCTTACCAACACAACCAAGGAAGTAATAACCTACTGATGGGTTTTTTTTTGCATTTTAGTCGGATGACACTACATACCCTTCCACAAGAAGAAAAAAATTCTTAAATTGGATTATTTGTTTTAATCCATAGCTCAAGATTTTAATTTTACAGAACTTGATTAATTGATTCAATGATTTAAGTGGTCAGACAAGGAATCATTCATAAAGAACTGCCAAAAGGTCTCATTTTCATATATATATATATATACGCACAAAGAAATACATATATATATATATACACATATACATAAAGAAATCTGAGATTAATTTCTCAAGAAAAAGAAAAAGTAAAAGAAGAACAAGATGTTTTCCTCACATGAACTGGGAGCAGAATTGCACTCTGTATCCTCAGTATTTGTCTGATCATTTTAGGGTGCATGTTTTTAAATGGATTTGCTGCAATATTTGGTCCTTCATACTGCAGACAAAGAAAGGATTAAAATAGATGACAATGAGTGTTTCCATGGATTATTATATTTTATATTCTGATATAGAAAAAAAATACAAAAATTAAAAGGAATTAAACTGATCTAAAATCGTGGCTTAGCAAATAGAGGATCAAAAAGTTAATATCTAAAGTTGAAATCCCATCCTATCATATCCTATTATTTCTATTCTAATGTATTTACTGTTGTTTATGTACATGCTGACTACCTCAGTCACAATCTCAGCAAAAGCCATACATCACCTTCCTAGAGCTCTGGGACACCTAGCAGATGTTCTAGAACAATAATGCACACAAAAAATAATCAGCAGCTGTTTTTCAATCTCTCATCCAGAAAAAAAGAAATAAAATTGACAGTAAGTGCTAAATCCTCCATGCCACTTTATCCAGGAATACCAGTCCATAGGGCATTGTTCCCTTCAGCCAGGAGAGGGCAATGACCCCTATAATGTCACCAAAAAAAAAGTGACCTGGTCTTCTCCAGGAAAAAAGGAAGGTAGACACAGCATCAAAATGCTGCTTGGAGAACAACCATCTCAGTAGCAACCCCAGGCAAATCAATGCAGGATGTTGAAGCCTCCTTTCACCACAGCTGCAAGTAATGCTGGACATTTGCTCTTCACTACAGGATATTATTCCCCATCTGAAAGTGGATATTGTTCAAGCTCATGCTTCTTCCATGGAAGGAGACAAATACAATTCCCTTTCTAAATATTTACTGTTGTTGTCTAATAATTACTGTTCTAAATATATACTGTTGTATACAAATGCTTACAACCTATTGCATACCTCTTTGTGCTAGTAGAGACACAATAGGCAATACACATCCCAGATAATCATGGACTCAATGGTTCACTGTCTAGGTGAAGATCATTGATGAGGGCTAGGGAGAATCTTCATACTTTATTAGATGCTCAGGGACACATAATGACAAAGGATGAAGAAAAGGCCGAGTTATTTAACACCTTTCTTGACTCCATCTTTAACAGTGGAACTAGTTTCCAGGTACGCAGCCCCGTGAGCTGGGAAGCAGGGATAGGGAGCAGAATGATGCCTACATCATCCTAGAGGGGATGGTTCATGACCTGCTACATTCTTTAGATATAAATGAGTCTAGGTGGTCAGATGGGTTACACCAAAGTGTGCTGAAGGAGTTGGAGTATGTGTTCCCAGCCTGGCTAATCTGATAGATCCCAATGGACTGAACATTAGCAAATGTGATGTCCATCTACAGGAAGGGGAAAAAAAGGAGGATCTGAGAAGTTACAGTACTGTGAATCTGACCTCAGTGCCAGGGAAGGCTCTGTAGTAAACAATCTTGAGTGACATTTTACACCATTTACAGAATATTTAGGTGATCAGGCCCAGTCAGCATGGGTTTGTGAAAGGCAGGCTCTGCTGATGAATCTGGTCTCTTTCCATGACAAGGTCAGTTGCCTGGTGGATGACGGAAAGGCTGTAGTTGTTGACCTCCTGGATTTCAGTAGTCTTTGATACATCTTCCCATAGCATTCTTGTGGAAAAACTGGTTGCCCTTGGCTTGGACAGATGTAGATTCTGCTGGGTTAAACACTGTGTGGAGGGTCAGACACAAAGAGTGGTGGTGAATGGAGTTACATCAAGTTGGGAGCTGGTCATAAGTGTTGTTGCTCCGGTCTCAGTGTTGCGGCCACTCCTGTTTCATGCCTGTATTGATGATTTGGATGAGGGGATTGAATGCACCCTCAGTTAGTTTGCAGATGACACCAAGCTAAGTGGGTGTGTTGATCTCTTTAAGGTTAGAGGAGCCCTACTTAGAGATCTGGACAGGCTGGATTGATGTTTGGAGGATGATTATAGGAGCTTCAAAAAAGCCAAGTGCTGTGTCTGGCATGTAGGTCACAACAACCTAGTGCAGTGCTACAAACTTGGGGAAGAGTGGATTTCCAGCCGCTCAATGGAAAGAGACCTGTGGCTATTGATCGATCATCTGCTAAATATGAGCAGTGTGCTCAGGTGGGTAAGGACATCAGTGACTTGTATGAGAAATAGTGCAGTCGGCTGGAGAAGGAAAGAGATTGTCACCCTGTACTTGGCACTGGTGAGGCCACACCTTGAGTACTTTGTTCAGTTTTGGATACCTCAACAAGAGAAAGACATTAAGGTGCTGGAGTGGGTTCAAGAAGAGCAACGCGGGTGATGAGGGATCTGGAGAACAGGTCTTAGGAGAGGCAGCTGAGGTTGCTGAAACTATTGCGTTTGAAGACCAGAAATCTGAGGGAAGACTTTGACGCTGTCTACAACTGCACAAAAGGAAGTTGTAGAGAAATGGTGGTGTTGGTGTCTTCTCACAAGTAACTGGACAAGAGGAAATGTCCTCAAGTTGTGCTGGAGAAGTTTAGGTTAAACATCATTAAAAATATCTTCATTGAAAGGTTCATGAATCATTGGAACAGGCTGCCCGGGGGGATGGTTGAATCAACACCCCTGGATGTGTTTAAAAGTCATGACGGTATGGAGTTTAGGGATATGGATTATCAGAGGGCTTGGTAGAATTAGGTTAATGGTTTAATATTTCATAATATTAAAGGTATTTCCCAACCTAAATGATTCTATAATTCTGTGTCCGGGGTCTGAATTGAAACTTCTTTGTTGTGAAGATGGACAGTGGCATTAAGCGCACCTTCCGCAAGTTTGCAGATTAGTCCCAGTTGTGTGGTACAGTGAACACACTGAAGACAATCCATCCAGAGGGACTTTGACAGGCTTGAGAGGTAGATCTGTGTGAACCTAGTGAAATTAAATAATGCTGGTGCATATAGGTTGACCCAATCCCGAAAATGGATACAGGCTAGGCAATGAGGTAGCTGGGCAGCCCTGCAGAGAAGGAGTTAAGGATGCTGGTGGATGAAATACTGAACATTAGCCAGCAATGTGTTCTTGCACTACAGAAAGCAACTCACATCCTGGACTGCTTCAAGAGAAGTATGGCCAGTAGTTAACTCTTGCCCTCTGTGCTGCTCTCCTGAGGCACCACCTGGTGTACTGTTTTCAGCTCTGGGGCACCCAACATAAGGATTGTTCTAGGTCATGTTGAATAGAACTTTGAGCAACTCAGTCTACTGAAATGTGTCCCTGCCCATGACTGGGTGGTTGGAACTAGATGATCTTTAAGGTCCTTTCCAACCCAAACCATTCTGTGGTTCTGTGACTCCAGTAACTAAAGCATCCTGTTCTTCCCTGCCTTAATTCACACTGTCAAGAGGCAGAAAATCCCAAATGTCTGATAACTTCTTCTGTAGATTCCATATCTCTGCTTTTCCCATCAAGGATTGGTCTTCTCCATATAGTTCCACATGGATACAACTCATGTCTTGCCTCTGTAGTGAGCAGTAGATCTCCAAAGACTACCGATAACAAGGCTTCTTGGGTCACTTCTTTTGTTACAGACTTCCTCTGCATTCGTATTCCTCATAAAAATATCATTATACTATTTCTAGCAACAGAGTGACCCATTCCTGTACTTCAAAATGCTGAAGGGAGAGACAATTCTAATGAGCTAATTGCTAGAGATCTTTGATTTTAAAACCATGGTGTATTTTAGCATCAAGGTTTTAAAAACAATCAGAGGTAGTATTTGAGAGATATCCCAGTTAAGCAGAAAAAAAGTGATTGTTAGAATTTTCATGAGATTTGTTTTAGGAATTATAATTCAGTTTCTTCATTTGTGTTTAGTTGGAGTTGTTTTTCCTAAACACAGAATCAAGTTTGCTTGTATGGTGGGGGGTGCTAAGAAAATTGTAAAGGAAAATAGTTTTTTTACTACTGTGAATTTTTCAACAGAAAACATGCCCTACCCCTACATGAGAAAGCAAAGGCTTCTGAGGCAAATCAAAACACTATTGCAAAAATCTAGTTACCTGCAGTGCTCTACCTGCCCTTGTGCAAACCACAGACACCAGTTCGTAACACTTACTCATTACATGTTAGAGATAACCGGTAACTCTTTGCACAGAGTCTGCAAACAGAAAGAGCTAAGATTTATTATTTTCAGTTGCAGGGTCCTTCATTTAAGACTACATTTTATGAAAGGATGACATGTCTGGCACTTATACATCACATGTAATTAAACCAAAGCAATAATACAAGTGATAACAACAGTATTCTACAATATGGGAGGCTTCCTTTCTCTGTGTACTTTGAAGACTTCTCCATTTCTTCTTTTTCAGCCACATGGGTTGGAGGAGGATACATCAATGGGACAGCGGAAGCTGTGTATGTCCCAGGCTATGGCCTAGCTTGGGCTCAGGCACCTATTGGATATTCCCTTAGTCTTATGTTAGGTAAGCAAACAAAAAAATATAGTAGCAAGTAGTCTCTCGTTTTAAACGGGTCTGATGATATGTCTGTCATTTCAAATTACACAGCTAGGGATTGGTGAAAGATTACCAAGGTAATCTGGTTTTACTGACAGGTGTAGTGATTAAAAGTAAAAAGAGAAAATTTCTATAAATGGTACGATATCTTGAGGTTCCTGAAAGCCTTGACAGGACCTGTTTTATTATTACAACTGTAAGAAACCTTTTGTTGTGGGATTTTTAAAAATTATATAAAGATTTATACATTTGTGGTTTCCTTAAGCATCTTTATGATTTGGAACATGACAGCATGAGAACATGTATAAATCTTGGAATTCAGGAGTGGTAAACATCCTTTCAGGTGAGACCTGCTTGTACCCTATGGATCTTCACCAAGTGTCTAAGCAGCTTGTTTAATTTTGTAAAGGTAGCTTGTCATAGAACTGGTCTGTTTCCTCAAAATTGGGGCAATCATCCTCTTAATTGTGGCATAACACTCAAATTCTCATGTCAAAATGCAAACGCTCCTACTATATGAAAGGTCAGAATGTAAAATACAAGCAGTATTATCATTTTAATTCTGTGGCCTCTAATTCCTGAAATATAGTCTTAGAACTTCCTTGCTTTTCATAAAAATAGTAGCAATATAAAAGTTTTCACCGTATGTCAACAACATGGAGCAGCTCACAATAGTATTGTCTTTTAAGCTGTGCTGAATACACCACTGAAGTCATCAACTACGTCATCTCAGTTTGCGAACAAATCATGTCACTGATGCAACTGTTTAAAGAGAATGCTGTTATAAAAAAGAGTCTGTGTTTTTCATATTTCACTAATGTGATGGGAGTATTAGCTTTTATATTGATACTTGACCTTTCAGTCTACTGTGTCTTTGCTCATGGTCCCCCCAACTAATCTATCCCTTTCTTTCATTAGTTGCTTATGCAGGTCTTTTATTTCTTGCTATACATCTGGTTTCCTCTTGGGAATGTTTTGTTATGTGTCTGTCCTGGTTACTGTCTCTTCCATGGCAGAAACCGTCCCCATCATAGATACTCCCCTCTGGCAGCCCCATTTCTAGTAGTAGTTCCCATCCCTGTGAAGAGTTCCATTGCCTGTAAGAAAAATAATAAAAGTAGATGTCTGCCTGGAGATCAGTTGATGTCATTGTGAGGTCATGAGGATCATCACCCGCTGATGTCATTAAGCAGTTAGGATCATAGCCACAAGCATCTTCCTGGCTTTTAATCTCTATAGAATTGACATAAATTAATAATAGCCCAGAAGGGTTGAGTTAGCCTCTCTCCTTAATAAAGATCAGATATCTCTGCAGATCACAGAGAGAAAAACATTGCTGTGGTATGATCTGTAAACTCAAGTTTGTCTTGATTATCCTTCTGTTGGAAAAAAATAGTCAAAATTATAAATATAAGGCTAGAAGAAATACTACTGCTTCAGACTGTAAAGATTTAAGATGGATGTAATCTCCATGTTAGTTTAATATTGTGCTGTGGTGGAAGTTTCCTTAATTATAGCCATATGAAAATCTCAACTACAGAGCTTTCTATAAAAGGGATTTTTCATTTTTCCTTTTTATCCCCAGATAGAAATTATTTGAGGATTGTAGATTAGAAAGCATGTTTGCATGTTTGTGTAAACATCCAGGTCATATACAGGTCAGGCAGAACAGAAGCGAAATAAGGGTATGACAAAGAGCCTGACACTTGCAGGTCCTAGAAAGCATCTGATCTACCCTGCAGGTGTTGTAAGGTTGATTTAAGTGCACCTAATAAATCTATATTCTCATGAAAGTATTAGATTTGCTGTGTCTGCACTAAACTACATGTGAACTCTTATTTTGTACCCAGGAATCTCAACAGGTTGGGATTTTGTTGAGAAGGGCCATGTGGAAGTTAATGCTGGATTCTGCACTAAGAATTAACAGAATTAGGTAGAAAAACCTTCCCTTAGGCCGACCCAAAACTACACAAAACTGAAAGCATTCATAATGGCAGATTAAGTACATCATACCAGTAAAAATATGGCAAACTTGTTTTTTGGTCAAACCATTAATGGTGTGGATGTGTTTATGTAACTCTATAGATAAATGTAAGATCACAGATGATGTTTTAAGCATATTTGTTTTCTTAAAATCAAACAGCAAAGGATAATGCATACATCTTTGTACACCTGACAGTCAGTGTTGTATCTTTCAATGGGAATGCATTTCTCCACTGCAGCTGCTGTTGTGTGCTACTTTTTTTATAGGTGGCCTTTTTTTCGCAAAACCCATGCGATCCAAAGGCTATGTGACAATGCTAGACCCTTTTCAACAACTTTATGGAAAAAGGATGGGAGGACTACTGTTTATTCCAGCTTTAATGGGAGAAATGTTTTGGGCTGCTGCCATCTTCTCTGCCTTAGGTAAGGAATAAGCTGTATAGATACTAATTTATCACTAGTGAAAAAGATTGAGAAAATCAGAAATTAAAATTTGAGCTTCAAATGCCAACTGTCCTGGAGTGTGTCAGTTCTCAGACCCATGCTAACTCATAATTAGAACTGGTAATGTCTGGTAATGGAAAGACTCACAAGGAATCTATTCATTTTTATGTACCTTTAAGTTGTTCCATTTTAAAAAGCACGAAAGAACTTAGCAATAGATTTTCTTTAATTGCGAGTGTGACATGAGTGATTGTAAGTGTGATTTTTACATCAAGGCTGGCCCGGCTTCTCTTTGACACCGCTGAGATCACAGCCACTAGTGAAAATTTCCTTAAAGACATGAAGCATTATTTCCAGAGCACCTAAACAAAATAATCCTTTGCATATAAGACATCTACATACACAGAACTTTCCATAGCACAAATAATAGGAGTAAACCAGGTGTTGTTCAATAAAATGAAGTATTATTCTACTCAACCAAATGAGGAAAATACTTAGGGTTTGAAAAAGGATTCAGGGAATTAGTAGAACTCTGAGTCAATAGAAAATCACACAACTACTTACTGAGTCCTGTTTCCAGGGGTTTAATTATATTTCAGGCCTGAATTTAGCAATATCTTCAAGAAGTAAGAAAGCCCTTAAGTTGATGGACCAGTAGTTGACTTTCATCAGCTAATCATACTCATAGTGCACATGCATGTGGTAATGCTTTCTAACACAAGCTATTTTAAATGGAAAATAAACTTTAAAGGTACTCTCCAGCTGTGCTCTGATGAACTGCAAAGCAACAGGGAGCTTGTTTATGACAATTTCATCAAAAAATGCTTAAATGACTAAGAACAAACTACATGCTGGGGTGATAAGAGCTGACTAACCTGAAGAGCACTGAGTATTTCAAATGTACTTTCTTTCTGATTGAGGACAAGCTAATCTGTGGTATTTGAGAGTAAGCAGTTTATAGGCTTGTATTAACAGCTGACAGTTAAATACTGTCAGTGACTAGAAACATCACTGAGAGTTTTGATTTTACCTGTTCTGTGAATAATTTGGTTATATTATAACTCCTTATTTGCACACCTTTCCTCACTGATGAATGTTTAATCCCAGTATACTTCTTGCTTAGTATGGTTATAGCAGTGAAAAACCAGGCTCCATTTGTGAAAGAGATCTGGGCTTATAAGCACATGAACTTTGAAGGCTCAGTATACAACAAAAAAGCTCCCTGGCAGCTCTCCTAGGCTCTTGTCAGAACTTTTCCACCTCTGTAGTCAAGTTTATCAATTTACAGTACTTGTAAGGACTGGAAGTCATTGCAATGTGTTTTATTTAAAGAAAGGCAGAGGAATTTTTTTAAACACAGTTGTAAAACTCTGTAATCACTTGATATTGCAAATATATCTATGAGAAATGCATAACCATCCTAGTAGCTGCTAGAAGGGCAGTGCAGGAGAGCACAATCAATCCAGGAAGGTTATTGAACGCACCAACAAAACAAATATCAGAAAGATGTTCTTTTGAATCTGTTATTTACAAACAAGGAAGAACTGGTTCGGAATGTGAAGCTCAGTGGCAGATTTAGCTTATGTGTTCATGAGATGGCAGAGCTCGTGGTCCTGAGGGGAGGAAACAAGACAAAAATCTGGACTGAATGGATTTAGGAGAGTATAGTTTAGCATCTCCAGGTATCTGCTCGGCATATTACTTGGAAGACATCCCTGGAGAGGAGTTTGTAAGAGCTGGTTGATATTGAGGGGTCATCTCATCCAATCTCAAGAACACTTCACCTTGACAACCAGAAAAATAAGCAAAGTCGTCTGATCTGCATGGATGAAAGAAGGAGCTCCTGACTAGACTGAGACATTAAAGGAAGCCATTCAAGAGGTAGCAGGGACAGGTCATCTGGAAGGAATACAGAGACACTGTCCAAGCATGCAGAGATGGATTTAGAAAAGCTGAAGTTCACCTGAATTTGAATCTGCCCATGAAGAGCAGCAAAAAAGGCTTCTTCAAGTACATAAACTAGGGAAAATGTGGACTGCTGTTGAATGGAGCAGGGGACCCCATGGCAAAATACATGGAAGTAACTCATTACTTTGTCCATTGCTGGAGGAGGATCAGATTAGGAAACACATGGATTGGACAAACACAATGGCAGAGTTGCTTATGGGGTGCATCACACAAGAGCTGTGAGAGATGGCTGACAGCACTGCAAGAACACTCAGTAATTGTCTGAGGACTGTAGTGATTAGGAATATTCCTAAACACTTAGTGAAAACAAATGTCACTCCTATTGTCAAGAAGGAGGATGCCAGAAACTAAAGACTAGTCAGCCTCAATACAGTGCCTGGGAAAGTTGATGGAACAAATACTCCTGGCAACTACTTCCAAACAAATGAAGTCAAGAAGACACTTGGGACGAGTTGTCATGGATTGTGGAGAAGAAATAATTCCTGACCAACCTTGCATCTTTCATGATGAGCTGACTGGCTTGGTTCACTAAGAGGGAGCAGTGCATGTTGTGGATTTCAGAATCATTTTTTAAACCAAATCCCATAATGTCATCATAGACAAACAGATTAAGTACATACTGGATAAATGGATTGTGAAGAGGATTGAAAACTGAATTAACTGCTGGGCTCAAGGAGCTGTGAGTAAGCAGCACAGAAACCACTGGGTTGCCAGTCACCAGTTGTGTAATCCAGGTGCCAGTACTGAGTCCTGTATTGTCTAACATTTTCACTACATGACCTAGCTGATGAAATCAAGTGTACCTTCAGCTAGTTTGAAGAAAATTAAAACTGTGAGGAGCTGCTAATAGACCAGACGATTGCATTATCAAGCTTCAGATGGGCCAACAGGAACTAGATGAAATTAATTTCAGCTAAGGGAAGTGCTAGGTGCTACACCTGGAGAAGTGCAACCTGATGTCCCAGTATGGGCTGGAAAACTCTTAAGGTAACCATGAGTCAGCATTGTGCCCTCATGGCAAAGCAAGTCAGTGTCATGCTGGACTGCATTAGAAAGACGATTGCCATCAGCTTGAAGGAGAGGATCCTCCTTCAGCACTGGTGAAACACATTTGGAGTACTAGATCCAGTGCTCCTTTACACATATCCTTTACATGGATATGCTGGACAGAGTCCAATGAAGACACCCAGCGATGATTAAGGAATGGGGATATCTGGCATATAAGGAGAGACAGGCAGTACTGATACAGGTCAACCTGGAGAAGAGAGGGCTTAGGGGACCTTAACCCTGTGCATAAATACCTGATTTAGCAGTGGAGAGAACAGAATAAAGACAGATCCAGATTACTGTCTGTACTGCCCAGTGACAGAACAAGAGACACAATAAGCACAGGCAGGACTACAGGATAATGCATTTGAACTGTTTTAAAAACTCGTTTTCTTACAGTGGGTGATGTTAAGCACTGGAACACATTGCCCAGAGACGTTGTGGACACACTATTCATGTAGATACTCAAGGTATTACTGAACATGATTCTAAGCAACATGATCCTGTTGACACTACTTGAGTGGGGACTTGGTCTTGATGTTCTCTAGTCACAGCAACTCTCATTCTATGACCTATTTTGTGCAGTGACTGGTCTGCTCAACACTGTGGTATATTTCCTACAAAAGAAATGCGCTTGGTGATGCTTGGAATAGTTCTCGATTATAGGTTGACAATGGAGGATTGATTCTCCAGTTTGCAAAGAAAGCTACTTTTGTCTCATGTAAACAACTACAGTGCATTCTAGGTGAGTCAGTAGACAGCTATAGCATCCCTGTAGCTGATGCTCCTTCACCATTCCTTCCTTGGCAAAAGGAGCTAGTTAGAGCATAAGTGAGATACCAAAGGGTAGGATACGTTTTAGGAAACCTCCCCTAGGCATAGCCTTAACTGCAATGATACCCTTGTAGCCATGCAACTGCAACTCACCTAGTGACACTTCAGCTCTCCATGTGTAGCTGCTTTTCTGCAAACAGAACAACAGACTGTAGTCCTACCAGAATTTGAGCGATTGAAGGAAAGGCAGCTGTGCATGTTATAAGAACCTGCAAAATGGCAGATGCTAAATTTAGACCAACAGAAACCTTGCCCTTTCCCATTCCCTTCAGAAGTGCAGAAGGGATGTGCAGAACATAGATGGGGGGATATCTTCATGCTGTTGCTAAGTGTCAGACCGGCAGCTGTATATGCATCTTACAAAGGTGAGTCTGCTCATCATACATGTTGTGCCTAACATATACTAACACACAGTGCTTCATTTTCCCTATAGGTGCCACTATAAGTGTGATCATTGACATTAATGTCAATATTTCAGTCATTATTTCTGCCCTGATTGCAACTATGTATACACTTGTGGGTGGGCTTTATTCTGTGGCTTACACCGATGTAGTTCAGCTCTTCTGCATCTTCCTAGGACTGGTAAGTTGGGCTTTATTTCCTTTCTTGAGGATTTTGATCTAAACATTATGATTACTGCTGAGATATATTTCCTGGTATTGTTTTTGAACTGTCTTCACGGAAAACATGGAGAAGGAATATCTCCTCCACTCCCAGACCCCTGACTTTAAAGAATCCATATTTACATCAATATACCGCCCATGCTTTGGCAATAATTCTTACTGAGAGGCCCAATTCTGTGGCCTTTTATCAACCAGTCTGACAGTACAAGCACTCCTGCAATTTTCCTGCTGAGTATATAGCCAACTCAGGATATATTTGGTGCTGACTCCCATAGGACAGTGGCACGGGCACTGGAAGAAGGCGTTAGATGCAGGAAGTAGTCCATAAAGCATCCCAGAAACACTAGCATTGGACCTGCAGAGCAAATGCTCTCCTGTTTCTCTGTCCTGTAGCTGTCACCCGCTCAAAACATTTAGTTAACCTCCTGCTCTAAATCACCTTGTTTTTTCCCCCTCGTTTCCCTCCACCACTCTTGGAGACCATAGGAAGCTTCAGCTGATGACCTTGTTATTTGAATACAGTGGTATGAATATCCCCTCTTCAGCTATCAATGATATGCTGGTGGGGACCCCTTTCCTTTAGTATCTGTTCTTCAAGCTGTACCTTATAAAAATCCAATGCAAGATGGCTCAGCTCACAGGGCTGCAATCAAAGAAGGTGCTAGAGGTTTTTTTATGCCAGTGGCAGTAATAAATGGTCACTGGTGAGCAGAGAGCTGAGGTAGGCTGAAATAAATGGAGTGGCTCAAGGTGAAGGAACCAAATGGCACTTGGGGATGAAGAACAGTTTCTCTGCTTTCATCAGAGTTCTTGTGCAGCTTTAGGGAAATTACTAGAGCCAGTGCTCACACAGGTGGTCACTAACCCACCCTGTGTGTGACCTCACTCAGAGACATCCTGCTGTGAGGCCTATGGCCTTATTTGCAGAAGTGCTAAGCGTTCCCTGTTGTAACTGACTTCATGAGAATGATGCTAAATAACCTGAAAAAGTAAATCCAAATTCCAGCTGGCCACCTCAAGAGAGAAGTTATTCCAGATCTTCTTCTCTCAAACCTCTCTTCTTCACCTGCACAGTGGGGAATATAATGTCTCCTCCTTCCCTAACATTTGTTAGTATTTGTGAACCGTTCAGTTTCTACAGATGGTATGCATTAGAGAAATTCCCAAAATTGTAGATAAATCAAAATACAGAAATGCTTTTCCAATGAGAACAACTCATGCACTGCTAAATCACCTTATCTTGTGGGAATAAAACCATGTGACCCTGTATTAAGGGGAGCATGAACCTGACAGAGAGGGAAAGGCAAATTAAAGTTGTATAACAGTCTTCTAAATTGTTGGATCTGTAGCTTCAATGTTCTTTTACTTCAGATTTGGCTCTTCATGTAATTTTCCATTCAAAATACCAGCAATAATGTAGTAGAGAGGGCACCATATTCAGCATCTTGAGAGTCATCAGTGGGGCTGGAAGCCTTAGATAGCATCTAAATTCTCTAGGTGAAGCAGTTTCAGATGAGGTGGAACAATTTCACAGTAGATGTCACAGGCTCATGTATTCCACCTTCCTCTCCAGACTCTAGAGTAATTTATGTTCCCACTGGCCCAGAGCTTTATTACTCATTCCTCTGATGTCTGTTCCCCTCTGGATCCTTATCCAAGAGGAGATGCCTGTTGTAATCACTTCTGTTCTCTACCCTGGATCCTTCTTCCAGCCACAGATTCTTCCTGAGTCATCCGTAACCTCAATTCCAGACTCTCCATGTACTTCCCTAGTTTTCTCCTTATAATCTCAGGTAGTGTCTTTTGGCAATTACCAGCTTTCTGTCTTACCCAGTGAGTCTTTCCCTTACCATGCGCTTTATCTCCACTGCTGTGATTTTTCTACTCCCATTAGAAATATCTCAATGAAAAACTTTGGTCTATTTCTATATTAAGCCAGCTAAACTGTGCCTGGTGAAAACATAGGATCATCTATAGTGCTCGTTAGCGCAGTCCCAGCACTGTTTTGGTCCACACCATCTAGCTTTTACCAGGAAGAGTTTGGGGTTGGTCTTTTTGGCAAGGAAAAGAGTCTAGCTACATGGATGTAAACTATGACCTGTCAGTTAGCTGCTGTGCCATAGAAAGTGCCTTGGCTTGTTCTGTTTACTAATGTAGAGGTAGTCCTTAAGATCACAAAGAGCTAGTTTACTGTCAGGAACTGGAACGGATTAAAAAGTGTAAGCTCCAGATCTGCATGACTTGTAAATATATCCAGGGATGGATCCATCCTGTTCCAGTGATCGATGGACTTTTCAGTTAAGATGCTTTTCATTATGTCCAACGTAAACATCCCCTGGTACAACTTCAGACTATTTCCTCCTGTCCTATATACTTGTCACCTCTCCACAGCCTCCTTTGGGTAGTTATAGGCAGCAATAAGGCCTCCGCTCAGACTTCTGGTCTTCAAACCCAGCTCCCTCAGTCACTCCTCATAAGGCTTGTTCTCCAGAACTTTCACTAAACTTGTTGCCCTTCTGTGAACACTCTCCAACACCAGAGTGTCTTTCTTGTTTTGAGGTGTCCAAAGCTGAGCACAGTACTCAAGGTGTGGCCTCACCAGTGCCAAGTAAAGACGGACAATCACTTACCTTCTCCAGCTGGCCATACTATTTCTGATACAAGCCAGGATGCCATTGACCTTCTTGCCCACCTGAGCACACTGCCGGCCCATATTTACCCAATGATATCAATTAATACCACACACACACGCACCCCCACACCCCCACCCACCCCAACCCTGCTCTCTCTGTTAAGCAGTTTTCTAGTCTCTTCTCCCCTAGCCTGTAGCATTGCATTGGGTTGTTGTGACAGACTCAAGCACAAGACCCAGGATTTGGCCTTGTTGAAGCTTACATAATTAGTCTCAGCCTATCTGGCTAGTCTGTCCATATCTCTCTGTAGTGTCTCTCTATGCTCAAGCAGATCAAGGCACCCACCCAATTTGGTGTCATCTGCAAACTTACTGAGTTACTCTATTAAATCAGTGACAGAAGTGTTAAAAAAGAGTGGCCCCAATACAGAGCCCTGGGGAGCCCCACCTGTGACCACTCACCAACATAGATTCTCTGATGATGCAGTATCTGTAATACAGTACCTATTTGCAGTACAGTACCTAATAAATCCTGGGCTGTGGTGTGCATGCTGCAGATGCACTTCTAGAAATTTACCCTACTGTTTTCCCTCAAAATATCATGGAGACAGTTGTAACAGTTTGGTGACCTTTCCCAGAAATGTCCATGGAGACAACGAGAAGGGAATATATCTGCCTAACCGCTGTTTAACACGTAACCGAGAATAGAATGAAAAACAGCCTAAGTAACAAGCACGGCTGAAAATGTTATCCACACATTTTTGCAGTCATTGTGCAACAGCGTCAAGGAAGATGTTTGCTTTCACACTTCCTTACTCCTGTTACCCCACACACTTCAATGTGATCAGTCAGATTGCCATGGGTTTGGATATCATTGGATCCTTAAGGATGCTGTGCTTGTTATGGTCTGTGCCACATAGCATAAAGCTTGGTTTTCAGGCTGAGTTTCCCCTCATAGAAAGTTAGTGAGTTACACTACTGAGAAATGGATTGGCAGGTAAATGCACAGTCATGTGGTGAAGGAGCCGAACCTTCTAGCGTAAACTGTTTCTGGAAAACATTTCTCAACTGAATCTTTAGGCCTAGATCAAAACCAGAGACTGAAAATTGTGAAGATCCTAGACTGCAATCATCCTCAAGGAAGAAAAGTGCTGTAATACTGGGGTACTGAGAGATGGGGATTTACCAACAGCACCCCTTTCTTGTCACTGTGTAGCTTGTTGTTGAATTAAAAAAAAATTCCTGAGCTTTCGTGTGTGTTTGTGGTGTCATATGTCTGTATACTGCCAAATCTTGAAGCTATTGCACACGAGTTTATATGTATGTAATTACCTACAGTGTGGTCTAGGAAGGGTGAAAAGAATATCTATTTAGCTTAGAGAAAATAAAGATGTATAAATGTCTTTCCTCTTGATATTGGGATTTCCACTTACTAATTCTTTGCTTATGCTCACCTTTTCCAGGACAGAGGTAAGCTATCCATTACCAAGCTCTCTGGATTTTAGAAATGTTCTACCAGCACATAACCTGACTTTTCTGCAAGTCAGCCCGGCAATTTGACATTCATTCTGTAACATACAAGAGGAAGAAGGACAGATCAGTGCTAATATTAAAATGTCACAGATTTAGAATGCCTTCTTTAGACCTCAACAAAGTGTTGCTCTTTGGTTACAGTGGATCAGTGTACCCTTCGCGATGTCCCATCCTGCAGTGACAGACATTGGGATCACAGCTGTGCACCAGGTGCACCAAGAACCTTGGCTCGGATCTATCAACTCACTTGACATTTACACATGGCTGGACAACTTCCTTTTACTGGTAAGTGATGGCTTGTATAAAGGAATGAAGCATTTCAGCACTCACACTGCGTTACTGTGACAGCCAAAAATAATAGTAAAGAGTTCCAGCAAACTGAATACTTTTACTCTCTTGACTTCTGCTCAATATTCCTGTACATTTGAATAATTTCAGTGAAACACCAGAATCTTGTAGCACAGCTGTCAACATCAGCATTGTCAGGAACACAATTTCATATCGCCGGGCCAAAAGCGCTGACTTATACTGAAATTAATTAAAGTGTTCAGCTAATGTATAACTGATGTCATTGCTGGCAAAGAAGTTCATACATTGCAGGGGGCAATAAATATGTTATACAGATTATTAAATATGCCTTAGCTATAGTTGACATAGAATAAGCTTTGGAGAGATGGATGATTGGATGGATAAATTCATATGTGCACACATGCCAGAATGAACCGAGGAATTTCTTTACTTAATACCTAGGTGTTACACGTGGGATTTATGGTTATTAAGTACTTTCCATTAGATGATTTAGCAACACACACAAATGTTCTCAGTGTCCCTGAGACTTTCTATGGTTTCTTTTTTAACACTCTCAACCAAAAATCTTTGGAACATTCTGGTACTCTGCCTATTATAATGTTTTAACCTGATGAAATTTTTTAGAGATTCTCAGAGAGCTGAAGTATAACATTGGCTCCAGCAGTTATTCTGTCTGGTCTCATCTCTGCTGATCACCAGAGGAAGGCTCTGATCTCGCCACATTGCAACATATTCTGTTTGTTGCATTATAGCTCAAGAAATGTGTGCATGCTTAGGAAGCCTTGTTGAAATAACATCATTACGCTGCAGAGGGAATAAGTCTTATGTAACAAGTCAAAATAGAGGTGTCTATGAAATTTGGTCCCTGTATGCACATGAACCATATATGAAAGACCTGTATAGACACAAGTTAGTCCAAACGCTTCCTGGCCTCGTTCAGTGCCTAGAGTTGGACTGTGCATATTTAGCAAGTCATTTGCTTCATTTTCAGCTCATACTGTTTAGTCATAGGAAATTACTTAGAATCATAGAAACATTAGGGATTGGAAGGGGTCTCAAAAGATCATCTAGTCCATTCCCCCTGCCACAGCAGGATCGCCTAGAGCAAGACGCACAGGAACACATCGGGTAGGTCTTAAACATCTCCAGAGAAGGAGACTCCACAACCCCCCTGGGCAGCCTGTTCCAATGCTCCAGTACCCTCACTGTGAAGAAGTTCCTTCTGATATTTATA
>VZRI01009301.1:48616-104365 GCA_013397515.1 Upupa epops | reverse complement strand
CATAAAAGGCTATCAGGTTGGTCAGGCATGACTTCCCCTTGGTGAAGCCATACTGACTGTCCCTAATGACCCTCTTGTCCTTGATGTTCCTAGAGACAGCATCCAGGACAAATTGCTCCATCACCTTTCGTGGGATGGAGATGAGGCTGGGTCCTCCGTCTTACCCTTCTTGAAGACTGGAGTGACATTTGCTAACCTCCAGTCTCTAGGCACCCCTCATGATCCCCATGACTTAGAAAAGGTGACGGAGAGTGGCTTAGCAATGACTTCTGCCGTCTCCCTTAGCTAGTACAGGTGCATCCCCTCAGGGCCCATGGATCTATGTCCATTCAGTTTGCTCAACACATCCTTAACCCAGTCCTCATCAACCAGGGCAGGCTCCTCTCTTGCCTCAACTTCCTCTGGAGCCTCAGCAGTCTGGGCTATGATACCAGGACAGCTCCCAGAAGTATAGATGGAGGCAAAGAAAGTGTTCAGTGTATCTGCTTTCTCTGTGTCCTCTGTATTCAGGGCACCCAGCTCATTTAGCAGGGGTCCCACATTGCATCTAGGATTAATTTTACCTGCAATGTATTTGAAGTTGCCTTTTTTGTTACCCTTATACTTAGCAAATGCTGCTCTCAAGATAGAATAGTTAGCACTTGTTTTTTCGGTCTTTGGTAATGCTCTTTTATGTCATACTTTGCATATATGATTTCAAGACTAATCCACACCTTTAGTGTTATATATCCCAAATAGTAGAAGTGTCTCCACCATCAGAGAAAGGGTTTTTTTGCAACTTTGTGTTTAATTTCTGTTGGAGACAGATTTTATTAAGACAGTGCAAATTGGCATTTGCAGTTCAGAGCCTACAGAATGTTTTGCATTGTTTTAGTAGTCACACTCATTCATAAAGAACCAGAATATCTTGCTTTCAGATTTTAATGGAGAATAATCTAATTTTGGCAGGGAAAGTGTTCCTGAGGCCAAATTCTCAAAACATGAAATATTGTGAAATAGTATGAAGTAGTATTTTATAACCTTTTGTAAAACTTTCACAACTATTTATGCAGCTTACAATACTCCTCGATAATATGGGCTATGTCAGTGCAGAGTGTTGCTGGCTGTACTAAGAATTTCAGTGGATTTCCAGAAGTTTAATTTTTCTTGTGAGAATGATATTTACAGCTATTACTGACTGACTGAGAATCAATAAATAATAAAAGACCAGCAAAATGAAATTCAGTGATATTTCTACATGGTCTGTATATGGTGGTAGCAAAAAAAACCCTGCATTAGCCCCAAATCACAGGATTCTACCTGTTGTGTTTGCAGACATTAGGAGGAATCCCTTGGCAAGCATATTTCCAGCGAGTTCTTTCCTCATCATCTGCCACATATGCTCAAGTCCTGTCATTTCTGGCTGCTTTTGGCTGTCTTTTGATGGCTCTTCCTGCAGTACTCATTGGTGCAATTGGAGCATCCACAGGTAACTGATTAGAAACTGACCGCACAATAAATATAATATGAATAGTACAATGCGCATGTAAAAGCCCTACAAAGCTTGTATTAGACATAATATAGGCATAGTACATCAATAATCAACTCATGACTTCAACAGGAGACTGCTCTATAAATAATGTTATAGTGGTTTTTCTTACTGCAGTATCTGAGATTAACTCTTTTTTATGTTCTAGATACCTACATATGTAATATTTCTGTTTAATGTTTGAGTTAGATTTGGGTCCTAATAGTAATAACAGCAAAATAACAGTGTATGCATTGTAGTGATTTATCAAAAAATTCCTATCTTGACTAAAACATCCTTCTCAAGTTCTTTGCCATAGTAAAAGTGGTCCCCCACCAGAGTGGCTAAACTCTTAGAAACGTTTAATGCATGACTTTGAGCTCTCAATCTGTAACCCAAGAGAACAGACAAGTATTGATCAC
The DNA here is from genome assembly GCA_013397515.1 of Upupa epops. Taxonomy (NCBI): domain Eukaryota; kingdom Metazoa; phylum Chordata; class Aves; order Bucerotiformes; family Upupidae; genus Upupa; species Upupa epops. Next base: position 102,436 of record VZRI01009301.1, on the reverse strand, counting down.
AGACTTGTTTTATTGAAGAAAATGACAATTATGAGCAAAGCAAAGTTTTAAAATTAAATTTCCTCCTGGATAAGCACAGGCTTCGATCAGACTTACCTTAGACAAGAAAAAATACTGAGCAGAATTAAATCTGCTTAACAGAAACCAGTTGGACAATGCTTCTCTGAAATGCCATCAGTCTGGCCCTAGCAATAATTTGGTCTTTGAATGTGAATGAAAAAGTGGCAATATGAATAGATCACTGCATGTGAAGTCAGGAGATGCTGCAGCTGATGAGTACTAATGTTACTAATAACACATCCATATTACAGCTTGGAACGAGACTGCCTATGGTGTCCCTGACCCTATGACTAAAAAAGAAGCAGACATGATTTTACCAATTGTGCTCCAGTACCTTTGCCCAGTCTATATCTCATTCTTTGGCCTCGGAGCTGTATCTGCTGCTGTGATGTCATCAGCTGACTCTTCAATTTTATCAGCAAGTTCTATGTTTGCCCGGAACATTTATCAGCTTTCCTTTCGGCAAAATGTGAGATTATATTTTCATTTTTACTTTTAGAGAAAATTCTAGGTGATGTCTTAACTAGGTGATGTATAGACTGTAATTTTGTAACTAAACAACCATTTCACATCCCTGCCCATTACTACAAAAAATATAGCCTTTCCTAACTAACAATACATTGAATAAACAGACGTACAAAAAAAGCTAGCTCAGAGGAGGCAGCTTTCAGGTTTTCTCATGGCACTGCAATTTAATCAAACAGCTCCTCATTATTGCTGCAGCTGTAAGTTTTACTTAAATCCTTAACAAAATGGGACATCTTTCTGAACTGCTGATTTATCAGGAAATCATTTGATAACAGAATGGAGTGGTGACTTGGAATTTTTCTTAGGAAATGGAGGAAAAAAATCTAATGCTGACTTTTGATCTGATTGAGTTATATTTTGCTTATTTTTAAAAGTTATTTCTAACATTCTGCTGGTATTTATCTCTTTCTCACATAATCACACTTTATGTTCAAAGATTAACAGACTTGGGAATGGCAAGTATAATCCCTGGAATTTTTTTTCTGAGATAGCGATAGAGACAAAGAGATTAGATTGTAGATAATATTGAGTATGTCATGCAAAATTTCCTTTTACAATGTAGTATGTTATATTGACTATGTGCATAAGCATAGGCGTGTGTATGCTACCATGAAAAAATAATGTAATACTGCCCTTTTTTTGCAGGCTTCAGACAGGGAAATCGTGTGGGTCATGAGAATCACTGTTTTTCTCTTTGGAGCATCAGCAACAGCAATGGCACTGCTAGCTTCATCAGTGTATGGCTTATGGTACCTCAGCTCTGACCTTGTTTATATCATCATATTCCCCCAGCTTCTGTGTGTGTTATTTATTAAAGGAACAAACACCTACGGTGCCATTGCAGGATATTTATTTGGCCTTGTTCTCAGAATAACTGGAGGAGAACCATACCTCTACCTTCAGCCCTTGATCTATTATCCTGGCTGCTATCCAGATGAAAATAATATCTATATTCAGAGATTCCCATTTAAGACACTTGCTATGCTTACCTCCTTCTTTACTAACATTATAGTGTCCTACTTAGCCAAATACTTATTTGAAAGTGGGACTTTGCCACCAAAGCTGGATTTCCTTGATGCTGTTGTTGCCAGGTACAGTAGAGAACACATGGACAAAGCAACTCTCGTAAAAAGTGACAATATTGTATTAAATGAACTTGCACCAGTGAATCCACGACACAGTCTAACTTTGAGCTCAAATTTCACGAACAAGGAAGCCTTCAATTATGTTGATTCAAGTCCAGAGCTGTCCAACACTGAAGATAACTAAGCAATCCAGTAGCCACAGGCACAGCAATATGAAGCAGGATATTCTACAAAAGAATAATAAGAGGCATTTTATCAGAAGAAGATCAAGAATTGGTAATAAAATGCCACTGCACAAATCTTTAAGTTGTTTTAGGAGTATCCTAAAGAGGAAGGAACTCTTTTCTGTTATTATCTAACAAGTTGCATTAGGTCATAGAGTGTTTACCAAAGGATACACCCAGATCCCATTCTTTCCACCCACAACTATATACTGTGTAATTAAATATTTACAATTGACAATATACATAGCAGGGAAAGTGCAGCTGTTGCTTAGATAGAACATCGTGTGAAGAAATTATAATACAGTCACTCTGAAATGCTGTTAGCCAACTTTTTATTGGCATTAAGTAAACATAGATTGCCACAGCTATGAGTGATTTATTACTAACGAGCTAGTTGCTTGAGCAAAGACAGATAGATAACTTCCCTGGGGTTTTTGGCCTAATCCTTTTTTTTCTCATAAATAAATTCAAATAATGCAGGTACAGTATTTTATTATTGGTATACGACAACAAAATGTGCAAATAGTAATAAATTCTTTATATGAATGCTAAACATCGTATATTAATTAAAATGTTAGAAGTATGTTGCACCTAGTGCAAGAAGAGTACATTACAATAGGTGCGGTCTTTTTGTCCCTTAGTGAGTGGTTGTCACCAGTGGAGATAACAAAATTTTTAAAGCAGTAATCAGAGTTGAAATTTACCTTGTGAAAAATGACAGAAATCTTTTAAATTAAATAGACCCTCTCAGTGTTGAGAAAAGAAACTTTATCTTGACTTATCAAAATGAACACTGAGCAGATCAGTCTGACAAGTAGCAACTTCAGTAGTGGAACAAATTTAAAAAATAAGGAGAGTCAAGAAGGTCTGAAAAAACAGGAGAGCATCTTCCATTAAAAAAATACCCATTTTTCACCTAATGAATAGAAGTATTCTCAAAGAAATAAAAATCCTCTTGGATTGGACTTCCTGGGATTACTCTAGAAAATGCAGATTTGTCATGGCAAATCACATTGTCTCAACAAAAACAACAACAAAACCCCCGAAACCTCCCAGGATTCTAGACAGCTTTCCACATTTATAAATGTCTATCTCTGAAAGCACCGACAACTTGGAGTGGAACTGAAGGGAAAGCCAAACCAACAACTGTAGTGAAAGGCACAGTGTTGTCTTCCACTAAATGCTGGACCTAACAGCCATCCTCCTTGGTCCTTATGGTAACTCTGCAGAGCACCAGCAATGGCCAGGGTAGGTGAGACTTCACTCATGAATGGCAGTGTTGGACAGAAGCAGCAAAGCAGGCAGAAGAGGCCTCTTCTGACTTTATCCTGGCCAGAAGAGAACATGCAACATCATTTCCATTTGCCCATGGCCAAAGTGGCTGTGTCTGTCAACATCGGTATGTGCCTTTCCCAGTGGATGATCTAATAGCTGGATTTCTGTACAATTAAGAATTACACTCTCATAATTCTTTTTAATGACACATGACACAAGCATTCAACTGAAATACAGATACCCTCTTGTTGCTAGTCACCAGTGAAATTTCCTTAATAGTCACAGAACAAGATGCTATACTCAAGGATAGGAGATGTAAGAATAGGTTTTGCTGCTAAAGGAAGAAGCCATCAACTTGTACATTCAATGTTGACATAAACTTCAAGGAAAAATCCTTAGATATGTTTTTGCTCCTTTTGTGGAGTTTTAACAGCATATATCTTTTTTATACATAGAGAAAATTAATTTTAGATATGTTTATTTTGATTCTCCATAATCCATGTTTGAAGATAAACACTGCACCTTGATTTTGATTATACATTGTGAACAACTACTGCCGTACTACTGTGCTAACAAATACTGAGTGTGCTCTTGATGGAGGGAACCACTAAAAACAGAATCTGCACTACAAACTCAAAAGAAACAATACAGGAAAGAAATGAAAAATTCTTGTGGGATGAGTGAACAAGCCACTAACTAAGTCCACAGTGCTGAGGATCTCTCAAACCAGATTTGAGACCAGCAGTATTCGTTCCCTCATGAACCACAGAAATGAATTGTATGGAAGAAAGAAAGGAGAGAACAGAGCCAGTGCTGAATTGTTATCCATTTCTGGCCCAAATCCACCAGTTTGAATGCCTTCATATAAGAAGCTATCATGCCAAATTTTTTCCAGCTTATGTAGCCAATGCCTTATCCTGCAGTTCCACATGAAGGTCGACAAACATATTTTACACCCACCTGCAAGTCTTCCTGAAAGTTTTGTCTTTAGTTTTGTCCAGGAATTGCTAGAATTCTAGTATGAGACGCTGCTCAGTGGCCAGACATTTTAAGTACAGCAACATTTCCGTAATATTTATTTCAAAATTCCCAACAGTCAGAAAAGAAGGAAGGGAGAAGGGAATTCAGCTGCAATAATTCAAGAAATTCTGATTAAAAAATAAAAAATTTCCTTCACCCTAAAAACATAAAGTCTTTTAAAACGCTCAAAAAGAAAAAGTGAAAAATTAAATGTGTTAAGCGATCTCAAACCAGACGCTTTGAACATTACCAGAATATTTTATACTGTTATCCAATTTATTATTTTGTGAAATAACAAAGTATTGCTGTTTAGATGGAACTGCGAATGGCAGAAAATGGTTCCAACAAAGTTTTCCAGTCCTCTCTGCAGGGCTTTTACAAGTAGGACACCATGGAAGCTTTATCATGTAAAGGAGAGAAATAGCACTGCAGACAGTTGACCGCATGACTGTACCTCTGCTTTCCACATACCAAATCTCCATACTTGTCTTTCCAACAGTAGCTGCCATGGTTGCAGCGGTGGGTTGTGTAGCTGATAGGATGACTCCTAAAACCAAACTGAACGGCCCTGTGCAAAGTCTGTTTACAAAGGTTTTTTTGCCTTAGTTCAGCTATCCTACTGTTAAATTTATATGGAGTTGTTCATATAACCAAAGGCCGTATCTACGATTGATAGCTGGGGAAAAAAAGAAAGATAACAAAATACAAACAAGTTAATTCCACAAGCAAAATGTCAACAGGATGTGATTCTTCAAGTAGACTGTCTTCTCATGGGAATCGTCAGATGCTCCTGTTTCCCTTTTGCAATTTGTAGTCAGTAGTACTGTGCACTAAATTGGGTCTGTAATCAGTGAAGCAAACAGCTTACTTTCAGATACTGAGGTTATCACTTCTGAGCCTAGGATTTCTAGATAAAATATTCATATCACACTCATACATTTTATTCTCATACTTTACTATTTGTGAATAACATGTATTTGACAGGGTTTTTTACCTCCTTTGCATGAGATGTGTTCATAAAATCAAGGTTAATAACATAGGTGAGATATCAAAAAAAGTTATGATTTCACCAGTATTTGTCCATATAGGTTGATGTATGTATTGTAAATAAAATATACTTTTGTGAAACTCAGCTGAATGTAAGCATTAAGTGGATCAAGTCAAGTAAAGTAAAAGATTTAGTCTTTTATTTTCATATAGTACTATCATTTAGGATTTCAGATATAAGTACTATAGGAAAAAACTGTTACTCGTTTTCCTTCTGCCCTTCAAGTATATTTGATCGAGTACCGCGTGCAGTTAGAGAGTAAGCTATTGTAAGTTTTCTATTAATCAGGGCAGTATTTGTGGCTGTTGTTAAAAAGAAAAAGTATATTTTTGTCTGTGTCAGAATGTTATATGAAGACTATACCTAACAAAACAAATAGAAAGCATAATGTAGATATCTATGTTTTGACTTCATTTGTATTGTGTTCAATAGTGCCCATGAAATTCAGGAAAATGCGGTCTGTTTTGGGATCTGTTTTGTCCATCTATTAAAAATAAAGATGTTTATTTTATTATCATTCACCATCAACTGAAGTTTTGTGTAGCAGGCGCACACACACACAAAGGTAAGATTGCCTTGGCAGAGCATGAGTTGACCCTTGCCTAAGAGATCACTGGTGTCACCCTGTGGCTGCACCCTTGCCCCTAAACCTGGCTCCCACGTTGGAAAGAGCTCTCTTTTCAGTCTTTTCCAGCTACTGGGAAAGCTACATCCAGTGGGCCTCCTACCTTCTGACCACTTGCCAGCGATATTTTTCTTGCAAATTCTGGACTGAATTTGGCCTGAACAGGAACTGTGGTTTGGGCTGCAGCGTTGACAAGGAGAATAAAATGTGCTATGGGAGCAGAAATGTGTATATGCAGAGATTGCAGTTGGGTTCCACCTTTAATGGAACAAAGGATTAGTCATATTTCATATAGTGAAAGAGCCATTTGCAGTGAGACATCCTGAGCATTGTGTGTGTTATAATACAATTACCTGGAGATCAGAAACTTAGTTGACTGTAAACTAAATCTGTACTTTTATCCTCCTAGTAAAAGTTTGATCTGATGTCCATTGCATTCACCTACACTGGAAACTGACAACTGAGTGCTATCCAAGTACTAGTATAATAACAAAAACTAAATATGTAGTGTATCTATACCCCAAATCCTCTGCAAAAACATTGCCCTCTCATGAAGCAAAGCACAGGTTGGGATTTTCAAACAATGTTGAAGAGCATGGACGTTTCCTTGAAGCTGTAGTGCCCTAGTGTCTCTTGTAGTGCAGGAATCTGATCCTCATCCACATCTTTGAAAAACTTAATCATGTTTTAAGACAAGAGCCCTGATTCCTTGTAACTTGTATGTCAAAACCAAAGGAAGGCCTTAATCTTACAGATTGTAAAGGACAAGAAGACTCATAAAATAAGGGTGCGCTGATGATTGTTGTACAAGCATTAGTAAACTGTTTTGCCACAAGATATAAGTAGCTTTGTCTAAAATAACATCTAAGCCCTACTTAGAAGACTGACTTAGGAATCACTTGAAACATGTTTTTCTTTTAACAGTAATAGTTTACTTTGCTATACAGGACTTTGACAGGCTTGAGAATGGACCAGTGTGAGCTTCATGAAGTTCCACAAGACTAAAAGCATGGTGCAGCACATGGATCAGGACAATCTCATACACAAATAGAGTCTTGCTAGAGAATGGATTGAAAGAAGCCCTAAGGAGAGGGACTTAACGTGTTGATAAGAAGCTCAATATGAGCTGGTGATGTGCATTTGCAGCCTAGAATGCAAATCACATTCTGGGCTGCATCTAAAGGATTGTGGCCAGCAGGTCAAGAAAGGTGATTCTCTCCCTCCATGTTGCTCTCCTGAGACACGACTTGGAGCACTGCTAAGTTCTGAGAGAGACTCCCAGTGTAAGAAAAGCAAGAATCTGCTTGAGTGGGTCCAGAGTAGGGCAGAGAAGACCATCCAGCGGGCTGGAGCACCTACTTTATTAGGCTGAGTGTTGGGATAATTTAACCTAGCAAATAAAAGGTTACAGGGAGACATTATAGCATCCTTCCAGTACCAAAAGGGGGCCGATAGGAAAGATGTGGAGGGATTCTTTATGAGGGAATGTAGTGATAGGACAAGGAGCAACAGTTTTAAACTGAGAGAGGGTTGATTTGGATTAGATATTAGGAAGAAATTATTTACTGTGAGGGTGGTAACACAAAAGAACACATTGCCCAGAGGAGTTGTGGATGGCTTCTTGGGAATTGTTCAATCCCAGATTGGCTGGAATTTTGGGAAACCTAGTGTAGTGGAAGGTGTTCCTGCCACTGAGGGCCTCCTCTTAGGAGGAGGCCACTGGGGCATTTAACCTTAACAGAAAGAACATAGTTCTCTGGGGAGGGTTTGCCCTAGCTGTCTGGAGCACACTGACCTTCAGCAACCAAGACTACAAAAAACAGATAGAGAAAAGCATTGCAAAGTATGTATTGTGACTGGGAAAGACAGATGCTCTCTTTAGTCAAAAATAAAGCTATGCCAGAAAAGAAGGTAGTGGTCAGCAGGATCAAAAAGGAAAGTATTTCCGAGGATGAAATAATTGATCAGGTTGACTATGTTGAGCTGATTTAGAAAATATTGTGATGTCAGAAGAAAACAATTTGTTTGTGGAATAATGCAGGAAACTTGGGTGATGAGGTGGAAGAACTAGAACTACTGAAGCAAGATGTGAAACTCATACAGAGTAAGGGAACGATTATAAATAGCTTTCAAGATATTTCAAATGACTGGAAAAGAGTGTTTGCTGATGTTATATACTGGGTTGTATAGGCCTGAAGAATTTAATTCAAATGTGGACAGACACACGTTTAATATTATTAGTGAAAGAAATACTATTTTAAACTGCATGCTCATGTAAACATTTGAAATCTGGCAAAGACTAGAAAAGAAAGGCTGTTGAAGTGGCAGAAAATTAGTAGATTTAGTCCTGCAATTAATATGTTTGTTCCTCAAATAGTCAACACACAGAAATAAGAGGTGCTATTTCAACTTTGCCCTTAGTACATAAACAGAGCATTACAAAATACCTGGTGGTAGAAAATTACTTTGCATTGAAAGATAAGAGTGATTAGATTACCTTCATATACAAAGAACAATGAGAGGAGATATTTAAGCAGAAAATGCATAATTAAAAGTTAAATAGGTATACAGTACCATAGAATAGATTTGTAATGGGAATTAGAATAAAGGTACTTAATGTGAGATTGTAGTTCTGAAATATTTGGAATACTGCAGATAAAAAACCCATGAAGTAGTGCTAAAATAGATCCTGTGCATGAAACAGCAATCACGGTTAGGTTGTATGCTTTACTCCTACAGTTGCTCCTGATCCTTACATCATCCTAGGAATCTAAGCATACATGGAGCAAGTTTAAATCACATCCTTCAGTATAAAATGGTAGTAGTAAACCAATCCTTAGCCACTTCTGAATTCTTCCAAGTAAGAGTTTTCTGAGGTTATGATAGAAGAACTAAAATTCATTTTACATTTGGAAATGGACAAGGCCTTTTTTTGCCAATCTACTAATGAATTACACTGCAAGAAAAAGGAATTGAAATCCTGCCAAATTACTAATGGGCTATAGTTGTTATCTATGTATCAATAGTAGACACTAGAATGCTGCACTGTCCTTCAGCAGTTCACATCCATCACAGCATCAGACACAACTTTTGGTAGGACTCAAAGGGAAAGATGCTTCCAAAACCCATGTCAGGACATGTCATTCAGAGAACAGGGCAGCCTCAGTTGCCTGGCTTCTTGAGATTTCAGCACAACTAGGTAAGACACAGATTATGCTTGATTGGTTATATTTTGGTGACAGAGATACCCAGTTTACATTAGCCATGGCAATAACCACTGCAGAGCCTCCTTTGGGGTTGGGCAGGAACATAGCCGTGGTGAAAGGAATTAAAACCTGCCTGCAGCCTACCATGTTCTAGGTCTTGCCTCTGTCTCTCCCTGCTTTGGTACTTGTGTTGTTCTGGTATACGGACACACACAGTAATTAAGTCTATCCTCATCAGAACATGGGGTTGTCTGGCTATGAACTGTCAGACAAGAATGAGTGAGAGACATCTTTAAAAGATCATATCATCCAACAGAATAACAAATGGTGGGCTAAGTTCTTCCTGATCAATTGAATGCTAAACTCTAAGCATTCCACAAGCCTTTCCTTTCAATAACTTTTAAGGTTTCTTCTATTTCTGTTCTACATACCAGCACTTTGAAATCCAGAGCACCTCTGAAATCTTAATTTGTCTTTCTCCACAGTGAACTTTTCCCACTCCAGTAATGATCACCAGCTACTGCTGTTATCACATGAAGTGCAAACCTAGTTACTTAGCATGTAAGAATGATACAAGTAGTTAGCAATAAATAGGATTTCTAGCTTCTACAGTTTGTTTCCTACAAAAAGATTTGGGGTGACAGAAATATGACAGAGCAATAAACTGAATAGCAGAGGCAATGTAATTGTTCAAGGCTAGTACACCAGAAAGCCACATAGAATTTATTATTCTGTGTGATTGTGAAAAAAGTACTGTGTTCCAGCAAAGCAAATGAATTCTTCTGTTTCAGTCTTGTGTCTTGACAATCAGGAACTTAATGCCTTGAAGAGATGGGTTTATATGTCAGCTATCTGTTTTGAGGAATAATGTTAAATGTACATTTCATTTTCCCAAAGCAATATCCTAATTGCAGATTAGCATTAAACTTTCAAGCTAGATGTTAGACAGTCTAAATGTAAGTCATTCCTTCTATTCCTTAACTTTTAAGGCAGGGTATCAAAATTAAATATTCCATCCATTATAAAGCTACACAGAACATCAGGTAGTAGATGTACCACAAGGACACAGAACTTACAGTAGCAGGAAATAATTGTGGATATAAGTTCAGATGGGAGGCTTTTTTACTAAAAATATTGCCAAGATAAATGCCAATTGAAAATGCAAATATCTGTAAATCTGTTTTAAGATCCTCTGGACCATGACATAGAATGTCATAGAATGAGAGTCATAGAATTCTAGAATCATTTTTGTTGGAGGAGACACTGAAGATCATCAAGTCCAATCATTATCCCAGCACTGCCAAATCACCACTAAATCATTTCCCTCATTGCCACCTCTATGTCTTTGAAATACATTCAGGGAAGGTAATTCCACTGTTGACCTGGGAAACCTGATCCTAATCTTTGCAACCTTTTTAATGAAGAAATTTTGCCTAATATCTGAGTCAAGCATGATCAGTTTTCCATGTGGAGGCAGAAGTCATAGAAGTACATCTCAGGAGACAATGAAAGAAAGATTTGGACTCAGTGAGTTAAAACTGTAGGCATCCAGAGGCGATGTGGTGATTACTGCCAAATGCTGACTAGTATTCCTTTACTGCTTGAATTAGTACAATATTTGCACAGTGTCTGATATTTGTTTATGCGCTCACTGTAGCATCTAGCCATGTAATGAGTCCATGTTGAGAAGCAAGCACAGTTACCTAACTTAAAGTATGAAAAACAGCTTTATATTTGCCATCTGTCTAAAATCCATTTCTTCTGGTGAAGTGTCCTCAAGGATTTCCTTTGAGCAAAATTGCTTCTGCCATAATGGAAATGTTTTTCTAGCAGCATAACGTAATATTTGAATAAGAAAATAAATAGGGTGTGTTTTCTTAAGGAGCTTATTTCCCTGCTAAAAAGCAAAGATGAAGCCTTCTTCTCTGAACAGAACCTCTCGGGATTTTAATGCTAACATTTTAAAGTCACTTCATTTTTTAAAGGAGTTGAACATTCACTCCTTGAATACTAAATCTTCTTAGGCTACTTCAAAGCAGAAAAACAAATTTAAGAAAATCTGGGCTATACAAACAGCTCAGTCCTGTGCCAAGTGAACTGACTACAATGTGTGCTTAACATATCTTGCATGAATGCTTGTATCAAAACTTGGAATAGTTGTCGCTGCCTTTTTATAACTAATTTCCATACATAAGCAGTTTCTATTCAGAGACCATATGAGAAAAACACATGCATCATTGGCAAGGCAAAAAAAAAAAATGAGGTAAGTCCTGTAGACCACTTGTTCGGGAAGAAAGGCTTTGTCTGAGGGATTTCTTATGTCATTCCCGTTTACCTTAGCTTAGTAAAGCATCATCTATGATTGTACCACTCACTCACTTCCCTCTCAACATGTCACCTCCTGTAGGTTTTTAATGAGCCTAGAAAAATGGTCAGTAAATGGTTTTATTTCACAGCATCTTCATTTAACAAGAAAAATACAAAAAAGTGCAGAGATCTTGTAGCAATTACAGTATCTGCAATTATGAGCAGAAAACATCAGAGAAAATAAGCATTTGGCAATACATTGCTGAATGGAAATACCAGGACAATGCTGAATGTTTCCGTTACTCATTCTAGTAATGAAAGCTGATGGTCCTGGCTCTGCTGTCGCTGTATGCTAGAGTACTCCGGGAAACAAATAGTGGGTATGTGATTAGAGACAAAGAAACTGTAATTGAATATTCAAAAATAAATATCACATTAGCAACGAATTCTTTTTAATCACACAATGAGCCACTATGACCATGTGCATGTGCCATGACACCAGTGCAGAATGTCTGACCTACAAAACCATTTGAAATACATGGTGTGGGATGGTTTTCAGTGGCACAGAGCATTTTAGGGTAGCATATATATATATATATACACACACATATACATAATATAAATATATATATTTATATATATAAATATATATTTATATATTTATATTATATATTATATATTATATTTATTATATAAGTATATATATAAATATTTATATATATGGAGACCTTGAGCAATGTGGGAGTAACAATAGCTAATAACAAACTAACTTGGATTTCTAGATCAAGGCACTTCAAGCAAATGGATAGATGAGATGTGCTTGTCCTGCACCCAGCAGTATCCTCTATGTAATTATTTTGTAATGATAGGTACTAAACTTCTGAATGAGTAGCCGAGTAGTTATAATTAAGTCACAAGTCACTGGAAGCTCTTTAAACCAGGACTTTTGTTTATACATGTCTCCTGTTCTTGGTCAAGTATTTTTACAAAAAAAACCCCCAGCTGAATACAATAACTTTTTTCTCGTGGTTCCCAGATGAGTTACCATATGGCTAAGATTTATGTCTTCTCTTTGTAGACCCTGGCTTGAGTTTCCCTGATGGATGGCAATATACTGTCTAGAATATTGAAGCAATTCTAAGAGCAGTGCAGAGTGGTAAATTAGTTATATACACAGGTGTGAGCTTGTAAGTACATAGACGAAGAAAGTCATTGTTTAAGAGTTAGAACTTACACATATTTTAAGTAATCTTATAAAGTCCTGAAACATGGAATATTTGAAATAAATTGACTTATATTAACTGAACAAAAATACTTCATTCATATGCCATCCCATGTTGTAGTTCCATGTCTTGTACATTTTAAAAAATTACCTAAAGAGCAATGTGTAAGTGAAATGTCAGAGGGACCTTCGAAACAATTATCAGAAACTACAGTAAATACACTATGTGCAAACATACATACAATTAAAACATTTATTTCATTGTTGCAATATCCTCTTCCTCCAAAATGTTGTGAATGATATGGATATTCTTAGAGCAAAAGCCCTTAGTACAAATACTTAGAGCAAAAGCTCCCAGAGGGTGATTACCTGTCTTCCCTCTCCTGATTCCATCTGAAGAAGGAATACCCTGCAAGTCAATCATTCTGTATGGATGAGTGAAGTATAAATCACCACCATCAATTCTGATCTTGTTGCAGTCAAAATCTCCAATGCAAGGTCAATGCAGGGGGAAATGAAAAACTTCAGAAGTTTAAGGTCTTCCTTCCAATAAATAAAATTCCCAGTTGCATAATGGGCTTTCTCTACTATTACTTGAAATGATCAGCATATTACCTTGTTGACACCAGGAATCTATGCAGGGACTTGAAGATGGTCAGCTTAGTTTCTGCACTGTTTTTCGCCTGACCTTACTAATATTAACCATCTCATGGTTATGCGAATAATTCCAAAATAATTCTAAGAAAATCAATGCACTTGAACTAAATAAAAAGGAAACTAAAACAAATTGGCAACATTACTGACTGGAATATATATTTCATAAAACATTAAGGAATGATGAAGCTTTCTTACTGCTCTGCAGCTGCCCTGCACTGAACAGGTTAAAAGTCCTGGGATGACATGTGTCTTATCACCCTATGCCATTTAGGTCCTAGCTCATTACTGTACTGTAATGTCAGTAGTTACATAGGACAACAGAACAGATAATAGATCACATAACATTCATATAGTTAAGTAGCAATAAATCATGAGAGGAAAATAGCACAGTTGCCATAGCTACTCGAGTTTTTCACAGACTACATCTTCAAGTATATTTTAAAGTTACTTTTCTTGTCCTATCAAAACAAAAATAATTTAATGCTGCTAAAATTTTGCCATTTGTCAAGCTAGTTTATCCAAGATACACTAAGCTATGACAGCTTCATAGCAGACACTACAGATTGCTAGTTCAAGTTGGAAAGATATTTAGTCACTTCACTTGCTAAGGAGAGCAGCTTCAGTGCATGTCAGACTGCACTGGTGTAAGGTGACTGCTATTTTTTAAGGCATTTGAAGCTGACACATAGTGATCAACTGCTTGTCCCCTCAGGTCAGCAGTAGTGTGCAGGCAGCAGATGCAGTGGGGCCAGAATGGGGACCTGTGGGGCAGCAGATCTAAAGAAGCTTTAAACACCTCACCATTCACTTGCCGGGGAGGTTCAGACTCCCTGTGGGCAGGGTCCAGACTGGGAGCAACAGAATCCACACAGGTACAAGAACATTTCCTAGGGACCACAACAAACAAAGACAGGTAAACAGGTTGTATGCATCAGAAGGGCATTGCATGGCAGTTTGCAGGACAAGCTGGATGGGTGTGTGAGCAGGCACAATGCGCCTGCAGTCCGTCTCCTGGTTCAAGAGGCTAGTGGTCACTGCCCTTCTAATAACCTCACTATGGTCTCAACTCAGCTGAAAGATGTGAGGAGAAACATGTTGACCCAGGCAGAACTCCCACCTAAACATGCTGCTGTCTGTCTCCAGCTGCAGGGAGTGTCACAGCCGCTCCACTTGTACCAGAGGGTAGCAGTGACAGCATCTGTTTGCAGTGTGAGCAGGTAAATAATCTGCTCAGCATGATAGTATAGATGAAAGAGGAGATAGAGAGACTGGGGAGCATCAAGAAGAGTGTGAAAGAGATAAACTGGTGGAGCCATGCCTGAGACAAAGTTGGCACATGGAGGATCCACAAAAAGCACAGGATCCCCTACGCCTCTGCCACCAGGTGGAAGGAGGGGAATTAAGGGTTGGGAAATGGAAACAAGTCTCTGCTTGGGGAAGCAGGCAAACTGACACTCAGTCTACTTCACCTTCCCAACTGCCCTTGCATAGGTTCAGGCTACAGAGAAGATAAATGAAGGTTCACCCACAGGTTACCAAGGGAAAGTCGTTTGCTTAGTTGCCGAGCTCCACACATTAGCACTGCTGAGGAGGTTAAAAGCTGGAGAAGGACTTTTTACAAGGGACTCTAGTGATAGGATGAGCAGAAATCTCTTCAAGGTAAAAGACAGCAGATTTAGGATAGATCTTAGATGAAATGAGGGTGCTGAAGCACTGGAACAAGTTGCCCAGACAAGCTGTGGATGCCCTCTCCCTGGAAGTGTTTAAGGCTCTGTTGGATGGGGTCCTGTGCAACCTTTGCTAGTGAGAGGTGGTCTTGCCCATGGCAGAGGGTTGTAATTAGATGACCTCTGAATTTCCTTCCAACCTAAGCCATTCTATGAATAGCTGATTTTTTTTAAGGCATGAACAAGATGCTGAGTTGCCAAAATAATGGCCAGATATTAATACAAGGAAGAAATATAGCAATTAATATTTCCATCCTACTTTACATGCTTTACCTTTTAAACAGCTTGCACAGAGGTTCACCAAAAAGCTTCTCAAAGCATCATTAAAATTGGACAGAGAGCAATATTAACAGTGGAAGTCTGTTTCAAAGACCAACTTGTTAAGCAAAATCGGATGGAATTATTTCATCAGCCCATTGTTGGTTGAGCTGCAACTGTGAGCTGTTAGAAAGCTCTATGAAGGAGATGTTCTGAAGTACATCTGCAGAACTGCAAGACATGTTATTGAGAATATGCAACATCAGGAATTCAGTTCTAAAACTGAAAAAAAGAAAGTTATTATCTGTGGCACGCACCCGAGACCTTTGTTTTCTGCACAGGTAAGTACTGTATATTATATCTCCCCATCAATGGATATCTATCTCTACAGGCATCCTACAGGCCAGTCCTGTCAGGAGCAAAGACAAGCTGCCTAAAACTTTGAGATGGCCACTTTAATGTTACCTAAATACTTCATTAACCTCCAGGGCAGTGTCATACTCTTGCAACCCTCTTTATTACAGGTTCCTGTATCTTTGTCTTCTGATGCTCTACAAGCCTGGGTATACTGCTTGCTTTAACCAGCTACTCTGCCAAGTCTGTAGTGAGCTTCTTTTAAATTTCTTAGCACAAAAAGTCATGGACACATACTGTGCTATTAATAATAGAAAGATGGAACGGTTCTTGGTCAAAATTAGAGAATTAAATTATAATAATCTTTCTGTCTATGATTCTTAGTAAAATGTATATTCTGATGAAAATATCAACTGATGCACTAATCAGGCAGTTTAATTATCAAAATGCAATACCAATGGATACACTTGATATTTATGTATCTTGTGTATTAGTTTAAAATAATAGGATAATTATGTCCAGAACTTCTGTACAGTCAAAAGATATTTTGGTTTTCTCCTAAAATGTTTCCTGCCAAAGACTTAGCCGACAGGTATTTTCCAAGGTGGTTTCTGATTTCGGATATTTTATTTTCATGGGTTATTTTTTCTAAGATCTTATCCATCTTTCCTTACCACTGCTATTCATGGGTGAAACGCACTTGCAAATACTGGATTTAGCATGCCCTCATCTTGCAAGCAAATTTCACAAGTGGACAACTAAAAGAGCAATTTTGTTAAAGGAAATAAACTGAGATGCTACAGTCATTCTTTATATTGTTAAAAGATCTACAATTCTTTGTTTGATTTCCAAAGCTGATTCGTTAACCAACTTTAAAAATTCATAGGAAGATGTGCATGCTATAAATCCAAGCTATTGATACTATGCTGATAGATGAACAAGGACATTGCAAAAAACTTTTGCAGTAACAGACTTTAAATACAGAATAGCAGAGAAATGTCTCCCCGAGGGGCTTTTAAGAAGCAGAAGTCTTAACAAGCTCATCACTTATAAAACCTGAATACCTGCCTGGGGACAGACTGTGTGAATGGAAGAGGAATAACATAGTTACGTTTCTTTTGAAGCTTCACATTCAGCTAAGGTCATCCGCTGTTTGCTGACACAAAATGCTACATGCACCAAAACAAGACGGAGCAAGACGGAGCTTACATTAACCCAAAGTGACATTTTGGGTTGTAGTCCTTCCTATAAAGGATGAGAATGCAAACTCTTCAAACAAAGTAAGTTTTTTGCTTCTCTTGCAGCTGTTTATGCTTTTTAGTCTTTAACTCAAATAGGGCTCTTAGAAATCTTGGATGCTTCTGCAGGAGCTAAGCAAATGGACAGTGTAAGGCTGTAAAATTTAATCATGGCAGGTCAGAAATATATCCACTAAATCACTGACTTTTATTATCTATCAAATCCTATAGATTAATGATTTTTTAATAACTTTGGAGCTTGAATCTTCCTGTGGAAGAAAACATACTAAATAGATTTATTTGTTCTTAGTGACTTCTGGGAAGAATTTATAAGACCTTAAACATATAAAACTAAAAATCTGCATGTGTGTCTCTTTGTTAAATAACTCAATGAATGTCTGTGACAGAAGCTGTTTAAAACTAGAATATTTTGGGTGCCCTCAAATTCTCCTTAAAAACCCTGTTATCCTTAAAAAACCTTGTTCTGTGAGCATCCTGCTAAATGTCTTTCTGGAGGGAAGTTCCTCCAGGGGCCAGTTTACCCTGTATAATGTGATTCACTTTTGGGTTTTTTTTTTTCACTTCTGCTTAGCAATCCATGGACTTTGTGAGTCACTTGCTCCATGAGATGTTCAGGATGGTGCATTATGTCTGGGTAATTATTAAATGGAGTCATGGGGGAAGGGATCTTTTTTGTCTTGATCACTGGACAGGGAAGAGTTTCTCCTACAGAAAGCAAGGGATGGTCTTGAGGCTTCAAAGCAAAATCACAGCTGTGTGCATCCTTCAGGCAAAGAAGGGGTTTGCCCTTGCCCAAGCTCCTATGTTTTAAGGAATCTGACTCTACAGAACATGCCTTTGACGACACCTCTTCTGCAGAGCAGCATGGTAATTTTGAAGTGTAAGTGCATGCCTGGTTCTCTTTCTTCTTCAGCAGCACTGATCTGTGCATAAAACAGCAAAGCCAGGGCAGACACACACTCAAGAATCAGAGACCAGGATCCTTTTCCTTGTATGCTACAAGTCTTTACCTTGTATGCCACTCCTGCTGCCTACTGGCCTTTTAATATAGTAAAGTCCTAGTCAGGTATCTCACTGCTGCTCATCCTCTCTGTGTGACACATCCCCTCAGAGGCTGACACTAGCCAAAAAAGCAGGTGTCTCATGTCCTTGCTAAAGCACCATAAAGTCAGTATCCTGCATGCACTTCAGGCACATAGGAACAAGCAGCCAGTCACTGGCTCCCCACATGATTGCTAAGTGATGCAAAAGCTCTGTAGAGATGGTTCAGCTGTAGTCCGTGGATATGATCACGTGTCCTGCAGAGAGCTAACACACACTGTGGTTTTCACAGTATTGCTATAGGTTATACTGCTGTAGGTTCAACCTAAGCTCTGCCTATAAAGAGAACCAAGTCAGATGGCAAAAAAAGAACAAAATACATGAGAGGAGGAAATCTACCAAACCAGCATGTGAACACCACTGTAGGCGCAAACACATATTTCAGAGAGAAAATAACAAGAGGAAAAAAGAGTTTTACAGTAATGCTATTGTCTCAAGCAGGATACAGATTACTGAAAAGCATAACTGCCTAAAAGCCTAAATCAGCTACACAAAAACTCATCAAGACAGGTCTGAAACATCTCTACAGAAGTGGACTGTACAACCTCCCTGCAACCTATTCTAATGCTTTACAACCCTTACTTTAAAGAAGTTTTTCCTCATGTTGAGGTGAAACTTCCTGTGTTCAGGCCTGCGTCCATCACCCGTTGTCCTGTCCAATGCAGTTGAAAAGAGAGTATTCCTTTCTTCTTGACACCCAGCCCTCGTGGATTTATAGACAGTAATTAAAACCCCTCATAGACTTCTTTTTTCCAAATGAAAGTCCCAATTTTCTCAATCTCTCCTCATAGGGCAGTTGTTCCAGACCTCCAATTCTCCTCGTAGCTCTATCTCTCTATCTCTCTTGAACTGGCGAGACCAGAACTGGACATAGTATTCCAGATGAGGCCCCACTAAAGCAGAATAAAGGGGTAGAAGGACATCCCTTGATCTGCTGACCAAGCTCCTCTTGATACATCCCAACACCCTATTGGCCTTCTTGACCACAAGGGCACAGTGCTGATCCATGTTTAGTTTGTTATCCACAAAACCTCCAAGATCCCTCTCCCCAGGGGTGCTCTTTAGCTGGCCACTACCCAACCCATATTGATGCCTCCCATTATTCCTTCCCAAGTGAAGTAGTCTATATTTGTTTTGGTTAAAATTCATTAAATTCCTCGTAGCCCAACTCTCCAGACTGTCCAAATCGAGTACAGCATAAATCAGCTGCAACTTGTCTCTCTTCATCCTACTTAGAGTTAAATGGAATAAACCAGCACAGCAGGAGCAAATGAGCCATGGCAAAGCTTATCTTAACATCCACTCCCCTGATTTGGCAGCCAGGCACTAGGGCAGGAGACAAGATAATTCCTGTCAGCTCTAATGGGCTCTGTAATGAAATTTAGCAAAAATAATAGATTGCTCTTATTAACATAACTGAATGAATTATTGCAAATAGAAGAGGTGGACATTGATCTGTCTTCATGTATGCATTCTGCTTTGCGGGAAGGGTAGTTGGTTTTAAATTCAAGCTGCTGCTGCCAGAGGTAGGAAGTCACAGTAATGAGTTAAGTTCTGCAGTTTTGATAGCCCTAACCCACCCATTTAACACCAATATCAATAAAGATAAAAGAGCAATACAGAAAAGCACTAAGGATACAGAACTATCAATGTTCATACTTGGACATCCAAGAGAATATTCAGGGATAAATTTTCGTAACTGTGAATGCCTGCTTTGCTTTTCTGATAATGGAATGGGACTAACAAAGACACGTACACGTCATCTGTTTTGTTGAATGTTATGATCGAAATGAAAGGCAAGGATATCCTGACGTCATTCCTTAATAATACCATCTCCTACATAAACTGCTTAAATAATATATTTCAAAACACATATGGTGCAAATATACAGACAACTTCCCAATGGAAGCATCCAAGTCCAGACCTCTAACATCAGGTGTATAAATTCAGACACATTAATATCCCCATCACAATTCTCTGAGCTGTGACACAGAAACATCCAAGTGTATTTGGAAATGTACTTTATTATGTCTTCATATTCTCAAAAGCTCTGTTTCAGAAAGCTATGGGGTAGCTCATGTCCTCCCTGTCCTTCCCTGTCTATACTCATAGCCAGAAATCCCACCATGCGGGCATAAAAAACCTTCCAGTAAGGGAAAAATAAAGCAAAATAGTATGTGTGGAATAGAGGGACATTTAGCACACAGCAGAGGAAGTCTTGAATACATGTGATGTGATGGACTCCAAGGGAAGGAAATAAGCTTCTCTTGGTTTCATGTACGTACCACTTTCCAGATAGGACTAGCAACATAAATTGCACTGTGTATGTGACATTCTCTTAAATGGTTCAGCTTTCTGCATCCTGCCAACTGGTGATATATTTTCTTTTGTCTCCAAACAATAAAACACCCTGCTAAACACCTACAGAAATTTACAGGACTGTAGTGGGAGAGAAATTCCACCTTCTCCAAGTGGGTCCATGAAATGAACCTTAGTGTGGTCCTACTTATCTCCTGGTTTGCATTTTTTCTGCAGGATAACAGATCTGTTCCCTAGGGAAATGTACGCATCCTTCTCCCAATTTTGAGAGAACTGACCATGACCTCTGCAGTCCCAGCCGTCTTCTGCAAACTGAGTTATTGATAAGTTTGTTGCTATCTTTTGTATATTTTGTAATATACCATGTTGTAATGCACCAAGGACCCTGGATTGCTTCTGACTTCATCTCTGCTTTATGCACTATAAATATATGCCTGTTCCCTCAACAGGCAGTGCTAACAGACCTTCCTAAAGTATTGGGCAAATTACATGGCCTTCTGAATTTAATTAACTCTTCAAGTCAGCATATCTCAAATTAGTTTCCGAAATGGACCTGGGGCAAAAACTGAAGCAGATGAATGACTGTTACTTACTGCAGTAAGTCACCAGAGTGTACAGCTGAAATGATCCCTGCTCAGGCTGATGGTATGGTAGACCTAGGGAGGGCATGAAAAGAAAAAAGAAATCTGAATGCAGCTTCCATTTCAGAAATTCCCTATGCCACTGACAGTCTATGATGGGGGAAGGATCTTTATGCCTCCATCATATCAACTTGGATCGATCTGCTTTTCCCCACAGTCTGAAACAGATCTGCCTTTAGTAGCCTGTGTGTGTGTTCATGTGTATGTGTGTATACATTACTTATGTGTATCTTCATATATTTTAGTCTGGAAGAAAAGAACCTAATAGATCTGAATTGGAGTATGAAATATTTGAAAGAAAAGTCTGCAATGAAAGAAGTTCCAGACGGCTGGGAATGAGTTCTAAAGATTAAATTCCTCACAGAGAGAACAGATCGACCGAGAAAGCAGTCCCCACACACAGGCTGGAAGTGGCTAAACATTGCAGTAACTGTCTTTCCTCACAAATCAAACAGCCCAAAACTCAAACGAGGCTCCTTTTCTTGTACTGCATGTCTTCCTTGTGTTTTCTGCATCCTTAATTTGTGTGACAGGATAAGATCACCATCTCTCAGTCTGTATGAAATTGGAATAGACGTTGCCCACCATTTTCCATCCTGTAGCCTCCCCAATTTCCAGACCACCTGCAAGAGTGAAATCCCATTCTGACAGCTGCAAACCAATAAAAAGACAGGTGCATACAGCCCTTCTACTTCTGCCTCTGAGGTTTGTCACTGATTGAGTGATAATGTACACTATGAAAGTAGTACACAGTGAACTTTACATTCAGGTCTGGTCAGACTACAAAGCCTGCTGCCTCTGCTTTCTTGCTGATCTTGTCTCAGGTTTTGCTCAAATGTTTAGTTTTTACTAAAACTGCAGTAAATTGCTGAGTCTATCCATACAGAGAGTAGTATCATTGAGAGGGTTTTCCTTCTCTTTGCTGAGTTTGTAAACAAAGGCCCCAAAAGAGCGAGCACATTCATTTCTTGACCATCAGTGCCAAATACCTCATCCTTCTTTTGTATCTCTGTTGCATTCTTCACTGGTGTCTGCTCTCGCTTGGCCCTTCCCTTCCTTGATTCTGCCACACATGATCATTTCACTGGTGCTTTTGCACTTCATACACCATGTTTAGTCAAATACATAGACTTTGCAAAGCTGGCTTCACTTAATCCTTTTCTTCTACATTGTTTCTATCTATACCAAATGCTCCACAAATTACCTATTTCAGACCATGTGTATTTGAGATGTCCTCTAGTCTTGAGCTCTAACTTTTACGAGACCTTCTACTATATTAGAGTTAAGTATTTTCTTTGGGTGGCCTAAAACGTTCTTTTTGTCCTCTAATAACAGGGTCACTAGGAAGAGTGAAATCCCAGCAGAGGGAGCATGTGATACCTTAAACAACTATTACTATTTACTGTGGAAACAGGAATAAACTATGGTTTCACCCTCTGTTATCAATGCTGTCCTTCTCAAGAGCTATCATTTTAGGCACAAAGGCCCAAAAACTGAGCTGTCTTTATAGATTGATGTAACGCTTTGATTTGGAAGGGACTTGGGAGTTCATCTAGTCCAACCCCCTTGAAATGAATATCCCAGAAGAATGACATGCATGTACCAGAAGAGTGCTGAGCAGCCACCAAGCAAGACCACAGAAAGGAGAGGTCCCAGAAGTACTTCTCTAAAACATGAGTAATGAAGTTTGATAGAGCTGGATTTGATTACAGGATCCAACAGCACAGTAGCAGTGTAGAGATCTTTCACATTCCCCAGTGCTGGTAGATGAAGCAAGCAGTAAGTCTTTGTCTTTATTGGTGATTGTGCCTGAGTAAAAAGAGGTAGGTGCTGTTGTCTTTGACCCTTAGCTGGTACAAAGGCATGAAAGAAGGAAAGCAGAGATTAATTAGATCTGCAAGATTTTAGGTATGAATTTGATCTGTGGAAACAAGAGATTACTTCCTGATACATGGACAGTGCTTTATGGCAGTGAATCACTTGTGTTCTTCCTTGTGGTACTAAGTTAAATGCAGGACTTCTGATCTTATGCTGCATGGTTTGGATGGGTTTTTAACCCTAACAGCAAAACCATTATTTCAGCAGTAAATTTTGTGGGAGATAGTAGTTTTCATGACTTGCTTTCTAGGAATAAAGATGCCAAAGTTAGCACCTAAAATTTTATTGGTTCTTGATGCCAAGGTCAGACTGGAAGAGCCAAAGGAACTGCACTGGCTTTATTAGCAATCTTTATTGCTCAAAGCACTAGAAATTTGGAGAGAATATAAGCAATAATATGCATTTTCACTGGTTTAGAGGTTCCCTTGGGATGCAAGCATGCATATCAACTCACTGCTGTATCTAGGGAGATGGCATCTGGATAATGTAGTTCCATTATGTTCATTCCTCAAACTCATTTTTACCCCCTGTAATTAGTATTCACCATAAAAAAGTTGTATCTTTTATTTGACCTTTTGTTTTATGTTTTACTACTTATAACTAATAGCTTAATAAGCCATTAAAGCATATTACTCTTATAATTAAGAATAAATATTATTAAGATTATTAAGATTATTAAGATGATTATTAGTATTAAGCTTCTGGCCCTGTTGGCTGTGTCTTGGGAATGCTTCCAAGTCCCTGTCCTCTGCTGCCTGTGCCCTTATCAGCTCCTGCATATCTATAGATTCTGTCACACAGCCTTCTTCCCCTCCACCATGCATACTTTCCAGAGAGAAAGATTAATTGCTCAGGATAGGCAGGTGCTAAGGCATACTCTTGTCCAAGTCCCATTCCACATAGCTGAAGATCTCGTACCCTGGGAAGTACTTCAGTGCATAGCCACCATTCAACCAAACAGTACGTCCTTAAAAAATATGTCCTTTAAAGGATGGGAAATTAGATTTCTGTAAGAACCTGTAGCCATTTTACAGGTACCCTAAGCTTTTCAAGAGCCAGCTGGGTATGTGCCAGGCCTTCCATCTTCTCTGAATCATTTCTTCTAACTGAACTGCAAGTGCCAAGTATCTCCAGTAACAATTAGAATCTTAGGTCTTAGTAAAATCCCTTTCAGCACAATAAAGGATAAATTATTATAGCACTCATTTGGTTTGCCCCCCTGCCAGCCACAGCTCCTTTCATTGTAGCTATGTGTTTCACTTTGTGCCAGAACTACCCCATGCCTTTCCAACTAGTCAGGCCAAGCATGGCACATAGCAAAGCACTGGCATATTGCTGTCCAAAATCACAGAAGACTTTGGGTTGGAAGTAACCTCAGAGATCATCTGGTTCCAACCCCACTGCAATGGGCAGGGATGCATCTGCTTGGCAGCTGGAATCCAAAGTTACAAATACAAAACCAGTTTTCAAGTCGTTCTCCCCCGCCTCCTAAAAACAAAAAAAAAGAAATTAAAAAAAAAAGAGTCTAATACTGCACAATCACTCATTCCTTTAACAGTTTATGTGTGCATTTCACGCTGGAGTATATAAAACCTCACATACCTGCTGGAATAAATAACCTGTTAGGTATCTGGAACTCAGTCTGCTTGAAAGTCTGCTTTTCCAGGAAATTTGGAGGTGTGGTTTGCTCTTAGTGAAGCCGAGGGCTCTGGTTTCTGCTAGGCATGTTGAACACAATGGGGACAATACATTGCCATAGTACAGAACCTGTGAGCAGAAGCTGACCATTTCTATAGGAGCTGTCATGTACAATTTTTGCAATTAAATAGACACTGTGTTGTTTTAGAAGTATTAACAGGACTCTTCAAAGGACATGATTCTGTAGTCCATATTGCCTATCCAGCAGAAGAGACAATGCCTAAAGGGAAGAGAGTGGTCAGAAGCAAAGAGTCCCAGAGAAGCTCTGTGTGTATGAAGAGAACATCATAGAAAATCTGTTATTTTCCATAGCAAAGGGGAAATAGTTAAAGAGCCTTTTAGAATGTGAGAGAAACCAGCACAACTTGTGTAGCAATACAATCTTAATGCTGTCCTGGGAGTATTAGGGTGAGTGAGAGATCATGTGAAAGGAAGCAGCAGAGAGGAGCATCCCAGTAACCCATGCTAGACAACCAGAAAAAGTGATGGATGATGCACTGAACCCAAAAGGTTTCTGAACAACAGCAGTATCATTACAGCAGGCACATGTTTTGCCTCAGCTCCCAAGGAATAACACAATTAGCTCTGAGAAGAGCAGGCACCCTTTAGTGCAATTCCATTACATGAGATACATGAGCATACAGAAGTGTTGCTCTCTCTTTTACTTGCATTTCTACAACTGGATTGATGTTTGTCAGGTAATCACAAGAAAAGAGAGCATTACAAGGTTTCAATGTCTGTCTCAAATAAATGAACATACTCTGGGCAAAATGTTTCCATTCATATACCTTCCAAACTATTGGCATCACTCCCAAGGAGAGTCTAGACCTAAGTCTGGAAATAACTCCTTATTTGTACCTCATTTTTGGGAGCATAAGATCATTTTTACACCTTCAGGATTCTAATAAAGCTTCACAGACACTGCTTTGAATAAGCTTGCTTTGAATGATGTGATGATGTGTAGAGATACTCCACATAGCCTAAACAAAAGGAATATGAACACATAACAGAGTCCACTGCCCAAGTCATGCTACTTCAAATTACATGTCTCCATGTGGTTCCCAGAGCTAAAAGCAATAGCTGTTAGTGAAAAAGCAGGATTAGATAAGTGGTACAGGTACTAGGACTCACAGGACAAACAGCGAGATGGAGCAGCCCAGATGGCTGAGTGGAACAGTTGTCCTTGCACACATCCAGCTGGCAAAACAAATTTTTCACAAGAGTTATGTGAGATGCAGATGCATCAGTCGGGTCATAAAATTATAGAATCTTCTAGGACCTTCAAAGGTCATCTCGTCCATATAGCCAATGCAGTAGGCAGGACATCTTTAACTAGATCATGTCAGTTAGAGCCCCCCTAGCTCAACCTTGAACATTTCCAGGGATGGGGCATATACCATGTCCCTGGGCAACATGCGGCAATGTTTTAACACTCTCATAGTACAAAATGTCTTCTTTATATCTAGTCCTTTGGATTATTTTCAAAAGCATCAAGGATGGGGTAGCGCTGATGAGATGAGGGTTAACCTGAACTCACAAAAGCTCATCTCCCAAAGGCTGGAACTCTGAATGCTACTCTGTCTCTAATTCATTCCATTGGACACAACACATTAGTCATTACACAGACATAGCGCAGAGTGATGATCCTCCTCAGGATCATCAGCTCATGGTAAAATCCCTGGAGGATGGAAAAGTTACAGTAAAAAATCAATCATTACAAAGAGAAATTATGATAAAAATGAGTGTTTAAAGAACAGCAAATGTAGTTAAGAATATAGAAAGGTTTGACTGTGACCCATCAGTCAGTGCGAATATTCATATAGGAACAAATGCACTTAGTTTAATGGACTATAGCTGCTGCAACACTCACATGTAGTATCTGCAGTGCATCACTCTAAATTAACTTACAGACGTAATGGGCAGCACCATTTCCATAGAGACACATGGCTGAGTGAAAGGAATATGGATCTGAGAATGTCCAATGAGTGCTTCAAGCCGATACTGTTCCTAAATGCATTAAGACACAGAAAGAATCTCAGTAATCTTTGATTTGTTGCTCCTTGGACCAATTTCCTTTTGTTGCATCCACTCTTGGTATTATATGAGAGGATGAAAGAAAGGAAAAGGGGTTTGTTTATAAAGGCCATGTGTTAGCAATTCTTTTCCAGCCTCTGCAATATAATAAGGTGCCAGCTACTAAGCTTTCACTTCATCTTATCTTGTCAGGCCCTTGTCTTAACTCCCCGAAACATTTAGTAGCCTGCTCATACCAGTCACTTCAAAATGAGGAAGTATTTCACAATTCCTCTTAGTCTGTGTGCTTCCCAGAATACTAGGACTAAATTCATGGTCAGTGTTCAGAATTCAAATGCTTTTCTAAAAGCCTGTCAAATGAGGCACCTTTACCAAGACAGGGTTTACACACGTCCCACAGCTCTGCCAGATTAAGTAGAAGATATTATATACATTGATTTGATAGTAAACATCAAGCCAATATAATAATGTCATTTATCACGCAGCAATATAAAGCTCCCAAATTACTTCAGAAAACACACTCACAACTCACAAGGGAATAGCATGTAGAACTATTTTACCTTTCACTTTTTCAACCTTGTTTCTTTTCTTTTACACAGAAGTTTATGCCTTTTTTACAGAGAACTATGTACAATATACCTATGTATGTGTCCAACACGTGACACCAACATACAACACTACTATCAATAGTGTCAAACATTTCTCAAGCTTATCATGGCAAATTTCACATTGCTCTACAGTCATAATGGTGAAATAGTTGCATAAACAAAATTGTGTTTCTCTAATAGTCATGAGGCTATTCAACTTCCTCAGTATGAAACATATAAGGGATTTGGCCAGGAGTGTTCCTTGAAATTAAAGATGTCTAAAATTTCACTCATTCTTCTTACTGGGGGTGCTTTGGGTTTTTTTTCAGATTTAGTGATTTATCCCATTTCCTCCTAGCAGGTTAACAGTAAAAAAATAAAACAAATCCTTCATCCTGATAACACTAAAATATTTGTAGGCTACTATAACGTTTGTCCATGGTCCAGTGTTATTTTCTAAACTATCATTATTTAACTTTCTGGCTTTGCCTCAAATTCAGTATTTCTCATCCCCAACTAGAAATTTTTCCTTTAAAATATCACTCTCTTAAATTCAACCCAAAATGGCACTGCTGATTTCAACATTATCACTGGTTATAGGAATAAGGAATTTCTTCATATTCTTTCCTAAACAAAACAGTTTGATATTATATTGTTTTCTCAGTTGTCACAAAGCAGTGGGGCTTCACTGATTCATACTCTGCAAGCAACGCTATAGTTCTATTTTCTTGCTGGAAGAAATGTGGCAACTACTGTGTATTTGAGATGGGGAAAGTACAATTTGGTTCTGTTTTCTCACTCTAGTACCATTAACATGAGTGAACCTGAGCAAATTATTTAAGCGTATCCACTATGAGATTTCATATATAGTTCTGTATATGTGCACACACAAACACCTATGCACACACATGGATATTCATATTATTCTAGAACTGCAATTTTCCTCTGTGTGAATAACTCACTCAACACTGATCAGCAGGCGTTTGTGCTCCAGCAACAACAGCTCCTGTCAGTAAGATTTAGGGTGCATGGGGCTCTTGTAATGGAATTATAAAATCCATTTTAAAGAATGATTGATTCAGTTCATTATGAGCTTTCAATTTAAAATAAAAACTTCTCTAACCATAAAAAAAAAGAAATCATGAGACTAATCCAAGTGATAATAATTCTCCTGTATAAATGTTAACAAAATGGACTCAAGATGCAAAATTCACTCTGCATTGCCACATTGAATACTCTGTAAATAAAACATATTTTCTTTTTCACTAAGTAACAATTCAATGACTTAAAATAATTCAGTGTAGCTGAAAATGCTTAAAAGCTTTGTCCATGGGAAAGGTCTTTATTGACTGATTAGTCATTTGTTTTAACAAACATTACACAGCAGTTGTCCTACTTTGCAGCAGGCTATTAGGGCCAAATGAAAAATGTGCGTTTTCATTAGAGTTAATGGTCTTGAACAGAAGCCCTATGCTTCTACAAGGCCTTATTCTGTACTTAAATACTGGATTCATGTCTGTGATTATAGATGGTGCGCCTTGCCTGGATAATACATGCACATTGCAGAGTTCCATACTCTAGTGTGATTCTAGTGGACATGAGGAACAAAAATCCATGCTCTCAGGTGGTGAAATCACAGTCCTGTAAGGCAAGGCAGCAAGTCTCTGTCAGCAGTCGGGCTGAGGTCTGAATGGCAAAAAGCATTTTTTCCTGTAGCTATTTTCCGTTTTTGACATTTCAGTC
Source organism: Upupa epops (assembly GCA_013397515.1). NCBI lineage: Eukaryota > Metazoa > Chordata > Aves > Bucerotiformes > Upupidae > Upupa > Upupa epops. Next base: position 73,580 of record VZRI01009301.1, on the reverse strand, counting down.
TCTCACTGGACTGCAAAGACTTCAGCACAGGGAGTGGTCTGTTACACGTGACAGCAAAAGTCAAGAACTGTTGCAATAAGGAATCTCACAGTAGATGAATTTCAGGATTAACAAGAGACGACGGTGTGGGTTAAGGATTCAGGTGCCTGAAGCAGCACAGACCTGGGCAAGACGCAGCAGCAGGGAGGGCAGAGAGGGGCAGTGCTGCAGCACAGTCTTTCTCCTGGCACCAAGCCACACAAAGCTCTGGATGCCAACAGAGCTAACAGTAGCCACTGTTGTACCAAACCACATTAATAAAAGACTGATAATTTAAATACACAGGTAAAATAAAAGAGGTACTGTTTTATTGTTTAACAGCTGGTAATGGAGGCAGAGAGACGAGAGCTATGTTATTTTATTATTTATAATGTTTATTATTATCATTGCAAGTCTTGTCTGGGCCATCCATAATACTTTTTTTTCTTTTCCTAATAATCCTACCCTATCTTAACTTGATTTTTGTATTACTAGAGGGAATATGTTATCCACACTACAGTTATTCAGAGGTTGCAGAGCAGCTGATCACTTTTACAATACAGTCATATTTGCAGCAACAGCAAGACATTTTTCAGAGTCTTTGGTCTCTCCAGTATTTTGGGTTGGTCATTACCTGTTTCCAGAATTGTCTTTGCAAGCATCAGTGGGGTTGATTTTGCCTTACAGCTGTATGTATTTTCTCTTATAAGTTTTTTCATAACTGACTTGGGGAAATGTGTGCCTAGAGTAAATGAGTACATTTTTTAATTTACATGAGTATGTGTACATACATCTATGTGTAGACACATGCTACATGCTTTGTGCATATGACAGGTCTGATCAGGCTTCATGCACATGAGAGCCAGTTTTCAGAGACATCTTTGGTCTAGATACAGAAAATTATATGAAATATACATATATGCCTGACTTTTCCTCCTGCTTTTCTTAGCATTCCTGAAAACTGCAGTGCCTAGTCCATACACAGTTCTGGTTCATAGTTAAAGTGGAATTTCCCAGAATCTACTAACCTAAATAACAGGACTGTCTGTTTTCCTCCATTTCTCCATCTTTACTTCTTAGGGATTATGTCTGGAACATTCTTTATTTTACTGTTTTCTGTTTATTCCTCATTTGTCCATCCACTTCTTCAGCTGGAACAGGGCTTGTGATGATAGTGATGGCAGCAACTGAAAAACTGGATGTGGTGATTTTCTTTGTGCTCTTAAGATTTTGCTTCCTGTAAAAAATTGCTATTGATTGTTCATCAAGGTATCTGCAACAGCCCATTATTTATATCCACTCCAGTTAAGACTTTCAGGAGGGAATTACATAGCTGATGATGTGAACAAGTGCTCTATATCTAAAATGTTATTTTTTGATTGCTAACTTTCCAATAAGAAAGTCTTTTATTAACGTTTTCCTTTGTGTGCTTTTTGCTAAGCATCATAAACTTCTAAAGTTAGTATCAATGAAATTACTATCTGTTTTCTCAAACTTAGAAAAATATAAAAGGAAGAGCATGTCCCCACCCTGTCTCAATGCCCTGAGCATCTCAGTAAGTCAATCAGTTTCATTACTACCATTGGGTACTTACAAGCAGAAAAACAGTTTATACGCTCTATGTTTGCAAATTACAGAGCAAACATCTACTCCTGTTAATACCACATCTCCTTTAGCCCTTGGATGTATGGAAAGATCCAAACAATCATTTAATCTAAAATTTTCTCAAGCCTCTAACTGGAAGTAATAAGTAATGGTGACTAAACTGATTAGAAGACGACTGGTAGTCCACAGACTACTAATAATATATACTGAATGGTGTAATTCAGCAACTTGTCAGATCTCTATCAGTGAGCCACTAGTGTTTTGGAGGGTTTAAAATGATCTGTTGGCCTAGGAACTGATGCTTCAGGACAAGTTTATTCATACTGAATATAAAAATAGCTGGACCAACCTACCACACTCCAAAACCATAAGCTCCTCAGACCTCTTCGTAGGCACCATTCACTCACAGTACAGACTGCTGCTACTTTATTTCCTATTGTGATAATCTTTGCATAATAATAAAAACATAGCTTCTCCTCTGAAGCTGGAATCCCCCAAAATCTCAAAGCTCCGGTTTTCTCACTCTGCCACTCAGCATGTTCCTACTCCTTCAGCTTCCCCTCAGGTCTTTGATGGCTGGGCATCTTTTTACAGCAAGAGCCTATGCAAATGGCATGTCTTAAAAGCACACCGCAGGCAGTCTACAGGCAATCACATGGACAGAGAATACAAATTACATTGAGAAAACCGGTTTACTCGTTCTGATTGCCAAAGTATCACCCAGCACACTATGTCTCAAATCACCTCTAATTAGAAGAAGCAAGGATTTTTATGAAAATTGCACAGGCCAGTTTATGATGTGTTTTCTTTGTAGGTTTCATTTGCAAACAAGAGAAAATTAGATTTAATTCTGAAAGTTCCTGTGTTGCCTACACTTTCTATCACTCTTGCATGTAAGCTCCTATGCATGGAAATGTGTAGAATTTTTACTGTGCTTGCTTCTGACTGACGTCTCAGATTGTTTGATTAATTCAAAGAATGAATGAGAATTAGTCACTGTTTCAAATTATTGGGGATATAAGCATAGGTGCAGAGATCTGACACTTATCAACAGAGCTATAAGAAAGAAGTAAGTCATGCTTGAAAGGTAAGGCATGTTCATAGGCAGGACATGAATCAACACCTTAATGTGATGTAGGTGGGTAGAAGTTAGGACGTGACTATGTCATTTCTTCCCACCTTTTAACAAGGGCTGGGGAGGTTCCTGATCAAATGTCACTCCTGACTCATCAGATTGAATTTAGTCCCAGCCCTGGAAAAGGATCCTTTAGGTCTTTTGGTTTTACACTAAAAAGAACATGAAAGCTCTGATTTTTTTAAATATTCCCTTTTGGAATAAAGGGAGCACATATCTTCCACTCCAGATAATGTTATTCAGTGTTTAAAGTGTGTCTAAAGTCTTAAAGGAAAAGTGGGACTAGACATCTTTGGTAGCTCCCTTTTTAATTTCTGTTCCAAGTTACTTCTAAATTCATTTGTCCAAGTCACCAGGCTTACCTTCTACGCCAAGGGAATTCTGTATTTCAATAAATTTTGTAACTTAAGAGATAACACTAAAGGCATTTTTCCTTTTCTGCCTAAAATTCCCTCAGATGAACATGTACATTTGAAAACACAACTTTACATTATCTTGAACTCTGCAATACTTGTTCTGTCAGGGACACATTATCCTCCACACTGACAGCAGCTGAAATTTATTGGAAGCCACACATCTCAGAGAAACCTGGCATGACAAATATGACTGCTGCTGTCCTCTTTGAGAATGTAGATGTTTTCTTGGCTTGTTTGCTTTGCTCTGTTATTTTATAAAATCTGAGAGGAAGAAAAAGCTGTTTCTACATTCTAACCCATAATGTTTCCACAAACTGTCATCTGGTTTCATGCTTTCCTGAAAGAGTAGGAGTCACAGAACCATCACCCCAATGGCTAATAGCTGGGTTGGCTTCCTGCAATGAACTCAGCTGAGCTTGGAAGAAAAATAAAATTGCATTATGCCAGACAGAATCCAGATGCCCTAATGTTTTCCACAACAACTCTTGCTTCTATAGAATCTCAAGGATATGAGGCTGTTAAAGGAAATCCTATGGTGATGACATGACATATAATCCTATATAAACCTCTAAAATATAACAGAGGAATTAACTCATGTTACTTTAAATTTTTTATAAGCATGGCTGCTACTTGGTTGATGTTGCTATAATGCATCTGAAATTACAACCATTAATTAGTCATCAGTTATTTACAGTTAGACACAGAAGCATTTGCCATAAAATTTAGAAGAAGAAAAGAAAAATTACTCCTACTCATAATGTTGTGCGTTTAATTTTGCCATAAAATATGACCTAAGCCATTAGTCATTGATGTATTTCTTTCTGGAAAGGGCAAAAGATCAGTTGTACTGTTGCCTAAACAAAATTGTAAAACACACTTCTTATTTTCTGCTGCATGACACAAGCTGACAGTCACAACAAGAAAGGCTTTCTTGCACCTTGAATCCGTAGCTTTTATCAGAAGACCAGAAAACCTCTTTCCTTTAATGTGGTCCTTTTCTCTTTCTTCTACCTCTCAAAGAGCATGTAACAACAATCTGCAAGGAGGTATATAGTAAAGGGGCTTTCATGTTAGCCATGAGGAGGCAGATTTTGTGAAGCTCAGGATGATAAAATTGCTGAAGCTAGAAGACATGTATGGACATTGTCTACAGTACAAACCCTAGCTCAAACAGTGTCATCGGAACAAGTTGTGCTGGACCATGTCTACTTGCACTTTAGGTGTCTCCAAGGATGAAGACTCCACAACCTCAGTAACTTGTGACAGTGTTTGATCTGTCCTCTCTTTGTAAAAATTACTGTCCTATGTTTAAATGAAGTTTCCTGTAGCTCTGGTTGTGCCCACTGCACAAAGATGATCCTGGATCCGCCTTCTTTACTCTGCTCCTCTCACCACTGAATTAGGTATTGATGTATGTGGATGCCCTAAGCCTTGTCTTCTCCAGGCTAAACAGTTCCAGCTTCACATTCTCTCCTCATAGAAATGAAGTCTCAGCCCCTTAATCATCTTTGTGACCCTTCACTAGACTCTCTCCAATACGTTCATAACCTTTTCATGCTGGAACCAGCTCTCTAGATGTAGCCTCACCAGTGCTGATCAAAGGGGAAGAATCACCTCCCCCAATACACTGGCCATGCTTTTTCTGAGGCAGTGCAGGAGGCCACTGGCTTTCTTTCCACAAGGGCTCATTACTACCTCATGGTCAACTTTATTGCCCCCTTGGAGTCCCAGGTCTCATGCTGTTTTGGCTACATCGACATGACTGTCTACTGTGCAACCTTTTCCTCCACGTATCCATGGAAAGCTACACAGAAATGAGAGAAAAATTGCCATGGGAAGCCTAAGATTCTTACAATAGTCACAAACCTAGCAGGTGCTTTATGTTATTTAGTGTTTATTCCCTTCACAGTGGAAAAAAATGTCCAAAAATAAAAAAAATTCTCTCTCATGTACAACATTTGTTAGGGCTCAAGCTCAGGGCCCACATTTCCCTGAACTGCCTGCGGCTAGAGCTGGATGGGACTATTTAATCTTTCAGTGAGCAAGTTACAATGAGGCATGAGTTGTAATTTGCTATCTTAAATAAACAAATAGATGAGTGACAACTGTAGAAACAGGGAATGCAAGTTACAGTCTGCCTGGAGGGACTTCATTTCTCCACTGAGCATTCTCATTCAGCATCTGAGCTTTGTAGCTTGGTGATTAATCTTGCCAAACACTTGGATGCTTGTAACAAGTTCTGCAGGTTCCTATGTGAAGCACGCAGGACTGCTAATTAGTGAATTCAGAGAACATCTGACATGCATGATTTCTTAATGAACCTGCTTTACTAATTATGTTTATTGATGCCATTTGCAGTTGGATTTGCAGAAATATTATGGGTGAAGCTATTGGCTCTACCCACGATGAATAATTAATCTTGTAAATAAGGCAACAGAGAGCAGGATATAAATCAAGGCATGTGCTACATGTCACCTGAAGTCTAAAGCAAATTGTTGTCGTCTTCAGTTGAACATTCTGTGGTCCTTAGTAAAGTCCAGCATCATGTTTGCAGCAAAACCTGCAGAGATCAGATGACTTTTTTTATATAGATAGACACCAAGAAATATAATGTTTTCTAGCATCCTGTCGTATTAAACTTTTGCCTATGTGCATGATGGATGTTCTCTTTACAGAATGCCATCAATGGACTGGATTTACCCATGTTTTTAATGCAAAAGACTACGTAAGGACTTACCTGTGCTAAAAGGTATTGACATAAGGCCCCAACTGCAAAACACACACATAGAAACAAAAAAAAAAGAGCATAGCTGGATGCCACAGACAATTAAAATATTGTAAGTGGATTAGTCAGACAAACAGAATTTTTAACAGTGCCACTTGGGATACCACCCCAAGTGCCTTGCTGATCATTCTTATAGAATACAGCTAGGAACCAATGAGGCACTTTGGAATTCTTACTATACAAGTTTATTCTTAATATAATATTAAAAATCGTTCATTTTTCACACTACCTGGCCACGGGTTCTGCAACTGTTGAGAAATCAGACACAACCTTTGAAATATACTCATCTGGTTTGTGTTACTTCTTCAATTTGTCTGGAGAAGTGTGGACTGAAATGAACTGTTCAAATTGTATCCCTGTCTTATTGCACCTGTCAGAGGCCATCAATGAACTCCCAAGTGGTCAGGTGGCACATTCCCAACTTGACTCAGAGTCAAATGTGAGCACCTTCAGATCAGTTGTTAGTGCAATCTGTGGCTCTGTGTTCTGTCAAACAGGTGCCACATGGCTGGCACAAAAAAAGGAGCTCATCAAACATGTCCTCCCCAAACTTGACAACCAATCTTTGTATTTGTCCTTGAACCAGCTGAGAACATGCTGAAGTCCTTTGGGCAGATATTCCTCCAGAGTAACAATATGTCCTTCCACATCCAGGCCAGAGGAATTCTAAGGCCACAGGCATTTTGGCCTTAAGGGCAAACTCATGTCAAATTCTAGAAAAGCACTGCCAATGACAAATACTTCCTCATATTCTGAATCAGGTGGAAGAAGCAGTCTTTTAGAGGCTTCTGGGAAGCACTGGATGCACACACAGGTACTTCCTCACTAGGATCACAAATGTAGGCAAAAAGTTTTGGGGCTGCTGCAAATGTGCAGTCCGTGTACCAGGTGTCAGATGTTGGCAGTACCTGCAGACAACTTGTTCTGCCCAGTATAAGAATCCTTATGGATTCACCCCCAGTATCACCAAGCAAGAATGACTTGTGCATACCTAGTTTGGTGAATAGGTCTTGCATTTCTCAGTCAATCTGAAGTCATCCGGGTTCATTAGGTCTAAATATGTTGTGTTTAATAGATTTTGCCTCTGTTGGATTGTTTTTCATAAAGCTTCTTTTCTTGGTATTACAGCATGAACTAATGAGCTACAACTCAACATGTCTGGATTAATAACTTCCTTTGCACCCTCCACTGTTTCTTCAGCTCAATGCTTTATCCCCATCACAAATCTTGCCACTTCAACAGTAGCTGCCAAAGCAACATAGGAATGTTGATTGATCTTCTTGATCATCGTTCCATTCTTGGTGTGTATTCTGGCCTTGCATTGTCCAATCTGTTCACAACAAAAACATCATCTTTACCGAGACTATGAAATACATCCATCACAAGTTAACTTTTCCCTTCCTTTCTGTCATGAAACGGTCACAGCCATCTCACAAGAAACTGCCAAGCAGTCTTGTCTTTGTAAGGAAAATGTAGAAATGAGGAAATGAGAGGAGTTAAAGCATAAGAAACGATGAGTTGTGCAATTTGTGACACATGCTAATAAATTAATCACATACTTTCATCATGCCCAGCCATCTGAGTTGTTCACATTGCTCTGCTACTCTTTTCAGTGATGTATTAATAAATAAACATGTAAATTAGCAACGACATAAAAGTAATGATGAGACAAAGGCAACTAAATCAAACGTGAAATACAAAACTTAAGATTTTGGCTGGTGTAAGATTGGCCAGCTAATGCGCAGGCAGGATGCAAGGAAGGTGGGAGAAATACGTGAGTGTTTCAATGGGGAAGCCAAGCTGCTGGTAGCTGCCCCACTGCCTCCCTCTGCCAACCAAGCCCCCAAAGCTGCTCTGGTGCTGGTACTGCCATGCACGCTGTGCAAGTAGAGAATAAGTGCCTCTCTGGCAGGGGACTGCTGACTCCCTGAGTTCCTGGTTTCCAAGAGCTGAGTGTGATGCTGGGATGGTGGAACACCATACCTACAAGTCCCCCAGTTTAAAAGAAATCAACACACCCTAAGAAAAAAATAAAATAGAGAGAAAAAAAGTCTCCAAGCTGAGGCCCAACATAAGATCTGGATCTCCCACCAGGAAGTGGTCAGGCAGCACACTCAGAGCAGCATCCAGAGCTACTCCCCCACTGTGTTCCCCACTGCTCACCCTCTGCTTCTTTATCTCTTCCTCTCCCTCTACAATGTAATGTATACTGCAGGCAACAGGCTCGCCAGCCATCCTCCTTCCATTTCCCATGAGAGACATATATAGAGTTGTCCCCTTATAGAGCCGGCCCACAGAGAAATGACCACAGAGAATTGTCTGCGAAGAATGGTTCAGTCCCTTGCCAATCATCATGTGAATGGGGATAAAAGCTTGCACATAACAGGTGCAAAATTAGGAAAAGAAGTTACTCTGGAGCACAGGTCAGTGCACGAAAGTCCCAGACCTAGGCAGCGTTAAGTACTCCAGCTCACAGCTACAGTTACTACCCTGGGATAAGGACTCCACAACTGGCCCAAATTGAGCTATCACTTGCTTTTGTTTTGACAAAAAAATGTGGCCAGTTAAGAACATAAAGGACTGAGCTTCCTGTCATCAGAGCACGATGGCTGCTAATGACAATAAATGACAGTGTTCATAACAAACCTCTACCATAATGTTTTTCAGAAACATCCTAAACAGCAATTGAAATGCTGCAACCATGAACTGCTTTAAATTGCAGAGCTGAGAAGGCCACAGCTCTCCAGCCTGAGCTGCTACTGCCACTCCTGCCCCTTGACAGGAGATCACACAAGTCCACCCATTGATAAAAGGCAGTTGCTTATCTTAGCTGCTTTAATCCAGTAAGCTTTTCTTGCACCCTAGGAGGGGAAAGAGTGTGAGGAGACCACATGCTGGTCTGGGCTGCTTCTCACATCAGCATAATTCATGCTGCGAGTTTAAGCAGCTCATATCATCAGTTTATGTACTGCACAAAGACAGAAAAAGCTTCAGAACAAACCCAGAAATATTAATTTTACAAGGCACTGGATCCCTGCCAAACTTCTGACAAAAATGAGGAACATAAGCCCTCTCTATCCCCAGTCAAATCCATTAGGAATAAATTGCACTACTCTTTAGATGATGGGGATGTGCGTCAGGATTGAAGGAGACGGGGATAACTGATCAGGATGAATCAGAAGCTGTTTATTCTACAAAATAGCTGAGTTTATACACTATATGATATTCTTCACCAAAAGTCTTCCACCGATCACTGTTGTTTTTATCATAGTTGAAAGTTAAACAATTTGGTTGATATAGGTGGTCGATACGATAGATTACATTAGCATTTTATCTTATCTATTCAACCAGCTCTGTCCACTCTCTCAGTCCTACCTGCCTGCATTCCATTCACATCCCTATCTGTTTCAGCCAGGGTCTCAGGTTTATCCCCTCACCACCAACCAATGCTGCCCTGCTTTCTGACTTTGTCTTCAGAGTTTCCACAGATGTGAATAATCTGAGACTAACTAGAATTTCAAGTATTATTTAGATACTGCTTTCTGGGAACTTTCAATTCACTCTCACTTATCTATCAGACCTTGTGTAGTTCATAGTTTTCTTTTAATATCATCAGCTGAAATTAATATAATACATTCATATATCATTTAATTTAGAAATCAAGACAGTAGTGTTTGCTATTGCAGTCATTCACCTACAGTGAAAGCATCAAATTGAATCCATGCAGGGTTTTTATATTTTTGAAACATAAATGTATTCTAAAAATGTAAATGTATTCTAAAAATAAATACACATTAAGAATAACATTTGTTAATCCAGCTCAGTAGATGATTTCTAGAACTTTACATAAGCAGGCGGCACTTTCTCCTTCACAATCTGGGCCGCATCTTTAGTGAAATCCAATGGTAATTCCTTTAAGCCAAAGGCTTGGAGATAACAAAAACTGTTTGGAGAAAGACTCTTAACTGAGCTGGACATCCCTAAACCCATGGTTCCTGATGTGATACACCCACAGGTGTGGAGAGCTGGCAGATGTTATCACCAGGCCACCTTCCATCATCTTTGAAAGGTCATGGATAACAGGAGATGAGATGTACCTGAGGATTGGAGGAAGGCCCGTGTCACTCCAGCTCTTCAAGAAGGTTAACTACAGGCTGGTTCAATGCCATCTCTAACTATCTGGAAGAGAAGAAAATTTTTGGTAGTAGTCAGCATAGATTCATTGAGAGGGAGTCATGCTTAGCTAATCTGATAGCTTTTTGTGATGTCTTATCTGGCTGGGTAGATGAGAGTAGAGCAGTGGGTATTGTCTACCTTGCCTTCAGCAAGGCCTCCAACACTGTCTCCTATAACATCCTCATCAGGAAAAACATCCAGTACATGTTGGATCGAGATCTGGTTGTGTGATAGAACTCAGAGAGTCATTACCCATAGTCTACAGTCAAGCTGGAGACCAGTGACCAGAGGTGTCCCCCAGGTGGCAGTACCAGGTCTGGTCTTATTCACCATCTTCATCAACAACCTAGACATGGGTCATTGTATCCTCAGCAACTTTGCTGACAGTACAAAGCTGGGAGGAGTGGCTGTCATACCAGAGGGACTTGGAAAGCTGGGCAAAGAAGAACCTAATGAGGTTCAAGAGAAGCAACTGTAAGGTCCTGCATCAGTACAGGTTAGGGGTAGACTTGTTGGGGAGTAGCCTCGAAGAGAAAGATCTTGGAGTCCTGGTAGACAGTAAGCTGACCATGAGTCAACAGTGCACCCTTGTTACCAGGAAGGTCAACAGTATTCTGGGGTGCATTATGACATGTGCAGCCAGTAGGTCTAGAGAGGTCATCCTCTCCTTTTGCTTTGCCCTGGTGAGGCCACATCTGGAGAACTGTGTCTAGTTTGCTTCTGCTCTATTAAACTATTGCTGTCTTTACTCACTAGTCTCATACTACAGGACTCTCAGAGGCAGTAAAATCTTGTCCTGGTGGCACCATGCAATCAGAAGTTTCCAGGAATGCCTTCTCTTTGGTAGCTGGGTTATTGTTTGTACCCAGACATGGATTTCCTCAATCCAGTGTCAGAATTTCATTTCCAACATATTTCCCACTCTGCATATGGTCAATGTGATCATAATCTGAATTTCTTGAAGTGAGGACATAACACACAAAGTTCATTGTGGGACTTTCCCTGAACTCAGCATCACTGGTGTTTCTTTTAAAAAGTTAGCTTTCTAATTTTTTTAATGGTACAGTACAGATTGGAGATTATGCCCACAGCACAAGTTTGAGCACTTATAACTCACAAGTCCAAAGTCAGACATTCTGGCATCCTTACATAATTAATGGAGAAAATTAGGCACAGTGGAAAGGACAATCCAAAATTACCCCATGTACTTCAAGCCAAGAAACCATGGTTAATTAAAACTTGCACATCCTCCCTACAGTTTAGTCCATTTTCAATACTGAGTGAGCTGCGTTCTCCAAGTGGAATGTGCCTTGAGGTGTTTTCAGGAGAGGAAGCCTGAGGTCCTAAACCCTGTCAAAAATGCATTTCTCTGAAGTCCTCACCATATGCCTATACAATGCTCTCAAGTGAGAGAAACATCCATGAAGACTGCAGCTCAGCAGACAAGAAGATAAGAGCCTTCAGGGCTGAAGAGAGAAATACAAATATTTTATTTTGGAACCTACTAATTATGACATTACCTGGCATAACAGAAGGCCTAGGCTCTGGTTTACAGGGTGAACAAGTCCCAGAAATGTTCTGTGGATCTTCACAGCACTGTTAGAGAAGGTCTACTGCTCTAAAATTCAACTGATGCTCTGAAAATACCTTTGGCTTCAATGGTGTCCCACTGAGAAAGGAAACTTGATCATTTCGGTGAAAATACTGTGCTGCGTTGCCAAGGCAGTAGAAAAATATTACCTCTACCTCTTGTCTCCAAGGCAGTATTCCAATAGTCTTTTAAAACTGAAATACTTGCTTGAATTGTGACAGAAAACCAAAACATCCATATTATTATCATCTTGTGCATTTAGCCAGGATCAGTTTATTACACTGCCAGTAAGTAAGCCAAAAATTAGAAAGTAATAACTGATTTTCACAGCAGCTCCAAAGCTCTGAGTTAAATTAGGCAGTTCTTAAATACGTTGCATTCTTTCAGTAACCAGAAGTGTTCTGCTTAAAAAAGAAAATCATTTTACAAACTTTCAGCCAAAGCACTTTGAAACATAAAAAAAAAAAGCATAAAACTGCTGAAAGAGCTGATGTTCTCTTTGTCTGCAAGCACTGTGAGTAACTAGTTCATGGGTAGGCTGCAGAATACATTTTAAATTACTCCTACAGAGGCTAATAAAGCAGCATTTTTTAGAATAAATAAGTTTGTATTAATTTAAACCCACAAAACTACTGGTGCTTTTTCTCAGAACCATCTTTGATTTCTGATCTGAATCCTAGGTGTGTGTAAAGTAGGATCACACAGGAGACTTTGTACTTTTGTCTGGATTTGCAAAAGCATCTGCACTCCTTAAGTCTTCTCTTCATCCAAGTTGCACTCTTCTCTGAGGCAAGAAAACGGCCTACAAAATGTTTTGAAAGTTAATTTTGAGCCAGTCCCTGAATGGCTCTTGAAAGCAAGTCTGTAGTATAAAATCCTGCTTCCAGCTACAATTCACTGATGTCTAATGGCTATCTAACAATTAGTCTGTACCCATGTATGAAAGAAGGGGGACATACAAAGAACCCTCAGTATTTCTGCATCCCAGCTCGCAATAGCTCCAACTCAAATTGTATCTCTGCAAACATATGTCAAAGAATGGATAGGATGGGTCAGGGGGGCAGTTGTTTGCGTCACCATAGGTTTTTCTAGACAGAATGCATTAAGAATATTTATGAGTTGGAGGCGCAGAGTCGCCGGTAATGTAATTGCAGCTCATTTAATTGAGAAAAGGGAATGAAAAACGCTTACCTCAACATGTCTGCTTAAGTCATCTTCTGATTTACTCCATTTGTATCAATACAGGAAGTCAAAGAGGCAAATTGAATTTATGGACCAGTGGAAGATAAACCAATTTTCTCTGAAGAAACCCAAGTAACATAGCTCATACCTAAGCTGCCTCTTCTACTTTCACATCAGTCACCGTACAGAGCATTTTACAAAGCAGTAAGCCAATTTAAATGATCCATACATGTCAGCTATTGTTCTGCTCTCATACCAGCCCTACAGTGCACCTTTGCTTTGCACAACCACTGCAGTGGCATAATTCAGTGTCTCTGTCCTCTGCCCAGAGTAAGAGCCCCAGCATAGATATTCTCACTCATGTCAAGCCTTAGTGTCTTCAGTAAGGACCTGCCAAGGTGCTGGGCACTCCTGGTCCCCTCTTTTCCCCTAAGTCTTCTAATTTGAGAAGTGATGCTTGGCTACAGGGATAACAAGTGCTCACAGCCATCACCTAGTACCAATTTAATGATGGCTTGTCACATCAGTACCCCAAGTCTGTCTCTTATGGTTAACATAAACATGTGTGTCTTTTGGGGCTGCTTGTTCTAAGGGGGTTTTTTCAATTATCTCAATCAACTCCAACTGAAATGTAACCATGTGTCAATCTTGAAACACTAAACAGGCATGCAGTCGAACATACAACTGACATGGCAGACGTTTCTCTAGGCTCTGCAATTTTCTGATATAAAATGCTGGATCCACAGAACTGAAATATTCTAGAGAATAAGTAGGCAAAACATTCAACAGACACAAGTATGATTCCTATGGAAATCTGTTTTGTCACTGGCACATTTGCCCTTCCTTCTTTTGCCCCCTTGCCTCTCCAATGGCCAATGTGGCAGGGAGTCAGGGAGCCAGTAGTGAAGCAGTAAGTGGCTCCAGAGCCAGGGAGCTTCAGCCCTAGGGAACCCGTGAAGTGCAGTTTACTTTAGCAACAGTTTTGTAAATACTTTCCTCACTCCATGACAGAAATATACCTTCACATCCACAGCAGTTTCATCCCTTTTGAGCCAGATGTAGGACACCTTCGAGGGAGGTTTAGACTTGACATTAGGAAAAGGTTTTTCACTGAAAGAGTGATCTGATTTTGGAATGGGCTGCCCACAGCAGTGGTCGGGTCACCGTCTCTGAAGGTGTTCAGGGTTAGTCTGGATGAAGTGCTGAGTGGCATGATCCAGATGTTAGATGTTAGGTTTACTGGGTTTAGTTGGATTTAGGTTGGACTGGATGATCTATAAGGTCTTTTCCAGCCTCATCATTACTGTAATACTGTGATACCTTGGGCAGCATTACTGTGTTGTCCCATACAGGGCCAACATGTATGGCAAATGAGAGCCTCAGCCATTGCAGGAAATAGTCATCCTCTCAATAACTAGCAAACAATGAACACTAAAGAGAAACCAATATTAGGTAGTGCACAAAGTTTCCCGTTAAACAGGCTAATGAAAATGCCGTATGTGTGAGACTGTGACTCAGTGCTGTATGCCCTGACAAAACTGTCTGCTCAGGGAATAATTTTTTTTAAATACCAGGTGAGACTTTCAGTTAGCATAAATCACCCCCAAAGTCAACAGAGGATGCTGATTTATGCCAGTGAAATGTCTCAAAATAAGCCTTCCGCTTTATTTTTCAATTAAGTTTCAATGTGAATATCTTTGCTAGAGATCTTTCTTCTATAGCTGTACCACATTCAGGATACACCTGTTTTTATACAAGCCAGAAATATAGTCTTGTAACTGGTGCTTGCTACCTGAATTTCTGCTAGTAAACACTGTTTAATCATTGTTGTGCGCCAGATCTAATTTAGCTCTTTTAATCAATAGTAAATATTTTGAGATAGCCCCAGTTTTTTTAGCTGCTTGATTGATGTCTTATTCTTATCATTAGTGGCATCATCAGCATGTGTGGATGGCAGAGTTATGATTAGTGCCTCACGTCAACTAAGAAGAGTTGTAATTAGTTTAGGACTCAGAGGCTTTAACAGAAAGATGTTCAAAATGATAGTACCGATTTAGTACGTGCAGGTGTTCTGGTTTAAAAATCACCACATTTTCAAATATTAGTTGTGATGCTTTTATGTCAAAAAAGCATTTTATTTTGAAGCTGGAGGTAGTTTTCCTAGCAGACCTCCTGCATCAGTGTGTGGACTTTACAGATGGACAGAGCCCATAAAGGGAAGGTACTTCCTGCTTCTTCATGTTTTTTCTCTTTCTCTTCATTTTCTGTGTCATTTTGGCCTCTCTCCTACTTCTGCTGCAACATGTCTTGAGAGAGACAGGGAGCTCCTCTAGAAGAGAGCGAGTTCTCCCCACCCCCCACCCCCCAACAAGGGTGATGGGGGGAAAAATTACTCTCCTTTTCTTCTTTGTAATGAGTTAAATAAACTACTGTCTTTTTGGAAAAGTTGCTTCATTCTCTGTTGAACTTCTGGTGAGAGCTGGTTGTTGTGTTTGAATTACAGGCACCAACCCAAGCCAATTTAGACCCTCTCCCTAAACCATTACAGCAGGTTCTTGTCATAATACCTCACACAGCTTAGAAAGTCCAGTAACAAGCATTAATGAGAGAAATGATAAAATTATCCTTGATGCTGAACTAATGTGAATGTGCCGTAGCTGTCTGGGTATTTAGGCAGAGGTCACTCTCTTCCCCCTGAAGAAGACCACATGAAAACAATACATGGCAGTTATAATCTCAGTTCCTCCCTCAAAAGACTAGTCATGCCCACAGTATGGAAACAAGGGCTCAAAATACTTCAAATCCCATTGGGGATTCTGACTCTGATTTATAAAACATATGAGAAGTAGAAGCTCTTTGTTTGGACTTTCCTTTAGCCATCAAATGTGTTTTAGATCCCCAGGTTTTACTACTTTTACTGAAAGAATGGCCTTTGCTGCTGCATCTCCCCACACAACTTACTAGGCTCCTGGCTCAAATCCTGCGCAGTTCGCAAGTAATGGACCCAGACAACAAGCTAACTCTTTTGAAGTAAACATTCTGCTGGCAAGAATGATTGTCTTTGTGACAAGGTCAGCTAACAGGCATCTGTTGTAACCAAAACAAAAGTAATCATGAAGTTGCTTTAGAGACTGAAAAACTTGTAGGGTACAGACCCTTTCCCCTTATTTTTTCCTTTTATATTAACTGTTAAGGGAAATGAGACAGCAATAAAGAGCAGAGGAGGACACTGGAACTCGGATGTTAGTGGGACAGCCCCTCTTGGAAGGAGATGCTAAATGGGCCAAGTTCCCTAGGAGCTGCCTGGTGAGTTCAAAAGGGCTATGCTGACTTCCTAAGACTGACTTCTTCTGACCTGTAGATGTGGTGTAGGCTTTCTAAATGGGATTCAGATAACCTTCAGATGTCAGATGATGTCTTGGTTTAGGATTGTCATCAGTTGATCAGTTAGTTGATCAGTTCCAAAATTAGATTAAGCAATTAATTTAGTTAATGTGCTAATGGGCCAAAACAAAAATAAAACATGGGTTCACAGGCAAAACCGAAACCTAGATCAATCTGGGGAAAAACAAGACACATGTAATTCACACGAAATAAAGTCTTCAACATAAAGACTTACAAATATTAATTGCATGTTTTTAAATAACTGGGCTGAGCTGCTATCTCCACCCCTTCAAAGGAAAGAGAGTTCCAGCAGTTCTTTTCCTTGTGGAAATGTAGAGACCACTTGGTCCATGTATACATCTCTCACCATTTCCAGTGCATGATTTCTATAGTTTTTAATGAGTGAAGAACAATGGATTGCAGGCAAATCCTTTACTCCACCGAAATCTGAAGTTCTAACTTCTACTCTCCACGCTCTACAATCCCAGAGCAAGATGTCTTCTCTTCCCAGCCCAGTGCCATGTGTCTCTCTGAAAAAAGACAAAAGTGAAGAAGCAGGAAACAAGAAGCTCTAAGTCAGTTTCATCAGTTTGTAGAGTCACAAAACATTCTGTTTGGAATCACAAGTTGCCACTTCCCAGTGCCTCAGGCAAGAAACACACTCAAACTCAAAGCAAAACAAGGATGTGGGCTACCTGCTGAGCACTTCATTATGCATTTTCAAGCACATTAAAAATCGTTTTTTTCTACATGAGACTTTCTGCCCCTTGGTACACCCTAGAAGAACTCCACCAAGATCATTATATATATAGGGATGCTTACATGCAATTCTCACTGTGTCTTTCTTCATCTTTTTACTTAGTCAAAATCAGGCACACAGGCCGGAAATTTTCCTATTCAATAGGGTCCCATCAGACTCACTCTGGGAGGAGAGCTAGATGTCATCTGCTTGCTCTGTTGAAATGGTGTATGCCTTTTCTGAACCACAGAAACACAGGAATCTTGAGCAGCACAAGTCTAACTTACAACAGTTACAGGTTAGCAAATGTGTATTTGTACACAGGGTTCTAATGTCTTTAATAAAGCATAACAAATTGCAAAGAGTACACTATTACTTGTATTGCAGGGGGCTTAGTTCTGGGATAGGAAATTACTAAAGCTGTGTATTTTATTACCACCAAAACACAAGCTGTTGAACAGCAAAAAAAGTGCTAATACACACAGCTTTCCCAAGCTAATGATTAATGTTGAAGCAGAAAGACTCGAGGCTGATTTAAATTGGCCTTCAACTTGACAAGGATGAGGAATTTGGTTTGCTGCTTTGTTTCGGCTTTTTTTTTTCTTTTTTGAGAGGGAGTGTTAGTATACCTTTAGAAAGTTTTAATTCAATAAGTACAACAGCCAGACTCAACAACAGAAATAAGATGTGGTGGATACAAGTTAGAGAAGAAGGATGCAAAAACCATTAAGTGTTTCAACACTAGCCTGAAGGAACACTGTGTATGGTTTTGGAGGGTGACTCCAGAAGCTAGATTTACATAGAATTAATGAACAAACAAGTATAATCTGCTGTTTGTGACAGGTTAAAAACAGCCTCAACAACAGAGTTATTTATACCTGGACGGTGGACAGCATGGAAAACACAGCCAGCAATAAACCATTTTCCAATTCACACAGAGCTGTCCACAACCCCAACATGAAAGGATTGCATCTGAAAACAGAGAATGTGATTCTGTGTCCATAGTCCTTCCTTGCTAACTAGATAACCATCAACTACAGAAATATCAAGCTTACTAAAAAAATCTCTCCACAGTTTCTCCATTGCCATTGATGTCCAAATCTGGATCTGGATTCAGAATCAGTTCTTCTGCTCCAACTAAGCATTCTTTCCTTGAAGGTCTCAAAGTTTGGACTCATTTGGGAAATACAAAACTGGCAGGGACCAATGCCAACACAACTTCTGTATCAAAAACGGAGACATATGCACCCTCCTTCTTCTCAGATATGGGAATTCTTTTTCTATAGATCCTGCTGCTGTGTGACCTCGGAGGTCTTTGTTTAGAGCTGCCTTTGTAGTAGACCTGGCAATGTTCTGTAATTCTCCCAATCTCCTTTTTGACACTCGTTGTGAAGATCAGCATGTTAGAGCCTCTTCTTATGCTTTGGAGTTTTACTTACTAGCTAACAGTTCCGTACATACTTTTTCACGAGTTTCTTTGTAAGAGGTCCTGGCCATTGCCAGCTAACAGTTGTTAGACTCTGTATCAGGAAAGCAGAGTGACAATAAATCTGTAGAGATATTCTGTTCCCTAAAGCAGTCCCTGAGAAAGAAAAATAAGTTGCTGTTCCACTCCCACTCCCTCCACAGTGTCTCCCAAACATGCCAAAATGAGAAAGATGTGCTTGCCTCATTCTGCAAAGCAATCAAGGCAGGGCTCCTGGACCTCAGAGAAGACACAGTCACAGAGAAAATACACACAGAAACAGCAAATTTCTAACCAACTTAAACCCATCGCAGCAACTTCTTTGCTCTTGTGTCTCTTTCTTAAGTTTCCACAGGAAACTTTTGTCACATGCTTAAAAGGCAAATTAAATAAAAAACACCTTTCACAAATGCCACCCTTAACTAGCTACCACTATAAAGTCCTCCCATTAATAGCAATTTTGTTTCATTTTGGGCTTTTTTCATAGGCTTTTGTTTCATTTTGGGTCACTCAAGCAGTCTCAAGATTCTGAACATCTGCCATTCCTAAGTTTTTTCTTCCATTCTGTTCTGGTCGTACAAGATGACCTCATGTGTATTTGATCATACAAGATGACCTCATGTGCACAGCTCATTACCTTTATTCTGCCTGAGACACGAAAGCAAAAGCTCTGCTTCTAGACAGGATTTGCGTGGAGCTGATGTAGCAATTCATCAGTTTCTTAGGTCTTAGTATGTAAGAATCTAGGTGTCCATTTCCCTGCTAAATCAACTAAACATCCAAGGCAATCAGGCAGCATTTTCTAGAGAAAAAACAAGAATACACATTTCTTGTTAGTTAAGACAGTGTAGTTGGCATGACACCACTGGATTATGTGGTTATACAACTTTAAGCAAGTCTATCAGCATCCAAAATCACAAAAGACTTGTTGCCTAAAGGTAATGTGTGACATGACAGAATAATATGTATCGTCACATACACATATATTCACCCTTTGGTATCAGGCTTCAAAGAATACCTGGAGGAAAGTCTGGGGTTTCTTATTTGTAAGATATTTTTAGGAAGGCAAATAAAGTATTGGATACAGTATGAACATTTAAAATTATATTTGTTGGCTCTTAAATCATATCTTACTTCATATTTTAAATAGGCAACCTGTCTGTACAAACATTTTAAATCATCTCAAAGAGAATTCAACCTTCCAGACAGAATATTAAGCACAGGAGAAAAAACAAAAAGCGTAATTCCTCTCTCAAGTGAAATTGTACCCTTGATTTTGACTCATATACATTTCAAATGGGTAGATCAACTTAACTAGTCCTTTAACAGCTGAAATTTTCACTGAAGACAGCTGTTTGCTCTATCATGTGTTTGACTGATTTACTTTGTGGGGGCTGAAGTGTCATCTAAGGCTTTAAATTCCATTACTAATTCTGTCCTACATGATTTGGACAGGCTTCTCAGACCCAAACACAGCCAGGACCTCTGGCTCAGAACAACTAGAACAGGAGGAATTTGGTCACCAGCACCCAGAAATGCAGCCGAGAAACTTCTGCTGGGCAGTTAGAAACTGCTTAACTGTGCAGCTGTCATGACTGCATGCATGCTTTGCTTCTACACCACAAAGACCTTGATTTGCAAAACCCAGCTCAGGACTAACTCCATTTTGCAAACTGAAGCAAACCTCAAACCCAGGTCCAGCCAAAGTCCATCTCTGAACAATTCCCACACCTGCTTCTGTCAGCCCACCAGTTCAAAATGTTCTTCACACCCTGGCAGGTTCAGGTTTTTCTGGAGGTCAATGGAGGCCAGTTTAGATTCAAGAATGGTGCCTGTTTCTCAAAAAAACCATATATTTTCCCTTGGTTGTTTGTCAATTGTTTTAAATACAGCTTGTTCACTCATATGCAGTTCTTGCAGGACCTGTGTTCTAGCACTGTGTTTTAGTCCTGAAGAGGTCCAAAATCACCTCAGCTATCAGTGAGACTGTTGTGTTGAAACAGTGCCTCCCTGCTATGGCCAGATTGTGACTGCACTAGCCAGAGTTGCCTTAGGATACTCACTTACAAAGAGGGAAATCCTGCGTACCAGCCACATCAATGACTGCTTCAGGATTTCACATTATACAGCCATCTGCTAAAAAGCACAAACAACATCTGGAGCAAGTACCAGACTCCAGCTTTTCTACCAACCTGCAAATTGGTAATAAAACCAGTCTCCATATTACAGAGTAATTTGTTTCACCTAACTTTGTTCTTTCTATGGCTGATTATTGAAGTAGAGTAGGTCTCACTCCACAGAGCAACTGGAGAAGATTTCCACTTAGAAAAACTTCCAAGCTGTGGACACAGCCCTTCTGGAAAGCAGTATTCACTCATTACCAGTGTCAGTTGTGTTCATAGGCAAGGGCTTTGGTCCTATCACACATCTTACAGTTGCAGCATGTCCCAGAACACTTCTGCTATTTCACCATTAATGGTGAATGCCACTTCTGTATTGAAATGCAGGTTAACTGAGGTTCAGGCTTGTGATATGAGCAGCACAGTATATGTGGCAATGTCTGGATTGATTATGCTAAGCTTTAGGTATCTGTAAATTTTCAAATGTTGCTGTTCATCACACTGCCCTTTAAAAACATCAGAGCAGGAAAACAAGCTGTAATCCACACTCATTGACAATCCTGTGTTTGATTCACTGATTTGCATCATGACAGATGCAAAAAGCAAAAATGGGCTGTCTATAAGTTACTTCAATCCCTGACTACGTTTTGGGTTTCCTTCTTTCTCCCCTGTGGGGACATAAACATGATTTGAAATAGCCAATTACACAACCCATTAATAATGTTTTACTTGTTGCTTTATTTTATTTAAAGAAAACAATATAAATAATAAATATGTTACTAATAAATTTAAATCTGAAAGAAGCTGGAACAAACCGATGTAGAATGCTTCTTCATGTTTTGTAAAGCCTTTGTACTAAACAATTAGAAAGTCTGAAGCCACTGATGTAAAGATTTTGTTTAATCGACTACATATTTAGAAAATGTTTGCAGCAATTTCTTACATCATTTATTTTATTAAAAACTGAAATAGGAATTTATCTGATCTTGCTGTTTATTCTGTACTTCAGGCTGTAATCTGGAATTGCATTCATTTATCATCTTTGGAAATCTACTTGAAAAGAAAGAAACTGAACTTTCGGAAAATGGTATGACAAGTCTTTGCTAGGGCAAAAGTAAAAAGAATCTATTTTGCAAATGCAGCTTAAGGCACTGTAATTAGTTACCGGAATGCAATTAATGGCTTGTCACTAAAAAGCTAGTTCTCTGGCTGGAACATCTGGCTGGGATATGGCAATTGGTTGCTACAGACATTAAGTTGGTGTCACATCATGCGATAAGTAACAAGAGAAGGCAAAATCTCTAAAAGAATGAAGATCTTTGTTTTACAGTCCTCTTTCTGCCAGTCAGATACATTGTAAGAAAAACCACACGGTGTATCTGTTGTCCAGTTTACACTTGTTTCTGTCTTGAATGGTATCTACCTTTTCTTCTCAGTGTGTTTTATGAGACAGTATAAACCCTTTAAACAAGCCCAAACGTACTCTGCAGTCAGGTTTTTGTTTTCATTACACTGTCCTATGCATTTCCATTAACATTAGCGTGATCCAAGTTTTAAATACTGCTCAAATGAGCAGTCTTAGGATGTGTTTTCAGTGTTTTGAAGTGCATAGTCTTGATTTGAAAGAAAATTGTTTTGCTCATTATATGCAGTTGCCCTGTATTTCAGACATCTTTCCAAGAGTTTCCCAAATTAAGCTAAACCACATACTGCTACAGCACTGCGCTAATTGCTAAACACAAATCTACGGCTGTAGTAGGAACTTCATTTAGTTATCAAATCAATGCCACTTGTTTTCCATGTCTCACTCTGTTGTTTCCTATTTGTGCATTATGTGTGTTAGTCTTTCAAGTGAAGACCTCCCTGTTAGTTAATGCAATAACCTTTCAGAAATATCAGTCCTGGTAATCAAAACCAACAACAACAAAAAAAAAGCAGAACGAGAAGGCAATCCTGATGAAAGGAAGCTGTTCATCACAGAAGTACACATTTTTCTTTGCTGTTTTACTGAACCAGATCAGTCCTTAAAGCTATCCAGATGCTTTTATTCAGAGAAGCACTAAAGTAAAAAACACAAAATTACTCTGATGGTCCCACAGTGATTAAAATTAGAGGAGGTGGTGGAAGCATCAGCTGAGCTAGTTTTTTGGCACACATGAACAGGTCAGATTGTGAAGCATACCATGCTGTGCTTGTGTACCCTGTTTTCCTTAAGTAACTGCAGGACGGGTATAAATTCACTGTAGTTGCGCTTTCTGCTTGGTAGCATGACAAAAGGCCTCTTCATCCAGCCCACAACGTTCCTGTTTCCTTTTGTTCTGCCTCCGTAACTTCAGAACTTGCCGTCTAGGTACATACACAACAGCAGATGCATCTAACTACATCCGCTAGAGAAAAACCTCTGTCTCCAAGGTAAAAATAGAACATATTGATGGGGTCAGTATTAAACTGGCTCCCTCTAATGAGTTAAAGACTCCCATCTGTTCCATACACTAATGTGGTTGAAGCCTGCAAGGAGAAAAAAAAATCAATACAAGTTTATGGGCTCTTCATAAGCATTAAATTAACAGCAAGAGAAATGCAAGGTTGTGTGGAAAAGATGCTCATGATCCTGCTCTGCTCATGATCCTGCTCTGAGGCCTATAAAGCTAACCATGCATAAAATTATATATTTATTTTGTTAAATAAGACTTCTAGGGTAAAGTTCCTAGAGGATAAAAAGAAAAGATGCTTGCTACAAGCCTTGATAATTAAAGAAGCCTTTCCAAAAGACTGTACTATCGGCTCATCTGCTGGGGATCAGCTTCTCCTTCTCTCTTCCTCCTTCTGTCTTTCCAGTTTTTCATATTAATCCTCAAAATGTTTAATTCCCCCATCTAATTCCCTTTCCTTGTATGTTTTCCCAGATCTTCATCAAGATTCACTGCTCCAGCTGAAAGCCATTCAATGGAGCTGGCTTTCATGCAGTGCTGGTGCTTCCTTAAATTCACTGTGGCAAAACTTCTCTTGGTCATCCCTTCAGAATCAGTCATTTGCTTCCTCATGATGGCAGAGCCAGCTGCCTTCTTTCTTGCACTTTTCCCCCTCTTTATATCAATACAACACTTAGAACTCTTCATGCTTCTTAAGTCTCCATTCTCAAAGTTATCCCAAGCATTTCCTATGAGACTTTATCTATGAAAACACACAAATATGTTTCTGGCAACTGCTTGACCATTAAACCTTTCCACAGAAATCCCAGCCCTCTGCCCCAGATTCAATGTTGTCATCTTCATAGCAAAATGAATCTATGCCCCTGGTTCTGTTGAAGCTGGACCAACATTTCCAGCGGTATAGATCTGGATTTGTAGGAATCCTTAACTTCTTTTCATCCTCTTCCTGACATTTCCTTCTCTGTATAGACAAGATCCAAAATTTCTCCCATCTGACCTTTCTGCTGACATCATTAGTCTGATTTCTCAGTCTTCTCTGGTTACACAGTTAACAAATCCCAGTCCCATTCTCCATTAAGCTCCCACTGCTCCTTAAGCTATTGGTCCTCTTTCCCTTTTCCCCTTTGATCACTACACATGGGGGAGTACAGTTTACAATACTCATGACACTCCTCTCCTCTCTCTAGCCTGATACCCTGCAGTGGCTTTCCACTGATCTGACTAGGACCAGTGCCTCTGACAGTTCCTCTCCTGGCTTAGGATATTAGCTCCATCCTCCCCCACTCCTTCAGATGCCTACATTATGGTCTGTCATGTGCTTCTCCATGCCTTGTGCTCTATTCTTTCCCCTTCCTTCCTTCCCTTGCTATCATCAGACTGTAGGTTCATCATGTTCTTTAGAAGACGTTACTCTTTTTTTATGAGGATCCCATAAACTTTTCCCATGCACTTTTCCTCTCTCTCCAATATTTTGCTCAATGACTTCATCCTCAGACACAAACTGAACTGCATGTATTCATGCACAATAGCTTTTTCTGCACACCCTCGCTATTAAAATGTATGTGCTGACTGTCACGTCACTGATTACTGGAACCATTTGGTTCTTCTGATTCTGAATGTCACACAGTTATGTGTCTGTACAATTCTGGGCTGACTTCCCCTTTTCTGGCACAAGATAATAATGAAGTCAGTCTTTCAAAAGTGTTTGAGGTTGGTAGCACCCAGTCTTCACTGAAAAAATTTGTTTTAGAGAATGAGAGACATTAGCAGCATAATCTAATTTTAAGAAGGATGTCAAGGTGCTGGAATGAGTCCAGAGAAGAGCAACTAGAATGGTAAAGAGCCTGGAAAGTAAGCCCTATGAGGAGAGGCTGATGGAGCTGGGTCTGTTTAGCCTGGAAAAGAGGAGGCTCAGG